>JALIGW010000046.1:2493318-2523318 GCA_023053685.1 Diadophis punctatus similis
TAACACACCACCTCTTTCCTCTCATTGCCACCTAAAAGCTGTGTTTTCTTTCACTTTTAGGCTTAAAGGTATTGGTTGCCAGTCTGTTCTTTTGATCTGTTCCAGTGACCATATTTAGTCCTTTTTTTATTCTAGACCTTACAAACACTTAATCTGTCCCAATACTGATGTTGAAATTGAGATGAATATTATTATTTTGACCATAAAATATATGAATTTCATTCTCCTCAATAAATTTCCTTCTTTTAACAAAGTCCCTTGTTGAAAGTAAAAAAGTTTGTCTAATCTACATATTGCAGAAGCTCTCTGGTTAATCTTGAGCTTTTTTGTCATTCATTTCATGTAGATATCAAACAGGAAACCCTCTGGTGCATATTTTAGGCTATTATACATCTAGGTTGTGAAAAGAGAACTGGCTTCCTTCTCCCAGAAAATACGGATAAGTTAGAGATAATAATGAAATCAGAGATGTAGAAAACCGATGACAAAAATGTTTTATCTGATGATGGACATGTATTTATTCCCAGCATGTTTAAATTCAGTTACTGATGACTGATCCACTAGCTCCTCTGGAAGTTGGTTATGGTTCCACCACTCTTTCTGTGAAATTAAAAAAAATAGTTTTGAACTTTCTTCCTGTCACTGGCAGATTATGCCCCCGTGTTCTTATATTTTAATTAATATTGAGAATATTGCTTTCTAGAACCTTATTCACACTCTTTAATTCATTTAAAGGTTTCAGTCATGTACCCACTTTCCTTCTGGACTATAGGTTGAATATATTCACTTCCTCTAATATTTCCTGATATGTTTTGTCTCTCAGCTCTTGCACAATTTTTGTTGCCCATCTCTGGACTTGCTCAGTCTTATGAATATATTTTCTTAAGTGAGGTCTCTAGAAGTAAACATGGTATTTCCGATGAGGTCTGACTAAATGTTACCTTAGCTCAATGTTATTAGCCAAAACTAGGTCAGTGTTTCCTACTTGATACAATCTAGGTCTATCTGTTAGAGACCAAATTGCAGATGTCCAGAACAAACAATAAGCAGTAATTTATTATATCTTTATATATGCATAATTTATATGTATAAATTAAGCATATGTATAAATAAAACAGCTGTCCAATTCTGAAAAGGAAATATATTGACAGTTTCTAAATCTCGCTGAAGGTTCATCACTCATAATTACCAGCACACTTTGGCTCTGGCATTTGCTGTAAAGGAGATCAATGAATATTCTAGGATTTTACCCAACATTAGCCTTGGTTTCCATATTGCTACTAACTATCCTGTGGAAAGTACAACTTATCAATTAGCAATGGAATTTCTATCAACAAAGAATAAATTTATACCCAACTACAAATGCAATGACCAGACCAACACAGTAGCTATCATTGGAGGAGCCCGTAGTAACACATGTCGCAACATGGCAATCCCTCTATGCAACTACAAATTTTCCCAGGTGAGACACAAAAATGGGTCCATATGAGAAGTTCACCTGCTATTTAGTATATTGAAAAGTTGGGCAATTGAAATGAAATATTTGAGGCAAGACCATGATTAAGTGATACAATATGAAGAATATCTTGAAAGGACTGTCCCTTTTTGCTTCTTGAGCAAAATTGCAGATGTCATGTAAAACTAATTTTTAGACATCCTATTTTGGTATCCCACTCAAACCAGAGATTGGGTTAAATAGACAGACATGCTTTGCTTTTTATTATTATTATTTTATTTTGAAAGAGACCCTTTATTCCTATGTTCTTCTGACTTTCTCCATTTAGATTTCATATGGATCCGCTCCATTGGTGAATACTGAAACAGCAATGTTTGTCAAATGGATGTTCCCAGATGAAACCCATCAATTTAAAGCAATACTGCACTTATTGTTGCATTTTGAATGGATCTGGGTTGGGTTAGTTTCTCTGTATGAGGAAGATAGAGACAGGTTCATTCAAAAGAGACTTTCCATGTTTTCAGAGAGAGGAATCTGCTTTGACTTTATAGAATGTTTACCACAAATTATGTATGGTAGTGCAGCTGCTGACATGATGGATAATGCAGAAAAAACATACAAAGTGATTATGGAAAGTACGGTCACTGCAGTCATTTTGAGTATTGAAATTACAGGCATAATGGTTTTGAGAATAATGATCAATATTTTCAGTGATGATAATATTCCAAAGGAGAGAACGGCCAAAGTTTGGATCATGGCAGCGCAGATGGAATTCACATCCATTCTGATGCAAAGACCATTACCCATTGATTTTCTCCATGGTGCTCTTTCCTTTGCAATTCATTCAAAGCAGCTGACCGGATTCCAACAATTTATGCAGAAGAGAAACCCAAACTTAGAAAAAGACGATGGGTTTATTAGGGATTTCTGGAAAGATGCATTTGAATGCTCATTGTCCAGTGATATTACAGATGAGAATGCTGAAAGGATCTGCACTGGAGAAGAGAAGCTGGAGACTCTTCCTAATTCTGTCTTTGAGACCACCATGAATGCACATAGTTACAGCGTCTACAATGCAGTCTATGCTGTGGCACATGCTCTGAAGGCCATACGCTCTTCCCAACACAAAGGGGGTCAAAAAATGGTTGAGAGAAGATGGAAGCTCTTTCTCCGATCACCTTGGCAAGTAATGTTGGCTAATACAAAATTTGGGAGAAATTATAAATAAGAATAGGAAATTGGGTTTTTGTTTTGTTTTAACTGTTGTAATGCTTTTCATATAGTTTTGAAAGCTATATGGAAGTACTTGATACTTTCATATGAAAGAAAATAAAATATAAATATAAATCTAATGCTTAAATGTAGAGACAGTTAGGAATGTGTAACATACCACCTTTATTTTATATCTAAAATGGTATGTGCAGGATCTTATTCAATCCATTGTATTTTACAGTTTTTAATGTAGAAACTTGAAAACTACTTTGCTACTGAATAGAATTATTATTCCTCACCAGCTGAATGTTGGAGTTACTAAGATTCAAAAGTCCCAAAGGTGCTTTTTCAAAAGGCAACTGAACTTTCTTTGTTGGAAAGTGTTTTGCTTTAATTCAGAATTGAAGAAGCTTCTTGGATGAGAAGCAAAAGATCTTCAAGGGGAAAAAAAGTACAGTTGCCTTTTGGAAAAAAAAAACACCTCTGGGACGACGACTAATAATAATAATAATAATAATAATAATAATAATAATAATAATAATAATAATAATAATAATAATAATAATAATAATAATAATAATAATAATAATAATAATAATAATAATAATATAAAATAAAAATAAAAATAAAAATAAAAATAAAAATAAAAATAAAAATAAGAAATCTTGTGAAAATAGGAATAGTATTACTCCAAGTGAATAGCAAATTTGTCATTGAATCACATGAAGAAAATTTCAAGTTTGTTTAGGCCAAATTGAAAGAAACAAATTGAAATTTTCACATCTCCTTCAAAGATTCCTGATAAGTTCCCTGGTATTTTTCTCTCATTCTTCTTCCTTTAGCTCCACCATTTTTTGCAACAAGTCTCCTTTAACAACAGTGTTGGAGAACAGGTTTCTTTTGGCCCCAATGGGGAATTAGAAACTGGATTTGATATTTTCAGTTGGGTCACATTTCCAAACAAGTCCTTTCTGAAAATCCAAATTGGAAAGATCGAACTCCTGGCTCCCTCAGACAAGCTCCTCACCATTTCTGACAAGGAAGCCATTTGGCCTCTCGTTTTTAACCAGGTATATGTCTCATTTTTCCCTTTTCATGGCCTAATAATTTTGCTGTGTTAAACTATCCATTTTACAGCACTCCTTTTTTTAATCAAGCCTGTTCAAAGACCAACATAGAGATATTTATATGATCAAATATATTTATATGATCAAAGATATTTATATGTTCAAAGACCATCATATTGATATAAGCAACTGTGTTCTCTTTGCTGACGATGTTAAACTATTCAACAACACCGACAATACTTCTACCCTTCAAAAAGACCTAGACCATGTATCACAATGGTCTGATAACTGGCAACTTCAAATCTCAACCAACAAATGTTCTTACACATTGGCAAAAAGAATCAGAACACAAAATACAAGCTTGGAGGACACGACCTTGTAGATGACCCTCACTCTGTCAAGGACCTTGGAGTACTCATATATAATGACCTAAGTGCCAGAGCCCACTGTAACAACATTGACAAAAAGGCACTAAGAGTTGTCAACCTAATCTTGCATAGCTTCTTCTCTGGCAATATTACACTGCTAACCAGAGCATACAAAACATTTGCCAGACCAATTCTCAAATACAGCTCACCTGTCTGGAACCCGCACTGCATATCTGACATTAATACAATTGAGAGACTCCAGAAATATTTCACAAGAAGAGTCCTTCAATCATCTGCTTGTAACAGAATACCTTATTCCACCAGACTTGAAATTTTGGGCTTAAATAGTTTAGAGGTATGTTGCCTTCGATCTGATCTAGTTATGAACTCTGATGTAGTTCATAAAATCATCTGCCACAATGTCCTACCTGTCAATGAATACTTCAGCTTCAACCGCAACAATACACATGCACACAATAGATTCAAACTCAATGTAAATGCTCAAAACTTGACTGCAGAAAATAAGACTTCAGCAACAGAGTGATCAATGCCTGGAATGCACTACCAGACTCTGTGGTTTCTTTCCCAAACCCCAAAAACTTTAACCTTAGACTGTCTACTGTTCACCTCTCCCCATTCCTAAGTGGTCTGTAAGGGGCGTGCATAAGCGCACCATTGTGCCTACCGTCCCTGTCCTACTGTCCTATTGTCCAAATATACCTATAACTAATTTTCTTTTGTTTATGTATATGCCATACCTGCTATCTTGTACATGTTTTGACAAATTAAATAAATAAATAAATAAATAAATAAATAAATAAATAAATAAATATTTGATTTGATTTGACACCAACAACAAAATGGGACCTGAAGGAGGGCATGCTCAGAGGGATCCAGATTTAAAGATTTTCCCACATCAGCTTCTGGTATATTGCCCCAAACTGATTTTTAGAATACAATTATTGGCAATGATTAATCAATCGGTTAATGTAATAGGTATGAAATAAGCAGTTAAAGATACAGTAGGTAGTTACATCAGGGATAAAACTACAAAATGCAACATGGATGTTTAGATTAAATAGGAAGAGTTTGTGTGTACAATTGATGAAAAGAACAATCACAAAAAAATAAATTCTGTGTAAATTCTGCTTTTATTTATTGAACAGACATTGCCTCTTTCCATCTGTAACAAGGAATGTCCTCTTGGCCATAGCAAGATAAAAGTGGAAGGGAAATTATCCTGCTGCTATGACTGTAAACCATGTCCAGAAGGGAAGATAGCTGACCAATTGGGTAAGCAAAGATGTCCTAGAGTTATTACTGCAATTTATCTCAAAACATCCATTGCTAAATGAGACATTTGTTATGTGAGTTTTGCCCTATATATATATATATATATATATATATATATATATATATATATATATATATATATATATATATATATATATATATATATATATATATATATATATATATATATATATATATATATATATATATATATATATATATATATATATATATATATATATATATATATATATATATATATATATATATATATATATATATATATATAACAAGTCAGTTCTGAATTTTGATACCTGAGTATGGGGATGATGCAATGGTCGTAAATGTGAAAAATGGTCATAAGTCACTTTTTTCAGAGACTTGCAATTTCCAACAGTTACTAAATGAACTTCTGTAAGCCATATATTAAATGTATCAATGATACAATAAACATAAATAGGGGCCGAGCTTTACAACCTATTGATATTGACACCAATGAAACATTTGATTCCCCCCCCCATATTTCAGTAAGCTACTTAATGATAAAACCAAGCACTTCCTTCTGACTTGGAGTATCAGAAGATATCTCAGATTTGAATTATCCCTTGTTACGTTTCACTCAAAAATTAAAAACAGTTTTTTCCAGAAACCTTTGTTCTTTATTTTTGGAAGTAAAGGAAATTTTGCATTGGTAGTTTTTTCAATGTTTTCTATTTGTTTTTACCTCCTATTCTACCTAGATTATTCATTGATTGATTGATTGACTTCTGGAACGTACACGATTGCCTATCTCATGTAATAAACCTATGTGGCTTACCACAATATTTAGAAACACAAATAATAATTTAAAAAAACTCTTGCCACCAGGTATCAGACAAATCAGACTCCTGAGTCAACCCCCATTCTAGCCTAATTCTATAGGGTTACAATAAAGTTTTCCAAACCTGCTACAAGGATAAAAGGGTAGGGATAATTCAGTTGGAAAAGTATTGGAAAAGGCTTGATAAGACAGGCCAGATTCAACTCTGAACTCTCAGATGACAGCATTTAACACAAAAGATCTGGAACATGCCCACCTGTCAGACTTATTGAGAAAGAGAGAAACCATTGAAGAAAGGTGATCTCACCTATTATTTGGCCCAGTGACATCCAGGGATTTAATGGTGATAATCAGGAAATTGAATTTTCTAGGAGCCAGTATAGGTCAGGCAGAGTAAAAGAACTATGTGAGTTAAGTGCGTGTCTACTGCATTGCAAACCAGTTTTGCTTTGGAAATGGTCTTCAAGGGCAGCACCATATAAAGGTCATTCCAGTAATCAGATAGGGATCTCATTAAGTCTACAGAATTCTGTATAAAATCGGAGGATACTGAAAATGAAATGATGAGATAATGTTTCTT
Source organism: Diadophis punctatus similis (assembly GCA_023053685.1). Taxonomy (NCBI): domain Eukaryota; kingdom Metazoa; phylum Chordata; class Lepidosauria; order Squamata; family Dipsadidae; genus Diadophis; species Diadophis punctatus. The sequence goes on from JALIGW010000046.1 coordinate 2,500,115, forward strand.
TGAATGGTTTCTTTTTCAGACTTAGATGACTGTTTCCCTTGTCCACAGGATCAATATGCAAACAAGGATAAGGATAGTTGCCTTCCAAAAATTAAAACTTACTTAACTTATCAAGAACCTTTGGGGATTTCTTTGGCGGTGATTGCAGTCTCCTTTTCTGTCATCTCAGCTGTGGTGCTCGGGATATTCATGAAATATCAGGACACACCTATTGTGAAAGCCAATAATAGGAACCTCACTTATAGCCTTCTTGCTGCTCTCCTGCTCTCTTTCCTTTGCAGTTTGCTCTTCATTGGGCAACCTGACCAAGTGAAATGTATCTTGCGACAAACTGCTTTTGGCATCATCTTCTCCTTATCTCTTTCTTGTATATTGGGTAAAACAATCATAGTGGTCCTTGCTTTCATGGCCACCAAGCCCGGCTCCAGAATGAGAAAATGGGTGGGGAACAGGCTGGCTATCTCTATTGTCCTATCTTGCTCCCTGACACAATTCTGCATTTGTGTGGTGTGGCTCATAATTTCTCCTCCCTTCCCAGATTCTGACATGCACTCCATGGCTGAAGAAATTGTTCTACAATGTAATGAAGGTTCCACCACAATGTTTTATCTTGTCCTTGGCTTTTTGGGGTTCTTGACTGCTGTCAGTTTCACTGTGGCCTTCCTAGCTAGGAATTTGCCTGACACCTTTAATGAAGCCAAATTTATCACCTTCAGCATGTTGGTCTTTTGCAGTGTCTGGGTCTTATTTGTTCCCACCTATTTGAGTACCAAAGGAAAATACATGGTGGCTGTGGAGATCTTCTCCATTTTGGCTTCAGCAGCTGGATTACTGGGGTGCATATTTTCCCCTAAATGCTTTATCATTGTTCTCAGACCTAATCTGAATAAGAAGGAGGAACTAATGAAAAAATGAAACTGATTATAACACCGGACCCTTTGAATATAATCTAATTGGTTTCTTTCGGCATATAGTTCCACCCCTCAATTTGAGGTTCTGCCTTCTTTCTCCCATTGCTGTCAATAGGATATATAAAGCAATAGTTCTCTGAAGTTCATTCAGAACCTAGAAAACTTTCCTTAATCTGTTTTTTGAAATGTTAGATAATGATTCTGAGTCCTAATCAGTATAGTAGGCAATAGCTAATAAAGAAGAAGATATGCTTTTGATTGGCTTGATATTAAAAAATGTTGAGATTCCAGAAAGAAATACATGGAAGAGCCACAAAGATGGTTAGGGGATCTAATCTGAAACCTAATCTGAATAAGAAGGAGCAACTAATGAAAAAAAAAGAAACTGATTTTAACACCAGACCCTTTCAATGTAATCTAATTAGTTGCTTTCAGCGTATAGATTTTTTTTTCAATTTGAGGTTAGGGGACTGAAGGCTAAAACAAGAATGATTGCTGGGATTGGGATGTCTAATTTAATGAAAAAAGACTAGGAGTGACATAGTAGCAATTTTCCAATATCTAAGCAGCTGCCACAAAGAGGAGGAGGTCAACCTATTTCCCAAAGCACCTGAAGGCAGGATGAGTAATAATGGATGCAAACTAATAAGGAGAGAAGCAACCTAGAGCTGAGAAGAAATTTTCTACCAGTTAGAACAATTAATCATTGGAATGACTTGCCTTCTTAAGTTGTGGGTACTCCAATACTGGGGGGTTTTAAGGAGGGATTGGACAACCATTTGTCTTAAATAGTAGGGGATTGGACTAGAAGATCTCAAAGTCCTTTCCAACTTTCTTATTCTGTTATTCTGTTACATTAAAAATATTTTAGTGATACAATGTGCATTATGGTAAGCATGAATGTGTTTAAATCCTGCAGCCCATTACCTCCGCAAAAAGCTTCCCTCCCTGCCAAAAAGAAAGAAAATGTTATTTTACATAACTTATGAAATTAAAGCATCTCTGGTTCATGTGAAGCCAAATGTTTATCATCTTTTGAGATTCTGATAATAAAAAAACTAAGGGATTTATTTTCCCCTTAAAGATATTTCATTATTCCTTCTAATCATTTTCTGAGATAAGGAAGAATCCAAATTAACATCCCTATCCACAATTCTGAAATTTTGAGAGCCACTTTGGTTTATCAGGTAAGGTGGTAGGCCAGAAACAAATGGCCTATGTGCTCTTGCCCTCCTTTACCAATGAAAGCCTAGGACGGATGTTGTTCTGGGAACTGAGGAGAGGTGTCTGAAGGATATGGTGTTGAAAAACTGCTTCTCAGCTTCTTTGAGAAAATAGTCTTATTCGTGATGTCTTCTGTTTCACCAATGGTGGCTTGTTTAATTATGATGCCACTATTATTCCTGAGCCTTGGATGACATCTAATTTTGCTCTACTGAGGTTAAATCTGGACCATTCCCATCAATCTGACTTACTGAGAAAAGAGATATTGAAGAAAGCTTGTCTCATCTATAACTTGGCCCAGTGACATTCAGGGATTTAATGGTTGTAACCAGCAACTTGAATTGCATGTGGTAAGCAATTAGGAGGCAGTATAGCTCATGCAGGAGAAATAGACCTAATTCTGTATTTCTGTATATTTATTTATTTATTTATTTATTTATTTATTTATTTATTTATTTATTTATTTATTTATTTATTTATTTATTTATTTATTTATTTATTTATTTATTTATTTATTTATTTATTTATTTATTTATTTATTTATTTATTTTGTTATTCTTATATGCCGCCCAACTCCCGAAGGACTCAGGGTGGCGTACAACAAAGAGAAATACAAGAATAATCAAAATTTCATAAAATTTTAAAAAAAGTACAAAATTTAAAAACAATATAAAAGCAACAACATCCATTCAGCAACATACATACTTGGGGGGTAAGCTCAATTGAATTAAGCTGCAGGAAGAGCCATGTCTTAACAGCCTTTCGGAAGGCCAGCAGAGTGGGGATGGTTCTGATCTCTGGGGGGAGCTGGTTCCAGAGCACGGGGCCAGCCACAGAGAAGGCCCTCCCCCTGGGGCCCGCCAGCCGGCATTGCTTGGCCGACGGGACCCGGAGGAGGCCAACTCTGTGGGCCCTAACCGGTCGGAGGGAAGTATGAGGCAGAATGCGGTTCCGGAGATATCCTGGTCCTAAGCCATGAAGGGCTTTAAAGATGGTGATCAACACCTTGAATTGGACCCGGAGACCGATGGGCAACCAATGCAGCTGGCGGAGTATCGGTGTCACGTGGGTGTACCTTGGCACACCCACCACAGCACGCGCAGCCGCATTTTGCACCAACTGAAGTCTCCGGATACTCTTCAAGGGTAGCCCCATGTAGAGCGCATTGCAGTAGTCCAAACGCGAGGTGACAAGGGCATGAGTGACCGTGAGCAAAGCCTCCTTCTCCAAATATGGCCGCAGCTGGTGCACCAGGCGAACCTGTGCAAAGGCCCCCCTAGCCACAGCAGAAAGATGATGGTCTAATTTTAGCTGTGGATCTAGGAGGACCCCCAAGTTGCGGACCTGGTCTGAGGGAGTCAATTTTGCACCCTCGAAGACCAAGGAGGGACAGTTATCATGGTCTTTAGGGGGCATTATCCACAGCCACTCGGTCTTGTCGGGATTAAGTCTGAGTCTGTTCCTCCCCATCCAGATCTTAACGTCGTCCAGGCATCGGCACATTACATCAACTGCCTCCCTGAAGTCAGACGGGGTGGTGATGTACAGCTGGGTGTCATCAGCGTACTGATGAAAACACACCCCATGTCTGCGAATGATCTCACCCAATGGTTTCATGTAGATGTTAAACAGGATGGGCGAGAGAACCGACCCCTGGGGCACCCCACATGATAGGGGCCTGGGGGACAATCTCTGCCCTCCTGCCAACACTGACTTCATCCGATTGGCGAGATAAGAGGAGAACCACCGCAAAACGGTGCCTCCCACTCCCAACTCGCCGAGACGATGCAGAAGGATACCATGGTCGATGGTATCAAAAGCCGCTGAGAGGTCAAGTAGCACCAGGATGGAGGAGTTCCCCCCATCCCGGGCCCGCCAGAGATTATCCATCAGAGCGACCAAGGCAGTTTCTGTACTGTAGCCGCGCCTGAAACCCGACTGATAAGGATCTAGATGATCTGTTTCATCCAGGAGCTGCAGAAGCTGAGTCACCACCACCTTCTCCACAACTTTCCCAGAAAAGGTAAGTTGGAGACTGGACGATAGTTTTTCAAATCGGCTGGGTCCAGGGAAGGCTTCTTCAGGAGGGGTCGCACCACCGCAGCTTTTAATGACTGTGGTACGGATCCCTCCCGCAAAGAAGCGGTGATCACTGCCTGGATCCAGCCGTGTACCACCTCCCTGCTGGCCGAGACCAGCCAGGAGGGGCACGGGTCCAATAAACAGGTGGAGGTACCCATCGCTCCCATAGCCCTGTCCACATCCTTGGGAGAAACAGGCCCAAACTCTTCCCATAATGGTGGACTAAGACTCGCCCCTGTCAACTCTATGGACTCTGCCCTGCCGGAGTCCAAATTTGACTGAATCTGAGTGACTTTATCCGACAGAAACTCAGCGAATTCCTCAGCTCTGCCTTGTAAGTGTTCCTCGCTCCCCCCTTTTGCAAGGAGGGAGCGAGTCACCCTAAACAAGGCGGCTGGACGAGAATCTGCGGACGCAATAAGAACCCTTTGACAACCATTCTGACAAATGTATCTTTTCTTTTATGTACACTGAGAGCATACATACCAAAGACAAATTCCTTGTGTGTCCAATCACACTTGGCCAATAAAGAATTCTATTCTATTCTATTCTATTCTTATCGCCACTAAATAAGATCTGATGTAAATTCTTAATAGTGTTCAGTCAGACTCGGTCCTTTTGGCCCTCCAGCGGCGCTCTAGACGTCTCTTCTGGCGTTTCATCTCCCGGAGCTCCTCGGTAAACCAGGGAGCTTTCCGGGATCCACTGCCACGGAGAGGGTCGAGAATGATGCTGCACCGAGAAACCGGCTGGGCATATCTCAGAGAGGGCTACTCCCCCCTCTTGCCCTAGCCAGGTCTCGGTAACACACACCAGGTCTGCCCCCTCCTCTGTGATTAAATCACGTATCAGGGGGGCTTTGTTGGTAATTGACCTGGCGTTAAGCAGCAGCATCCTGAGCCCAGGGCCCTGAGAACCCTGGTTGCCAGGTATCCGGGTTGAGCAAGATGGAACCGGATCAGAGGGGCCGGAACAAGGGATCGCTTGTAAACAGCGAGTTCTTATTCCCCGAGAGTGGCCCTCCCCTCTGCTCCCGCCATATCTGCCTCTTCCCATTATGACTGAGATGTTCCGGCTCTCGTCCCCTCCAGAGACCCCCTCCTCTCCCCCGCTGGTCCTCCTCCCTTCCTGCAGGCCATCCATACCATCAGTGCTGGGTAAAAAGAGCCGAGACCCCCTCCGTTTCTGTTTGCACACTCAGCGAAGGGGGAACCAGACCCAATCTCCGGTTCACTCATTCTGTCTAATCATACATCCTATAAAAAACCTACACACTCCTATTTACCAATAATCAAACCTTCATGTTCTCCAATCACAACACATTCATAGCCCAGATCACACATACCCAGCCCCCCCCAGGGTGAGATATTACAGTAAAAGAGCTAAAAAAGGATGCTGTAAACATAGGTATAAATACAGAACATATACAAGCAGCCTCCAGCCCAGCCAAGGTAAGTTCTTAATCCTTGGCACCTGCGCCAAGGCTTAAAGTAGATCTTAATGGTTTCACGCTCTCTCAATAGTGATCTACCATTCTCCCCCCCAATGTTGGTAATAATAGAGCTCTTCTCAGAAGTGGCACTGGAATGCAAGGTTATCTTTGTAAGCTGACCCAGTAATTTCCCACATGGAGCCAAAGTATCTGGATGAGTTATTTTGTTTTTCCTGTTGTTCATCCCGTCAGTTGTCCTCCCGCTAACGTTGTTATCTGGCAGATGTAATGGAGATCTCATACGAAGGGCCTGGCAGAAAGATAGGGCCACATCAGCCCAAAACGGTCTCATGGCCAAGTTTTCAACGCTGATAATTGCTAAATTCAATAGAAGATCTTTCTGTGGCCTCACATAGGGTAAAAAGCAGCTAGACAAGGTCTTATCCGTCTGGCAAAAAACCGAGGCCGTGTTAACTAAAGTCGGCCTCAAGGCCATATCAGCAATAATAACAGCCGTTAAATTAAGCAGAAGGCGTCGCTGTGTTGCTCCTACAAAGGCTCGTTGCGGCCGCAAAGCTCGTAAAAGCGTCCAGCAAGAGCCGTAAAAGCTCGTAAAAGTGTCCAGCAAGAGCCATAAAAGTGTCCAGCAAGAGCCGTAAAAGCTCGTAAAAGCGTCCAGCAAGAGCCACCTTCGTGGTCAGTGTAAATTGGTCGCATCTAGGGCAGAGGGGGGTCGCTGGGTGTCCAAATCGAAGTAGGGTCTGCAAAAGTAGCTGCAGATATAATTGTCTCCAAAGTAATTGGTGATCGCTGAGATGGCAATTATCATCCGGCTGGCTAGTGTTCTTCCACAGCCGGAGAATCGAACAGCAAACAACCCATGCAAAAAACCGCCAAGGGAAACCTCCATCTGATTACGGCCGGCAGCCAAAAAACAGCCGGCATCTCCTCATTCCGGAGCGTCTCCACACCCAGTAGCTTGCTCACTTCCCCCTGCCCCGTCCAGCAACTCAGCAATTTGTCTCGGTGCAATGTTTCCTCTATTTTCTTTAGTTCTTATTTATTTCTAGTCTGGTGAGCCCTACGGCGCCAAAATCGCCATCATGGCGTTTCCCGAGCCTGGAGCCTCCAGGACTTCCCAGTCCTCGCCTCTGGTCATACCTTCCCTCCGAAGCCTCTGGGAAGTACCTCAGATCTTCCTTTAACGTCAGGGCACCAAGCAGATGGAATAGCTTGGGTCGGAACCCATGGAATTCCAAAAGTTCAGGTTCGGGGGGGGCGGAGGTCTGTCTTTCTCCAGCTATCCGCTGTGGCTCCACCCCGGAAGATCTTAAATACAAATTGCTAATAGCTTTTTCTCTCCACGACTATTATACCTATTTCTACTCCTATAGAAGTATACCTATTTCTACTCCTCTTTCTACCCCTAATCTTACATGTACAACAACATCTTATTTAAGGTGACCAGATTTTAATATTTGTAAAGCAGGACACCATTGATGGGGGGGGGTTCTAGGGGAGCAAGACGGGAGGGGTCCGTCTCTCTTATCCCACAACCCATCCACGTGAATAAAGGTGGAGACACAAATCCAGGATTACTTTGCTGCAGCTTTGTGCACCCTCCCAAACACCCCCCTTCATCACAGCCCTTACTGCCACTCTCACTCCCTGCCTGGCTGCAGACTCTGCCTGCCTTCCCGAAGCAGCGCTGCCGCAGTTCACTTTTGTTTCGCGGCAGGAGAAGGAAGAAAGCGGGCAGCGAGAGCGGCAGCCTCTTCCAAGCGCAGGCCTGGCCCGCAGCACGTGGCTGTGAAGAACCCTCACCACCTGCCCTCCCGGAGCACCACAGCCGCGGTTTGCCATGGCCGGGGCTCGCCTCTACTGCGTCTGGCCCAGAGAGGGACAGAGGCAGGAGAAGGAAGAAAGCAAACCGCAGGGTGGTGAGGGTTCTTCACAGCCACATGCTGCCTCCATTGCAGAAGCCGCCGCCAGCCAGGCAGGCAGCAGCCCTCCGTGTAGAAAGAGGGCCAGGCCTGCACTTGGAAGAGGCTGCCGCTCTCACTGCCCGCTTTCTTCTTAATCCTGCCGTGAAACAAAAGTGAACTGCGGCAGCGCTGCTTCGGGAAGGCAGGTGGAGTCTGCAGCCAGGCAGGGAGGGAGAGCAGCGAGAGCGGCGGCCCCTTCCAAGCGCAGGCCTGGCCCTATACCCACCCAGGGGGCTGCCGCCCACCCACCCACCAGCGGCTTCTGCGCCGCACTTGCTTGGCAGGACTTTTTTGAAATGCCGCGGGACTCGGGACAAATTATTAAAAAGCGGGACTGTCCTGCCAAAAGCGGGACGTCTGGTCACCTTAATCTTATTTACATGCAGTTATTGAGGGAATTTTAATCTCAATAGTTATATGCCTAGTCCACATCTCTCAGTCTCAGTCTCAGTCTCAGTCTCAGTCTCAGTCTCAGTCTCAGTCTCAGTCTCTCTCCCTCCCTCCCTCCCTCCCTCCCTCCCTCCCTCCCTCCCTCCCTCCCTCTCTCTCTCTCTCTCTCTCTCTCACACACACACACACACACACACACACACACACACACACACACACACACCTTTATTTGGGGGAAGACACAACAATCCTTCAATCCTATAGAAGGGAGGGAAGGGACAATCCCTATGATATCATATGGCCATTGGATATGTCATGACATCATTCTGCAAGTACCGCAAAGTTTGGTCAGTTTGATTTATGACATGATGGAAAAGGATATTGGTGCATAATTTACTCTTGCTTTATGACACCATGGCAGACAACATGGTGTGTCTCTTTTGCTCTCCATGAAGATTTCCTTGAAAGGCAGACAAGTCAGGAAGCTAGACAGTACTGAGAATGTTAAAAAAAATACAGACAACCTTTGTGGCTGAAGGGTGCTTTCAATGTTGACGAAATTTTCTTCTCCATAAATTTTCCTTTCTTGATGATCACAACATGTAGATAGTTTCCCCCCCCGCCCCCATATCAGAAGCACTGAAGTGCTTCCATGGTGAAAGGATCAGCCAGTGATATCGCCATTGTCTAGTGGACACTCAGTTGGGTGCTCCTTTCATGTCCTCAATCGGTTTCCCACTGAAATGGTCCTCATCTATCTATTCATGGCCTTCTGCTTTCAAACTGTTGTGTCGGCAGGAGATGGAGCAAGTGATGAGAGCCCATTCGAACATTCAGCAGCAGCCTGATCTTAAATGTGAGCCTGCTGATCATCAAACTGGATTGGATTTTTTTGTGCACTTACTGCAGTTGAATACTGTAGCTCAATATCTCCATAGCAAACACATGAAAATTCAAGGAAACAAAACTAGCAGTCTTATATGTGAGGTTTCATCTACCCAAACTCCTAAGGGGTGTAACCCCTCCCTTTTTTCAGCGTTAAAAATCTTGTATTTCCCTCAAACTCTTTAGTGATTATGGTGGAAAAAACCTGTTCTTTATGCCATAATTAAGATGAATTACAGTCTATCGTTCCTAAAGTCCCGGATGTAATCCGCCTGCCCTTTTGCCACAGTGTCAGCATCTACCTCTCAGCCCTTTGGGCTCTGTTGTTGTCTTTGAACCGTTCCCTCAGCCCCCCCCCCCATGAATAAACTAGCATTCCCTAATTCCCAGCCATGTTCACTGTAAAGATCAGCCACTCAGTCTGCGGTCTCACCCTCTAACACTGCTGCTACAGCCATTACCATGGCTCACTGGGAGGAGTAAAGATGTACATAACAGTCCATGTGGTCTATCACTTGGCCCAGCAAAAGAGCCATCTTCTCCGGACTGCCATCAAAGCTAACTTGTAATGCTGATGGGCCGCACGACTGGAAGGTCCCCGGCCCGTGGTTGACACCCATTGGCCAGGCAGGTACTGGTGGTGAGCTGGCCACATTCAGAGGTGCCCATTGGTAGCTGCTTCCCCCTGGGTGACCAGCAGTAGAGGCTGGTCAAGCAGTAGAGGCTGGTTATGTCATTCTACCCCTTGTCAGCTCCCAGCAGTGGCCCTGTTCTTCATCCAGGCAGAGCTTTGGGCTAGCTAAGCAGAAGCTGGCAGTTGGGTGGATAGTGGTGGCTGCCTCCCAAGAGGCCGTGCCTCATCCCCCCAGTCCCCTCCTTGCCAGGACCCTCTGTCCCAAAAACTGGCCTCTCCAAACCTCTCCCTCAACCAGTCCATTGTTTGGCCTCCATTCTCCATCATCGTCCTATGACTGGAGCCTCTCCTGCCACTTTGATGATTAGCTGCCATATAGGGACAGGGTGAGCATCGATCCCCCAGTACTGTGGTCATTGACAAACACTGCCACCACTCCCCCTCTGAAGCAAGCTCTGACTTGCTTCTCCCACCAATGTCAAAGGCTGCTGGCTGGGTGTGGGAACCCCTGAGCTGACCTGCTCCTTTGGACGCATGTCCAAGGCAGTGGGGGTCTCCTGGCACTGCCAAGGCCTTCAAGGTGGGTGGCTCCTCCAGCATTGCAGCCTCTGCTCCTCCTCCAACCTCCGTCCCCTCAGCCATTTCCCTCAGTGAGCCCTCGCAGAACAGAGGTACTAGCAGAGGTAATGAGAATGCAAGGAATGCAAAGGAAGCACAAACTTCCTGTCACATTCTGGTGCCCCACGTAAGAAAAGCCAGCAACACATTGATGTTCGTTTGTTTATCTGGAAACGCAGACCTGGCACAAAGTGACCATCCAAAAGGAATCAAAGTTTGTGGTACCATGGTTATCTCACCTGCCCCTTATATTGTGCCCCACCTCCCGTGTGTGTATACCCCTCCTCTCCCACCAACCACTTAGACGGCCTCCACAGTCCAGCCACACCTCTAGCTGTCCATTCCGGTTGCCTGCTGCCACCCATGCTCTGACAATCAGCTATTTTTCACAGAGCCAGTACAGCCAGGGTTCTGCTAGTCAGGTGGCAGCTCTGTGGATGCAGGAGTAGTCAGCCAGCCAAAGTCTGGGGCCCCTAGCCAAATGGCAGCCTGTGGACGACAGAGCAAAGCAATGTGGGTCTCTCAGCTATGCACACATCTACTCCTCCCCCACCTGAATGGCAGCCCCGGCCCGTCGGGTGGTCCGGGGCTGACAGCGGTATATAAGTCTAAATAACATTGTATATAGATGTTTTGTTGAAAGAAAAAAAAGGGATCAAATTTAATATTTCTAGAATTGAGGAATAAAATCGCCAAAGAGGAGAAAAAAAAAGAAATGTTAATTCGTCACTAGAAAGATGCACAGGAGATATAACTTTTTCTTCCTCTTTCCTTGTCATTCATGTTCTCTTTCTTACTTTCACACAAACACATACACAAATATGCAGAAAGACGCAGATGCATATATACAAAAATCAACAGAGTTGAGTACATCCAAAACTGGGGAGTAACCTCATTACAGAAGCCAACAGTGCAACAGAGAATTCTTTCAAAGAGATAAATTGACAAGATGCCAACTGAGGTGTCATCAACATGTTGAGATATGAAATGTTTTGAGAGAACGCTGAATTCAAAATGGGTAAATATTCCCCGTCTCACTGTAATTATGAAATAACCATGATTAATACTGTAGAGTAACTTCCTGGTTCATGAATATTCCCTTAGGAAAGGAGGATAAGTGAAAAGTCAATGTACTAATATCTCATGTTTTACTGTTATGGACAATGATTTCCTGTTTATTTTGTGAAGGATGAGACAGGCAGAACTACACTGCTAGGATTATTGGCAATTGATTCTACATGATTCTGGCTTTCAATCAGCTGGGTGATGCCATGTGAATTACCAATATTAAAAATAAATAAATGAAGTGTCAAACTATTGCAGGAAGAAGATAGGCTCTCAGTTAACGTCATGTTATATTTGGCACTGATGATAGTCCTACCGGTTGAACTTTATGGTCAGAGAAAGATTCCTCTGGCTAAGTGTCCTATTAAGGCACTTCTTCCAGTTCCCCTTAAGTATTACCAGCCTGGGGATTTTATCATTGCTAGCATTACCTCTCAAGTCTACATTTTCTCAAGTCCGGTAACATTTCAGAAGCCACCTTCTGATGAAACTTTTGATGGCCATTTGTAAGTAACTTAGGCTGTTTTTACCAAAAAGAAATTTTTACCTATGTACATTTCTATCTATCTATCTATCTATCTATCTATCTATCTATCTATCTATCTATCTATCTATCTATCTATCTATCTATCTATCTATCTATCTATCTATCTATCTATCTATCTATCTATTGTATCTTCTATCTCTCTGTGTGTTTCTGTGTGCCTCTGTGTCTGTGTGTCTGTTAATTGATAACGTAATATACATAATAACACATGCAGATATCCCTACAAATACAATACATAAAAATGGGGAAAAAGTTGTGCAAAACAAGTTTCACAACATTAAAACACAAACAGATAATAAGCAGGAAAGAAAGGAAAAAAGGAAAAAAGAAAAAATATTATTCTTCTGAGTTCCCCTTTTTAATTTGTTAATTAAATGTTAATTTTCAGTATATTATAAAATTGTTCTTCGTTTTTATTTGAAGCATATGTAGAAGCCAATATGACTGTTTTATCTTTTCTTCTTTTCACATTTTTAAGACTAATAGCCTCCCTTTTCCCTTTCAATGAATCCAATTTTTTTTCAGGCAAGCTGGTATAAATTACTATTTCATTTTTTACTCTGTACAGCAGTTATATATTCCTTTCCCAAATTCCATTGCTTTAACAGAATCTTGTGTGATATTTATATATTTTTATTCAGGCAAACAATATCTATATTTTGTCTTTTCAATTTATGGAACATTTTGTTGTGTTTTTATGGAGAATATCAAACACTGACATGGATTTATATTGTTAATGTATACCATACATATTAAAAAGATAGTATGTTTCAAACGTATTCCATATAATAAAGTTCCTATTTTCCAGGAGAAAATTACAATAATGATGTTATCAATATAGAATTATTAATAAGATATAAAGAATGTGGTAACCTGGAACCTATTGTTCATAACCTAGGATGTTCACTCAGAATTACCAGCACATCCTGGCCTTGGCATTTGCTGTGAAGGAACTCAATGAGAATCCCCAACTCTTACCCAATATCAGTTTGGGCTTCCATATCTTAAATAGTTATTTTGTGGCAAGGTGGACCTATCTTGTCTCAATGGAACTTCTATCCACACAGGACAACTTCATCCCTAACTACAAATGCGATATTCAGAATAAGATTGTGGGAGTCATTGGGGGACCTACTTCTGAAGTCTCTCTCCACATGACCAATATCTTGAGCACCTACAAGTTTCCACAGGTAAAAATGGTTTGAAATATTGAGTGTCATTATATTTAAGGTATTTTTTGTAAATGGGAGATAGGAAATGGAAATTTAATTAGTTGATAGATAATGTGTTTCTGAAACATTGAAAAAGTAATTGATCAATCTACAGGTGCTGAAAAATCAGGAACATATTTTGTATTTATAATAAATGAGAACACAAGGTATCCTCAACTTATGATTGTAATGCATCCTGGACATTTTGTTCTAAATCATAACAGGTGTAAGTTCAGGCACATATGGGACAGTCAGTTTCCAGCAAAGATCGTTATAAATTGTATCATATTTCATGGACTACTACTACAATCAGCTGTAAAAATGAATTGATTACCCAATGCCCGAAATTCAGTTATGTGACCGCAGATGTGGAGGTACCATCAGAATTACAGAACTGGGTTGTTACTACCATTTTTATCTGTGTTAAGCAAGGACAATTTTGTAACAATCCATCTATATGTCAACATAAATTCTATATTTGCTACGAAAGATTAATTGGGAGTTTTGGAAAAAAGCTTTGGAAAGTCCAAATCATAGAAAAAATTGAAGACAATGCTGTTCGAAAGCAAAATGTCTTAACAATACATCATATTTCCTGAAATATCTGTGGTATCCAAAATATATTGCTTTGGAGATTTATCATAAGAAATATGAAGTGTTCAGAAAAGTATATAAGATAAAAATATGAAATAGAAAAAAAATGAAACCAGTTCTAATAGTTTGTCTTTCTACTAAACGTATGAGAAGATTCATTTTGATTGTGTCTGTCCTCTTCCCATGTTTTTTTCCCCTCCAAGATCTTATATGGGTCTTCTCTACTAATAAATGACAAAACCAAAGAAGATTATTTTCACCAGATGTTTCCCAATGTGATCCACCACTATTTGGGCATTCTTGAGTTGCTACTGCATTTCAAATGGACCTGGATTGGTGTGATTGTTTATAATGATGACACTGGAGATGTCTTTACACAGCAGGTTCTTCCCTTATATTTACAGAAGGGTGTCTGTGTGGACTTCCTAGAAACGATGCCCAGAATAAGTTTTTCCAGTAACATTATTGAAAGTGGAATGAAGTGGTTTTTGACTTCACGTGTTGTCACAGGAAGTACTGTCAATACTCTTATTATACAAGGAGAAATAGAAACTGTTAGTGTCTTAAGAACACTTTTCCAATTCTTGCAATTTTATGATGTAAAAATGGAAAGCCGAGTGTTGATTATGACTGCCCAGATGGATTTTGCATCTTTTAGAATGCAATTAGATTGGGACATACATTTTTTTCATGGAGCACTCCCGTTTGCTCTTCATACAAATTACCCTCAGGGATTCCAGAAATTTCTGAACGGAAGAAACCCCCTTTCAGAAAATAAAGATGGCTTTATAAGAATCTTCTGGAAAGATGCATTTAATTGTGATTTCCAAAATTCCATTCCAAAAAAGAGAGACGTGCAGATTTGCACTGGAGAGGAAAAACTGGAAAGCCTACCTGTGACCTTGTTTGACACAAACATGTCTGGTCACAGCTATAGCATCTACAATGCAGTTTACATTGTGGCACATGCTTTGTGTGCAACAACTTCATCCACGTCAAAAGAAAGAGCAAAGATAAAAAACACAAGACAAGAAAAAGCCTGGCAGGTATCTTCCAAAGCAATGTTGAACAAAAACAGAATAATAAAGTTGGAAGAGATCTTGGAGGTTTTCTAGTCCACCCCTCTGCCCTAGCAGAAAGGAGATGGTGTAGATAGTTAAATATGCCAAGAATAGATACAGTATAGGGACAACATGTTACCGAGAAGCACCAGGGAAGAAATATAAAAGAAACAAAAATATAGTGCTCCTCATACCTTTAAATATTTGTGTAATCTGTTATCAAAACTCTCAAGATATAATGATGATAAGTTACACATTACATTTAAATAGTTACAAAAGAAATATGCTCCTTCTCATTCATCCTCTTTTAATATGTAGCTGCTAAACATCCAATACACATTTAGAATGTTAAGAATAGATGAAATATGTGGTTGTCCTGCCCAACTCCCTGCGACTCCATGGATTACAACAATTCAATTTCTTTGCATTGTTCATTTAAAAAAGCCTTTTTATCTTTTCTTGCTGTTCTCTGGAAATCTGTATTCAGTTAGATATATCTTTCCCTTTCTCCTTTGCCTTTCATGTTCCTTCTTTTCTCAGCTATTTATAAGCCCTCATCAGAAAGTGACTTTACTTTCTTGCATTTCTTTTGGTTTCAGGTATTGCCTCTTATACAATGAACCTCTCTCCATAATTCTTAAGGTACTCTACCACATCCAATCTTTTAAATCTATTTATCACCTACACTGTATATTCATAAAGGATATGCTTTAGGTCATACCTGAATGGCCTAGTAGTTTTCCCTACATTCTTCCATTAAAACCTGAATTTTGCAATAAGAAGCTCATGATCTGAGCTACAATCAGCTCCAGGATTTGTTTTACTGACTATCTAGGTCTTCTCCATCTTTGGATGTCAGTACATAATCAAGAGCTACTCCATTTTTCTAAAGGATTCTTGGCCGCAGTAGTATATATAATGGTCATCTCAATTAAATTTGCCCATTCCCATCCATTTTAATTCACAAGATGTTGACGTTCAATTTTTCCATCTCTAGCTTACCTTGATTCATAGATTTTACATTGCAGGTTCCTGTGCAATATTGTTCTTTACAGCATAGGACATTCCTTTCACCACCAGACACACAGCTGAGGATTCTATATCTTTCTGTCAACATAGTATAACCATTCTCTATCAATATATTATTACTTTTGAATTGTAAGGTTTCCATTGCCAAAATTGGATGAAATATAGCTCATTTTGATTGCATGTTTTAAACCCTAAGTAAGAGGGGAAGACAGCACATTTGAACAGAACAGTTTCTAATACATTAAAAGTAATTAGTCTCCCAAATATGTCTACAAAACCTTCAGTTTGCCTCACTATTCTGCCCAGGCAACTGACTTGAATGATTTATCTTTCTCTTTTTCCATTCTTCAGTAGATTTCCTCCCTCAAAATCATTCCTAGTTTTAAAGTGTGTTAAGATTGTTATGAAGGTTCTCCTAGAATAATTCTCTCTCTCTCTCTCTCTCTCCAATTTAGCTCCACAAGTTTATAAGAAGTACATCCTTTATAAACAGTGCTGGAGAAAATATTTCCTTTGATGACAAAGGGCATATAATCACTGGATTTGATATTTTCAACTGGGTCACCTATGCAAATAACACATTTACAAAAGTCAAAGTTGGATGGATAGAACCAAACTCTTCCTCTTCACTCCACATTCATGAAGACTCCATTGTATGGCCTATAAGGTTTAACCAGGTACATATTTTGCACAGATTTGGGAATGGTTTAATCTATATTCTTCTATTGAAGTAGTGTAGACTTATTTTGGGTATTGTATTTACATTGTGAATTGGGAGATGCTCCATAGTGCAGTGTGCAAATAGATGATAGTATCTTGACACCTGAATAATTTCAGAATAATAATAATTTCAGAAGATGAAATTATGCTGCTTATGTCTTTCTCACCAAAATTGGTCAACATTCTAAAGGACCACATTATATAGACTAGAAAATGTAATCAGACATTTGCAGTAGATTTGAGGATAATTTAATACACATTCCAAATACTATTCGTTCTTGATTTACCATCACCATTGGGTCTGGAATAAATTGGTAGTAAATCCCCATAATCCTAAGGAAAGGCACCACAACACCAGATTTGATTTAATGACAATTTTACAATGGAAGTAAAGCATGTCAATGCAATAATAAAGCAAGTCATGTGGTTGTTAAGCAAATACAAAACATCCAACAGGCATATTTTATCAGACATCTCTAAGAAACTTCAAAAACTAGTGAAAAAAATACAAAAAATTTGGTCATGTGCCCACAGGATCCTGCAACTGGTTGCAGGTGGGCCAAAAATGAAATCATGTGACTGTGGAGGGGGGCAGATGTAATAACTTTGAGGACAGTCATAAGTAGCTCTTTAAAAGTCCATCATAAGTTAAAATTGTCATTAAGTGACTGGTTTTAGGTCAAAGACTTTCTGTATTCCTGAGGATGACCTACTGTTTCTACTATAACATCAATAGTCCTATTCAGAAATGGAAGTCATCTTTTGATTGAAATTGCTCTAAGGATTATAAGGCTTATTGATAACTGGAATAGCTTTGTAAGTAAAAACTCCAAGATTTAGGCTAGGTTGGTACAAAATTATCCTGGAGGACAACAGCAAAATACTTCCATTCTATTGTCAAGGAGCTGAGCTTGCTATTAAGAAGAATGTGGCTATTGCCTTCGATAAGTGACCAACATATGGTTTAAATTGAACCCAATCTCTTGTCTGTGGCATACAACTCATTGCTTAGTAGATATCGTACATTACATCCAAGATGCACAACATCCTGTAAATGCTTCCCATGATACCAAAGCACTATGCTGACAGTGATCAATATTATAGTCATCTGAAAATGTGTCATTCTGAGGTTCTTCTCAGGTAATGCATACAGAATATTTGTCTGTGTTTCAGTAAACCAATGCCCCCCAAGCATGTCAAAACTATAAAACTGACATTTTTAAAATCCTCTTTATTCAGAAAAGACCGCCTTCCCTGTGTAATGACAATTGTCATCCTGGTACTAGTAGGGCAAAAATAGAAGGAAAGCCATTTTGCTGCTATGAATGCTCTCCATGTCCAGAAGGGAAGATTACCACTCAGAAGGGTAAGATTTCTTCAGTTTATAAATATTAACCTTTCCATAAAAACCCACATGGAATAAATTCAGTATTTATGTACCACTCGTGCTAGGTGCTAGGAAGTTAGCACCCACCCCTCTCCTAGAAAAAATGAAATATCCTAGGAAATATTAAAAGGCAGAATAGTGAGAATTCTATATATCCCCTGAAACATGCTTTTAGGCAGACAAAAGACTCACTCTTTTGTCTGCCTAAAACAGCCCCCACCAATGTGCCAGCTCACTCAGTATCCCCCACTTTTGTCAATGGGCCATTAAAGACTGGGCCCAGCAACAGTCTTCTACATAACAAATAACCATATTAGGAATTTCCCAAAGCCCTTTCATTACACCACATGGGACCTGGGAAGATTACATCAGTCAAACCTGGGACTCAGGACAGCCCACAAGAGTTGCCCCAGCATGCCCCTGGGAGTCTGACAGCCAATGGGATACATTTCTGTACAGGAAAAGGAAACTCTTAGGGTGGGGGCCAAGAGAGGGCATAAAAGAAGGAAATTTCAGCATCTTGATCCTTCTTTCTCTGGACCCAATATCTAAAAACATGTGATCCACCTTTTCTGTTCAGGAGCTCATGCCATGTGCTCTCTGTTCTCCATTAAATCTTCTTTCCAAGCAACTTCCATAAATCCAGTGTCTTTTTCCCCACTTGGAACTGAACCCAGAAGGATATTCCTTACAACAACTCTATACATTATGTGCTGTCGGATATAATTTAAGGATGTTGGGATGAGTAAAATGGAGGAAAATATTTTATCTCCTCCCTAATTACCTTCCCAGGAACAATGAACCTTATCATCTCAGCCTTAAGACACCTAGGCAATTAATGTTAATAAAAACCAGACAAATACCAAGAGAAAGGCACAGACTGTACAAACTAAGGCAAGTTAAACAGTAGGTCTAGAAAAATATTAAATTCACGAAATCCTGTCAACTTGTTCTCTAAAAACCAGCATTGCCTTTGTAGTTCTGCCCTAACTTCCTCATTAGAGGCCTGATGTTCTTCTCTATCAAATGAAAAACTCTTCTGCTCTATCCAATCACATTGCAATGTCATAAATATGCATCTCCTCTATTTAGAGGTTAGCCAGGCTAACTACAGTTCTGTAATGAAATTGTGGTCTGATCTACACTTTTAAATGAATTCTTTAGCACTTAGCACTTACTGTATACTGTATACCCCTTCATAGTGCTTTACAGCCCCTTCTAAGCAGTTTACAGAATCAACATATTGCTCCCATCATTTTACCGACCTCTAAAGGATGGAAGGCTGAGTGAATCTTGAGCCAGTGGGAATTGAACTGCTGGAAGCTGGCAGAATTAGCTGCAATACTGCATTCTGACCACTGTGCTACCATGGGCACCTTTAGGGAATCTTTGAGATGAATTTCTTCCACTAACTTTTTTTAAAATAATTTTTATTAAGTTATTTACATTTAAAAACAACACAAAGAAAACACATATACAAAAAAAATAGACAAAATGGAAACAGTACAATACAATAACATACAGCTCACTACATAACCTCTAGGGTTATAATGCAGCAGTTTATATTGACAGTAAATTCATGCTTATATAATCTTATTCTTGAACATAGTTACTGTATATAGTCTTTTTCATTAACATATTTAATTATTGTTTATTGATATACTTATACCTTTTTAACATAGATAAAATCATCATATTTATACTACTAGGTTAATTATTTACAGGTTGATTTTATTATCTCTTTTCAAGCCACTCATAAAATTTGTTCCAAATTTCATAGTATTCCGAATCCTCCTTTTCATTTAGTTCCATCATCATTTTGTCTAACTCAGCACAATCAAGAATTTTCTTAATTATTCTTCCACTAACTTTCATCCCCCAGAATCTTCTTTTCTGTTATTTTGAAAATGATAATACAATATCATCTACATTATAATAATAACGTGTTCATTCATCTGTTCATCATTCATTTCTACAGATATGGATGATTGTTTGTCATGCCCAGAAGGACAGTATCCAAACAACAACCATGACTCATGTCTTCCAAAACATATAGTTTCCTTGTCTTATGAAGACCCCTTAGGCATCGGTTTGGCCACTGCCGCAATTATCTTTGCTTGTCTTACCACTGTGGTGCTTGGGATTTTCATCAAATACCAGGACACTCCCATAGTCAAGGCCAACAACCGGAACATCACCTACCTTCTCCTCATCTCCCTTGTGCTCTCATTTCTTTGCAGTTTATTATTCATTGGAAAACCTGAAAAGGTGACCTGCCTTTTGCGACAAACTGCTTTTGGGATTGTCTTTTCAGTAGCCATTTCTTGTATATTGGCCAAAACTATCATTGTGATTTTAGTTTTCATGGCTTCAAGGCCAGGTTCAAAGTTGAGGAGATGGCTGGGAAAACCATTAGATAATTACATTGTTCTTTCTTGTTCCCTCATTCAAGTTATTGTTTGCACTGTATGGCTTGTAACCTCACCCCCATACCCAGATGCTGATATGATCTTAGTGGCAGATGAAATCATCTTGGGATGTAACGAAGGCTCTACTGTCATGTTTTACTGTGTCTTGTTGTACCTGCTTTTCCTTGCCATTGTTGGTTTCAGTGTGGCTTTCCAAGCACGGCATTTACCAGACAGTTTTAATGAGGCCAAGTTCATCTCCTTCAGCCTGTTGTGTTTTTGCAGTGTCTGGTTATCCTTTATTCCAACATATCTGAGTACCAAGGGGAAATATATGGTGGCTGTGGAGATCTTTTCTATTCTTTCTTCCAGTGCAGGGTTACTCGTCTGCATCTTTTTCCCCAAATGCTTTGTCATTCTATTAAGGCCTGATCTGAATACTAAAAAACAGTTAATGAGAGGCAAGAAAGAAGGAATATAATTCTATGACTGTTCAATGAATGATACATTCACTGAAGATTGCTCGGAAACTAGAACTAGTTAAGAATGAAGTCATTGCAACTCATGGGGACCCTCTTAGTACTTCTGAGTGCTTTAGCAACGTACCTTCTGAGCACAAAGAAGAAGATGTAAGATATAATTTTTTATTTGCCAAATGTGATTGGCCACACAAGGAATTTGTCTCCACACAAGGAATTTGTCTCCATTGCATAAGTTCTCAATGTACACCCAAGCAACAAGTGATAGTCATAGTCATAATCATAAATTACAATCATCATAAATCACAGATACAACACTCAGTGATAGTCATAGGATACTAAAGCAATCAGCATAAATCATGAGATACAACTGCAAGTTAGAGTCATAAGAATCTAAGGAAATAGGTAATAGGACAGATGAGAAGGATAATAAGTAATATAGCCATATTAGGTGGTTTGACATCTCAGGGCATAGACAGTGTTATGGAAATTAGTTGTTTAACAGAGTCATAACATGGAGGAAAAACTGTCTTTGTGTCTGGTTGCTTTGGTGTGCAATGTCCTACAGCAGATATGTCAAACTCAAGACATGCGGGCCAGATCCAGCCCACAATGTGGTTAGATCTGGCCCACGGGGCTGCCCTAGAGACAGCGAGGGCTAGACCCAATGTCTCAGCCCCAGCCCTGCTGGGTGTTCCCCCTGGGTGCATGCATGGGAGGCCGCAAATGTGCAGAGGCTGGTCTCCAGTGAAAGGGAAAACTCATGGGCTGTGGGACCATGGAGGCTGTGGTGGTAGGTGTGGCACTGCTGCTGGGGCTCTAGGTGCTGCTCTACAACAATTTCATGGCGGTCATCTGGGCAGAATGTGATCAGCCTTTCTACCTAAGTTCTTGCCACAAAGTTGTTGTAGATCAGTGCCTAGAGTCCCAGCAGCAACACTGCACCTGCCACCAGCACCTCCATGGCCACGCAGCCCACACATGCTTTCCTTTCACTGGGACGGCTCCTGTCCCGCCTCTCACCCCCACATAGGAAAGCCATGGCCACCGATAGCGCTGCCACCCTTTCTCTCTCCCATCATTCATTCCTGGGGGTGAAGGGAGGGAGGGAGGGAAGGAAGGAAGGAAGGAGATTGGAATGAGAGGGAGGGAGGGTTTGAGGGAAGTCCTGTCTTAGCACTTGGCCATCAGCAGCCCTGCTGCCCTTTGCCATCTCTTTACTCCCTTCTCCTGGCCTCTCCTGGTGGTCTCCCATCCTATCATTAAGGATGCTTTGCTTAAAAATCCAAGGCTCCTCACATGGAAAGTGAGTGGGCCTCCCTCTGACCCATGCACTTTTCCCTCCTGTACCTACCATGAGCAATCTGACCAAGGAGCAGAACAGCAGCAGCCTCGAGGAGGAGGTAGGTGTGGCCAGGCACCCCCTCGGGGAGCTTGCCCTCCTTTGTCCATGGCTCTGGGCAGCCCACACCATCATCCAGGGTCTTCTAAATGGCCAGAGAGAGATGGCAACTCCTCTGGTGGGTGAGGCTTTGGCATTCATTCTGATCTCTCCTTCGTCCACTTGAGACTTCTGGATCTCCCTTCCCAGCCTTGCCTGGACCTCCATAGGAGGCAGAGGATGACGTTGGACTCAGAGGAACCTGTTTCCTGCAAACATTCTCCTCTGCACTTCCACATGCAGCAGTGTTGTCCTCCACCTCCTGCTTTTCTGGGAGGAGGCACTGGACAAGGAAATGACAATGATGTCTGGAATTATGAGAATAATGTCTCCTTTGGTGTGTTGTGCACATGCACACACACAGAGAGAGAGAGAGAGAGAGAGAGAGAGAGAGAGAGAGACCATAGCATACAAAACATACAAAACATTCGCCAGATCAATCCTCGAATACAGCTCATCTGTCTGGAACCCACACCGCATATCGGACATAAATACATTAGAAAGTGTCCAGAGATACTTTACGAGAAGAGTCCTCCACTCCTCTACTCGCAACAGAATACCTTACACAACCAGACTTGAAATCCTGGGCTTAGAAAGCTTAGAACTACATCGCCTTCGGCACGACCTAAGCATAGCTCATAAAATTATCTGCTACAACGTCCTTCCTGTCAACGACTACTTCAGCTTCAACCACAACAATACACGAGCACACAACAGATACAAACTCAAAGTGAACCGCTCCAAACTTGACTGTAGAAAATATGACTTTAGCAACAATTTAGTGGTAAATGCCTGGAACTCACTACCTGACATTATGGTTTCGTCACCAAACCCCCAAAACTTTACCCTTAGACTGTCCACTGTTGACCTCACCCGATTCCTAAGAGGTCAGTAAGGGGCGTGCATAAATACACCAGTGTGCCTACCGTCCCTGTCCTAATGTTCCCTCTTATCAGGACTCATTTTATGTATATAAACAATGTTATATCTATGTATATTACCAACACGTACTTGACAAAAATAAATAAATAAAAATAAAAATAAACAAGTTTGTGTCCACATCTGAGCTTGCAAACTTGCAATCATGCCTGGATTATGGAG
>JALIGW010000046.1:2525818-2555818 GCA_023053685.1 Diadophis punctatus similis
CAGAAAGAGACAGTTACATACATGCAAAAGTCAACAGAGTTGGAGATGTCCAAAACTTGGGAGTAACCTCATTACAGAGGGCAGACAGAGAATTCTTTCAAAGAGATAGATTGGGTTGATGTCATCAACATCAGTTGATGTCATCAACATCAATATGTTGAGCTCTGAAACATTTTGAGAAAACGAAGAATTCAAAATTGGTAAATGTTCCCCATCTCACTGTAATTATGAAATAACCATGATTAATACTGTACACTAACTTCCTGATTCATGAACATTCCCTTAGGACAGGAGGATAAGTGAAAAGTCAAGTGTACTAATATCTCATGTTTTATTGATATGAACAATGATTTCCTGTTTATTTTTGTGAAGGATGAGACAGGCAGAACTACACTGCTAGGATTATTGGCAGTTGATTCTATATGATTCTGGCTTTCAATCAGCTGAGTGATACCAGGTGAATTACCAATATTTTTTAAAAAAATCAATGAAGTGTCAAACTATTGCAGGAAGAAGATAGGCTCTCAGTTAACGTCATGTTATATTTGGCACTGATAATAGTCCTAGCGGTTGTACTTTATGGTCAGAGAAAGATTCCTCTGGCTAAGTGTCCAATTAAGGCACCTCTGCCTGTTCTCCACAAGTATTACCAGCCTGGGGATTTCATCATTGCTAGCATTACCTCTCAAGTCTACATTTTCTCAAGTCCGGTAACATTTCAGAAGCCACCTTCCGATGAAATTTTTGATGGCCTTTTGTAAGTAACTTAGGCTGAAAAATAAAATACATTTTCTATGTGGCTAGATAGTTTTCATACCTAGTTAGCTCCATGTAGGGGTTTGATATAAATTACTATTTCACTTTTTAAAAATTCTGTTCAGCAAATGTATATTTTTGTCCCAATTTCCATTGCTTTAAAAAAAACCTGTGTCCTGTTTTTTAATATATGTTTCTAGAATAGAATAGAATAGAATTCTTTATTGGCCAAATGTGATTGGACACACAAGGAATTTGTCTTTGGTGTATGTATTCTCAGTGTACATAAAAAGACAACATACATTCATCAAGAATCATAAGGCACAATACTTAATGATAGTCATAGGATAGAAATAAGCAATCAGGAAACAATCAGTCTCAATATAAATCGTAAGGATACAAACAACAAGTTACAGTCCTGCAGTCATGAGTGGGAGGAGATGGGTGATAGTAATAGTAATGCAGCCTAATAGTAATGAGAAGACTGATAGTAATAGTAATGCAGCCTTAGTGAATAGTTTGACAGTGGTGAGGGGATTATTGGTTTAGCAGAGTGATGGTGTGTGGGGAAAAAACTGTTTTTGTGTCTAGTTGTCTTGGTGTGCAGTGCTCTATAGTGTCGTTTTGAGGGTAGGAGTTGAAACAATTTGTGTCCAGGATGCGAGGGATCAGTAAATATTTTCACGGCCCTCTTTTTGACTCATGCAGTATACAGGTCCTCAATGGAAGGCATGTTAAGAAGAGAATTACTCTCCTCAGAGGCGATGGATCGGGCTTCCCTTTTGAAGACATTGTTACTTAGAAAATAAACCGCGAGATTCAAATACTAATAAACAAAATATTTATTTCAGTAGAAAAATAATAAAGAATTCTTATTAGGACTACATTGTATCGGCTAAGAAAATAAATCACTTCTACCTTGGTAGAAATGGCGATGAGAAAGGAAAGGAGTTGACCTCAGGAATGTACACATGCATACTAGAATATATCATACGTCTGTCTGACCATAGATATAATAACACAGTAGAAAACACAGAGATGCACAACCTGACAATATTCACATCGTGACACCCCTTCTTTGTCAGTTGGGCTAATATAATGTGTCACTCAACACACAGTAAATATCTTAGGTAATCATGCTGAGCAATAGGTAATGGTTTGTTCAGAATGTCAGCTATCTGATATTTTGTTGGCACATATTCTAACTTTATGAGACCTTGTCTTACTGACTCTCTAACATTCTTGTAACGTATGTCAATGTGTCTGGACCTTGAACCTGTGAAGTGAGTCCTGGAAATGTAAACTACTGATTGATTATCTTCCATCACAGTGATCGGTTTTTCGGGCTTCATCCAGATATCTGTAACTAAGGCATCGAACCAGGTTAAAAAGTTACATGCATCAGACACACATGCATACTCTGCTTCAGTTGATGAGCAGGAAATGAAACTTTGTTTTCTTACGTTCCAGTAAACTGGACATCCATTCAGGAACACTATGTAACCTGATGTGCTTTTTCTTGATTCTTTATCACTTGCCCAATCTGCATCTGTATAACAATACATGTCAGCAAAATCTGTATGTTCTGGTTCTAGCTTCAATTTGAAATGTTTTGTGTGTATCAAATATCTCAGTACCTTCTTAATACATGACCAGTGAAACTGTTGCTTTGCCTACATATCTTGAAAGTAAATTAACACTAAGTGCTATGTCTGGTCTAGTCCATCCACTAATGTAAAGTAGTGAACCAATTACTGAACGATAAAGTGTTTGATCCTTGAATTCAGGACTATATGCATCTTTCAAATTGTGAAAATCAGTTTGCATAGGTGTTTGTGTAGGCGTTGCATCTGTCATGTTGCATTGATGCAAAAGTTGATCTATCTTAGCTTCTTGTGAAAGACTAAACCCCTTCTGTGTCTTTTCAATGTGAACTCCTAAATATTCATTGATGTGTCCTAATGATTTCAATGTGAAGTATTTCTGCAAACCTTTAACAAAATTCTCACTCATGCGTTTGTTTGGACCAATGTAAACAATGTCATCAACATAAACAAGAACAATTTCATTAATATTTCCATACCTTTTTGTGAACACGCATTCATCAGTGTCGGACTTAATAAAGCCCATTAAATTTAGTTTGTCTTTTAGACATGTGTACCACATCAAACCTGATTGTTTCAGACCATAGAGACTTTTGTTTAGGAACCAGGTGCCCCCTTCTCGGTCCCGGAAGCCGGGAGCGGACCTGACGTAGATTTCTTCATCTAGATCAGCATGTAGGTAAGCTGTTTCAACATCAAATTGGAAAACTTCAAGTCCAAGGATAGAAGCAGTGGTTAGAGCAATTTTCACACTTTCAGTTCGCACTGTAGGTGAGTAAGTGTTTGTGTAATCTTCAGGATAGCTTTGTGCGAAACCCTGTGCGACAAGTCTTGCTTTGTATAATAATTCACCATCTGGCTTTTGTTTGATTTTGTAGACCCATCTTGTGCCAATGACTTTTTTTTGTGTTGGAGGTGTTGCAGATGTGTATACTTTGAGTTTCTGCAAACTATCCATCTCAACTTGCATGGCTTCATACCATTTTTGTTGTTCATCTTCAGAAAGATATTTAATTTGTGAAAAGTTCTCCGGTGGGAGTGTAACATTACAGATCAATGGTGATGGTGTGTTTGTCAATTGCATTGTGTATCTCTTTGGTGGAATACCTTTTGTAGTTCTCTTGGAACGTCTCGGGACGATTGTCCAGTCGTCTTTCTTGTTGTCCACATCTCCATCAGCATCGCTAGCTTCAGCATCCACGGCGTTGTAGGATGGGATATCAGGTGATGAACTTTGGTCATCTGGTTGCTCTGTATCAACGATTTCAGTTCTAGGGAAATAAACTCCAGGATCATTAGAATGTATCCTGGACCAATCTGTATCTTCTTCAAAATTAGCTGAATTAGAAATTGTTATCACATTATGAGAGTCAATGAATCTTCCCCATTTAGAATTGCTATCAACACCCATATATCTCAGTCTCTTTGCTACTGGGCCACCTTTTCTTCTTTGGGCCAATGGAATGTTGACCATGGCATATGAACCAAAAATGTGTAAATGTCTAAGATCTGGCTGGTGGCCATATAACATGTAGAAGGGTGTTTGGTCAATGACACTGCTCCATGTACGATTGACAATGTAATTTGCATAATGAACTGCTTCGCCCCAAAATGAGTGTTTGAGATTGGCATCTTCTAGGAGGCAGCGCATCATGGTTTGGAGGACCCCTTGCCGTCTTTCTGCCACTCCGTTGTGAGCCGGAGTGTATGGGGCAGATGTTTGGTGTAGGATACCATTTCGTCGCATCCAATCCTGGAAACGTTGAGACGTGAACTCGGCACCACGATCACTCTGGATTCTCCGGATTCTCACTCCGTGTTGATTGTAAATTTGAACTGCAAAATCTCTAAAGGTCTGAAAGACTTCAGATTTTTCTTTCATTAGAAAGACATAACCATATCTAGAATGATTATCAACAATAGTTAAGAAATATTTTTTACCGCCAATAGTTGGACCATAAGGGCCCACAATATCAGTATGAACCAAATCAAAAATGCGTGTTGACTTACGTGTGGCATGTTTTGGAACAGCTGCTGCCCTCGATTTTGCCTTTTTGCAAACTGCACAATCTAGATGTACCTTACATCCTTTGAAATTCAAACCTTGTGTGAAAAATGGCATTTTTTTAAGGACCTCAAAGCTTGGATGGCCTAATCTTCTGTGCCATCTATGAATACACCTGTCATGTAAACGAAAACCTATAAGTGGGGTTGCAGCATTAACATTAACATTAGGAACCTTAGGTTTGATTACCTGTTGCTTTGTGGCTTTAAGAGCCTTTGGAGTATTCACAGGATCTCTCTCTGGGGTATCTCTCTCTGGGCCTGTGATATTATCTATTGAGATTTTTATACTTGCCTGAATTTGAGGTTCTGCCTTTGGCCTCAAATAGTAGACCTGACCAATCACAATTGTGTCAGCAACAATATGACCATCTTTAAAAATATAACTGGCGTTACCTAAATGAAGGACATAAAAATGCAAAACAGCAGATAAATGATTCTGACTAAGCAAATTACAATTAGCTGTAGGAATATAATAAACATGAGGTACGAGGGTACCTAACTCTTCAATAAAAACAGTCCCTTTTCCTTCAACTTTGAAAGGGTGGCCACCAAATGCATACAGTTCACGATATTCTGGTTCAGGCTCATGTAGCTCTTTGAAAAGTTCTTTTCTGTAAGTAATGTGAACAGCCGCTCCAATATCGAGAGTCCACAAAAGGGAACGGTCATATTTCTTTGGCTGTGTATCATTGGTGATTGCTAGCATGGTGTGTGGAGGTGGGAAATCACGCCTCGGACCGGGTCGGTGCTGTCCTCTGCCTCTGCTGCCTCTGGGTGCTTTTCCTCTGGGCTGGTACTGGTCCCTGTAATCTTTTCCTCTGGGCTGGTACTGGCGTCTGTAATCTTTTCCTCTGGGCTGGACAGGAACTTGAGTGCATTGCAATTTAAAACAATTTCTGCTTGTATGACCCACACGGTCGCAATATTGGCATCTTAGTACCTTTTGTGGAGAATTCTGGATTATATCAAAAGTGCCCTCAGGACGAAGCAAAGTAGTTATATCAGTGGCCCAGGCTTTATAGTTCTGTCCCGATTGCTTTAATTTTGCGTCGCCAACCAATGGAACAATTTGTGACTGTTGGGCAACTGTTGGGGCCTGCACTGGTGCAGCCTGTGAAATCACTTGTGGCAAGGCTTGGGCCTGAGCAGGCGGAGCTGCCTGGATTGGCTGTTGTTTAGGGGCAGCAATAGGTAGTAGAGTTGGAGCAGGCAAAAGTTGGGCTGCCACAGCTTGTGGTGGCCCTGGAGCAGGCACAGGTTGGGCCCCTGGTGCTGGAGTAGGAGGTGATCCAGCTTGTGATGGATGCACAATTTGTGCTTGCATAGGTTGGGCAGGCAGGACAATTTGTGCTTGCATAGGTTGGCCAGCTAATAAAGAAGGATGCTGCATTAATGCATCTAATCTCATTTGATTCATTCTGTTCTGAGCCTGCAACATTTTTAATTTTTCAGTTTGATTATACAAGAATCCACTCTGTTTATGCAAAATTTCATTCTGTTCCTGAATCACTTGGAGAAATGCAAAGTCTGTTTCATCAAAAAATTTCTGCCCATGTAATTGTGACGTGTGCATCCAAGGGCGTTGCTCTAATTTGTTTAAAGAAGGAGGGGAATCATGGCCCCTCTCTGGTATGCGTGAAGGTGGGCAGACATCTTGGTTCTCAGCACGAAAGAATGCATGCAGTTTAATTTCGTGTAACTCTCTTTGCAAAAAATCTATCTGCTCTCTTTGTTTTTGCAGTATCTGGCCATAAGTTAAATTTATTTCTCTTTCAGCACTTGTCTGCTCTATGGAAGACTTTCGTGGGCTGGCAATTTGCTGCTTATAAAAGGATGCCACCTCATCTTGTGGGGCATTAGCTTCTAAACATGTATAATTACCCCAGGGAGAAAAGGGGTGCCTTTAACATCATGCACTGACCTTTGAAAAAGTTCTGCTCCAGCTTTTACTTCTATTTGGGCTTCTAAAATCATTTTTTCGATCTTGGTTCCAAAGAGAGTGGGTGAGGCTTGTTCATGCAGAGAAAAACTTTCTGCTTGGGCGTTTCAGCAGCGGCAGGCTTATCTTATCTCCGTTCGTGGACATGGCTGGTCATAAATCTCTCTAATTAGCTAACTATCCTAAAACGCAATAAAACTTTCAAAAGAAGCCATAAAGTTAACAGCCAAACTCTGGTACCATTGTTAAGAAGAGAATTACTCTCCTCAGAGGCGATGGATCGGGCTTCCCTTTTGAAGACATTGTTACTTAGAAAATAAACCGCGAGATTCAAATACTAATAAACAAAATATTTATTTCAGTAGAAAAATAATAAAGAATTCTTATTAGGACTACATTGTATCGGCTAAGAAAATAAATCACTTCTACCTTGGTAGAAATGGCGATGAGAAAGGAAAGGAGTTGACCTCAGGAATGTACACATGCATACTAGAATATATCATACGTCTGTCTGACCATAGATATAATAACACAGTAGAAAACACAGAGATGCACAACCTGACAATATTCACATCGTGACAAGGCAGGTTGGCAGTAATTGTTTTTTCTGCAGTTCTGATTATCCTTTGAAGTCTTGTCTGTCTTGTTGGGTTACAGAACCAAACCAGACACTTATAGAGGTGCAGATGACAGACTCAATAATTCCTCTGTAGAACTGTATCAGCAGCTCCTTGGGCAGTTTGATGTTTCTGAGTTGGCGCAGAAATAACATTCTTTGTTGTGCTTTTTTATGACATTTTTGATGTTAGGTGACCATTTTAGGTCTTGAGATATGATAGAACCTAGAAATGTGAAGGTCTCTACTGTTGATATGTATGAGGAAGTAAGAAAACAATACCTGTCCCCAATTATAAATAAATTTTTCCACTGGAATGTAAGGCATAAATTAACAGTTCTATTGAAGGCAGACTCTCCTCCCCTGGTAAGGGCTATCACTCGCTATCTTAATAGGATGACAGCAATACGAGCCAGCTACATTGAAAAGAATTTCATTGATTGTAAGAAAGATGAGCTGAGTTAGAGGCGAGATATTTTATTTGGGTTATCTAGTTTTAGAAATTTAATTATTGAATTTTAATATCGTTGAATTTTGATGTCATGTACCATATATATTTTTGTACTGTTGTTTCTGTACCTGTTTGTTCTGTTTTTTTTTTTTAAAAAAAGAAGGCCTTTGGGCTATTCAATAAATGTACTGTACTGTACTATTGATACTGTATTGTCTAGCATTGTAAGAGGTGGTAGTATGGGAAGGTTTCTCCTAAAGTCTACCACCATTTCTATGGTTTTGTGTGTGTTCAGTTCCAGATTGTTCCAGTCACACCACGAGGCTAGTTGTTCAACCTCCCGTCTGTATGCGGTTTCATCTTTGTCTTGAATGAGACCAATCACTGTTGTATAATCTGCAAACTTCAGTAGTTTAACAGATTGATTGAAGGACACACAATATCTGTATTTTATCTTCACAATTTAAGAAATACTTGGTTACATTTTATCGAACATTTTATCTATTTGCACTGTTAATGTATACCATACAAAATATGTTTCAAACATATTCCATAATGTAAGTCTGAAGGGGACAATTACGAGAATGACCATGTCAAAACAGAATTAATAATAAGATCTAAAGTATGTGGTAACCTGGAACCTATTGCTCATAACATAGGATGTTTACTCAGAATTACCAGCACATCCTGGCCTTGGTATTTGCTGTGAAGGAAATCAATGAGAATACCGAACTCTTACCCAATGTCAGTTTGGGCTTCCACATCTTAAATAGCTATTTTTTGGCCAGATGGACCTATCTTGCCTCAATGGAACTTCTATCCACTCAGGACAAGCTCATTCCTAACTACAAATGTGATATTCAGAATAAGATTGTGGGAGTCATTGGGGGACCTATTTCTGAAGTTTGTCTCCACATGATGAACATCTTGAGTGCCTACAAGATTCCACAGGTAAAAAAAAGATATAAAATATTCCGGTTCATTATGTTTAAGGTACTTTTGTAAGTTGGAAATGGAAATCTTATTAGTTTATGTATTCATGAAGCACTGAAACAGTAAATGATCAGCCTATTCTTGGGTGCTGTAAAAGTTGTTGTATAAATTAGAATATGGTTGCACTCAACTTATACAGTAACTGCATGATTTCTGGAATTTCTGTCATGAGTCATGACATGTGTAAGTTAAGGGTTATATGTGACTGACAGATTTCCAGCAAAGAATATTGTAAATTTTGTCATGTGATCCCAGAACGCTGTAATCAGCTGTAAAGGATGGATGTGAAATGTCTGAAATGCAGACATGTGACTACAGAGGGGGTGACGCCATCAGAACTCCAGAATTTCAGTTGTAAGTATCTTTGGGATGGAGGAGTCCATTGTAACTTAATCTTGTTAAGGAAGGACTATCTGTATTTTGCAATAATCATATAATTGTCATTACAAACAATTAAGAGCCGAGGTGGCGCAGCGGTTAGAGTGGGGTACTGCAGGCCACTTTAGCTGACTGTGATCCGCAGGTCAGCAGTTCAAATCTCACCGGCTCAAGGTTGACTCAGCCTTCCATCCTTCCGAGGTAGGTAAAATGAGGACCCAGATTGTTGGGGGCAATATAAATATACTGTACATTGCTTACTGGTGTAAACCGCTTAGAGAGTGCTTGCACTGTGAGGCGGTATATAAATGTCACACCAAAAAATAAATAAATAAATAAATAAATAAATAAATAAATAAATAAATAAATAAATAAATAAATAAATAAATAATATATTCTATATTTGCTGAGAAACATTGAGAATTTTTTGGGAAAAAACATTTGGAAAGTCCAAACATATGGGCAAAGATTGCAATTAATGCTGTTCAATAGCAAACTATTTTAAAAATGCATAATATTTCCTGAAATACCTGTGCTCTAGAAAAATAGATTGCTTTCAAGATTTGACATAGGAAATATTTAAATGATCAGACAAATATATAAGATAAAAATATAAAACCAAAAATGAATGAAACTGGTTCTAATGGTTTGTCTTTCTACTAAAAGTATGAGAAGATTCATTTTGATAGTGTCTGACCTCTTCTCATGCATTTCTTTCCCCCAAGATCTTATATGGGTCTTCTCCACTAATAAATGACAAAACCAAAGAATATTATTTTCACCAGATGTTTCCCAATGAGACCTACCACTATTTGGGCATTCTTGAGTTGCTACTGCATTTCAAATGGACCTGGATTGGTGTGATTGTTTATAATGATGACAGTGGAGACATCTTTGTACAGAATGTTCTTCCTTTATATTCTCAGAAGGGTGTCTGTGTGGACTTCATAGAAACAATGCCGAAAATAACCTTTTCCAGTAACATTGTTGAAAGTGCAACAGAATGGTTTGCAACTTCACGTATTGTCACAGGAAGTACTGCCAATACTGTTATCGTTCAAGGTGAAATACATACTATGAGTGTCTTAAGAACAATTTTCCAATTCTCACAATTTTATGATGTAAGAATTGAAAGCCGGGTGTGGATTATGACAGCCCAGATGGATTTTGCATCTCCTGGTTTAACAAGAGACTGGGATGTACATTTCCTCCATGGAGCTCTATCACTTGCTCTTCATACAAATTATCCTAGTGGGTTCCAGAAATTTCTGAAGGAAAGAAGCCCTCTCTCAGAAAATAAAGATGGCTTTATACGAATCTTCTGGAAAAATGTGTTTAATTGTGATTTCTCCATTTCCACTGTAGAAGTGAAAGATGAGGATATCTGCACTGGGGAAGAAAAATTAGAGACTCTACCTATCACCGTGTTTGACACAAGCATGTCTGGTCACAGTTATAGTATCTACAATGCAGTTTACATTATTGCATATGCTTTGTATGCCATAACTTCATCCAAGTCAGAAGAGAGGGCAAAGATAAAAAACATGAGACAAGAGTATCTACTTGAAACAGCCTGGCAGGTATCTTTCAAAGCAATGTAGAAGGAGACAGAGTAGATAGTTAAATAATAGTATATGAGGACAAGATGCTACCTAGAAGCGCCAGGAAATAAAAAACAAAACAACAACCTGTAATTATTTTCATACCTGATAAATATCTATGTAATTTATTATCAAAGCTCACAAGTTATAATGATGGCTATCTTTTGGGTAAAATTACAGAAATTACACATCCCATTTAAATAGTTTTTTAAAAAATTGCTCTCTATTATTTTTCCATTCCTCCTCTTTAAATATATAGTTGTTTAATATATAATATACATTTGAAAGTTAAGAATAGATTAAATATGTTGTTGTTGTTATTTAGTCATGCCTGACTCCATGCAACTCCATGGATCACAGCATACTAGGCTCCATTGTCCTCCATTATATCAGAGTCTTCCCATGCCTATTATGTCAATGACACTATCTAACCATCTTTTTTTAAAAAAAAGTTTTTTTTTATTCTCACTTTGCTGTCAAGCTTTCCCAATATCAGGATCTTTTCCAATGAGTCTTCTCCTTTCGTAGCCAATGTACGAGGGTGAGTCAAAAAGTAAGGCCATTTTCTTTAGGACAGGTATAATTACCAACACAGGAACATGTAGCATACATCAAAATGAAGCTGGTCCTCTGTGGATCACATCCCTACTTCTCAACATAGTCACCGTTTCTCTCAATAGAAATGTTCCACCTTTGAATGAGAGCATGTATCCCTGCCTCGTAAACTTTTGTTGACTGTTCTTTGAGCCACTTCTTCACTGCATTTTTAAAATACTGCACCCTCATATTTAAGCTTCAGCTTCATTATCTGTCCTTCCAAAGAATAGTCATGGTTGAGTTTCTTTAAGGTTGACTAATTTGATCCCCTTGAAGTCCAGGGGACTCTCAAGATTCTTCTCCAGAAGAACACAATTAGA
Source organism: Diadophis punctatus similis (assembly GCA_023053685.1). Lineage (NCBI taxonomy): Eukaryota > Metazoa > Chordata > Lepidosauria > Squamata > Dipsadidae > Diadophis > Diadophis punctatus. Next base: position 2,537,141 of record JALIGW010000046.1, read on the forward strand.
AAGCATCAATTCTTTGGTGCTCAGCCTTCTTTATAGGGCAACTTTCACAGCCACACATTACTACTGGAAAAACTATAGCTTTGACTATATGGACCTTTGTAATGTCTCTGCTTTTTAGGAGCCATAGTGGCACAGTGGTTAGAATCAGTAGTGGGTTTCACTTACCTTTGCTACCGGTTTGGGAATGGGAGCGCGCGGGCGCAGGTGCACTTCTGTGCATGCGCAGAGTGTTTTTGATGATGCCCGGGTGTGTGGGCGGAACCTCCCACCGCTGCTGCTACCAGTTCACCCAAACCAGTATGAACCAGTAGCAACCCACCACTGGTTATAATGCAGTATTGCAGTCTAAGTCTGCTGACTGTCTGTAGTTCAGCAGTTTGATTCTCACCGGCTCAAGGTTGACTCAGCATTTCATCCTTCCAAGGTCTTTGCATTGTGAAGCAGTATATAAGTCTAAGTGCTTATTGCTATTTGCCATAGCTTTCCTCCCAGGGAACCAGCCTCTTTTAATTTCATGGCTGCATTTGACATCTGCACTGATCTTGCAGCCCAAGAAAATAAAATCTGTCATTGCTTTCATTTCTTCCCCTTCTATTTGCTAGGAATTGATGGGACCGGATACCTTGATCTTGGTTTTTTTTTTAATGTTCAAGTCAACTTTTGCATTCTCCTCTTTCACCCTCATCAAGAAGCTTTTTAAAATTCCTCTTCACTTTCTGCCATTAGAATGGTATCATCTGCATATCTGAGTTTGTTGATACAGTATTTCTTCTTGCAATCTTAATTCTGGCTTGTGATTCATTCATCTGGCATTTTGCATGAAGTACTCTGCATATAAGTTAAATATATAAGGTGACAATATACAGCCTTGCCATACTTCTTTCCCTAATTTGATCTTGTCTGGTTCTAAGTGTTGTTTCTTGATCCGCACACTGGTTGCTCAGGAAACAGGTAAGGTGGTCTGGTATTCCCATCTTTTTAAGAACTTGCAACAGTTTGTTATGATCTACACAATCAAAAGCTTTAGCATAGTCAATGAATCAGAACTGGATTTTTTCTGGAACTCCCTGGTTCTCTCCATAATCCAGTGAATGATTTATGTCCTAGTGGTTTTTCCTACTTTATTCAATCTAAGCCTAAATTTTGCAATAAGAACCTCATGTTCTGAACCATAGTGAGTTCCAGGTCTTGTTTTTACTGGCTTTATAGAGCTTCTCCATCTTTGGCTGCAAAGTGCATTATCAATCTGATTTCAGTGTTCATGATCTGGTGATGTCAATTTATGGAGTTGTCTCTTGGGTGTTGGAAAAAGAATGTTTGCTATGACCAGTATTTTTTTCTTGACAAAACTCTGTTAGTCTTTGCCCTGTTTCATTTTTTTTTCACCAAGGCCAAATTTACCTGTTATTCCTGTTACCTCTTGACTTCCTACTTTAGCATTCCAATCTGCTATGATTGGAATGACAGCTTTTTTGGTGTTAATTCTAGAAGATGTTGTAGGTCTTCATAGAGCAGTCAACTTCAGTCTCTACAGCATAAGTGATTGGGTTATAGACTTCGCTTACTGTGATGTTGAATGGTTTGCCTTAGATTTGACCATGAAAGGTTCTCCATTTTTTCTGAGATTCTTGCTCATAGTAGTAGATATAATGGTAGTCTGAATTAAAATTGCTGATTCCTATTCACTTTAGTTCACTGATTCTCAAGATGTTGATATTCAATTTTGCCATCTCATGCCATCTCAGCTTACCTTGATTCATAGATTTATTTATTTATTTTATTTATTTATAAGAGTTCTTATAGGCTTATAGGCTTATAAGATAGATCTTATATTGCAGATTCTTATGTAACATTGTTCTTTACAGCATCAGATTTTCCTTTCACCACCAGACATAGCCAAAGCTGAGTATCCTTTCTCCTTCACTCTTTCTATTACTCCTTGTAATTGCCCTCCGCTCTTTCCCAGTAGCATATTGGACGCTTTCCAACTTGAGAGGCTCATCTTCCAGTGTCATATCTTTTAGTCTTTGGGTACCTTCTATGGGATTTTCTTGCCAAGGATACTAGAATGGGTTGCCATTTCCTTCTCCTGTGGATCACATTCTGTCAGAACTCTTCACTATGATATGACTATCTTGGATGACCCATCACAGTTTATTTCACTGCTTCTTTGAGTTGTTTAAGAACCTTGGCCCATACCAAGGCAGTGATGCATGAAGGAGATGAAAGATCTAGATATATATCTATGGAGATTCTCAGTCATCCAGGAATTGGTTGTCCCAAAGGTGCTTTTTCAAGAGGCAACTGAACTTTCTGGTTTTTCTTTGAAGATGTTTTACTTCTCATCCAAGAAGCTTCTTCAGCCCTGAGATGAAACACCTTCAAAGAAAAACCAGAAAGTCCAGTTGCCTCTTGAAAAAGCACCTTTGAGACAACCATGACCTGGATGATTGAGAATCACCACAGACATTTAGCTATGCCCAGACACCCAACTTGAATTATTTCTCCTATTCCTTTTTAAGTTTGAATAGATGTTCCCCCTCAAAATCATTTATCTTGGTTTTAAATTGTGTTAGGATTATTATGAAGGTTCTCCTAGAATCATGTTCTCTCTACCTTCTCTCCAATTTAGCTCCACAAGTTTATAAGAAGTACTTCCTTTAGAAACAGTGCTGGAGAAAATATTTCCTTTGATGACAAAGGGCATATAATTGCTGGATTTGATATTTTCAACTGGGTCACCTATGCAAATAAAACATTTAGAAAAGTCAAAGTTGGATGGGTAGAACCAAATTCTTTTTCTTCCAAATCACTCAACATTCATGAAGACTCCATTGTATGGCCTACAAGATTTAACCAGGTATATATTTTGTACAGATTTGGGAATGACATGATCTACATTTTCACCAAAATTGATCAACATTCTAAAGTACTTCATTGCAGTGGTGAAATCCACTTTTTTTTTACTACTGATTCTGTGGGTGTGGTTAGTGAATAGTTTGTTGAGGGAATTATTTGTTTAGCAGAGTGATGGCATTTGGGGAAAACTGTTCTTGTGTCTAGTTGTTCTGTTGTAAGTGCTCTATAGCATTGTTTTGAGGGTAGGAGTTGAAACAGTTTATGTCCAGGATGTGAGGGGTCTGTAAATATTTTCACAGCCCTCTATTTGACCAGTGCAGTATACAGGTCCTCAATGGAAGGCAGGTTAGTAGTAATTGTTTTTTTCTGCAGTTCTAATTATCCTCTGAAGTCTGTGTCTGTCTTGTTCAATATATATTCCAGTAAGAACAATGCCCCCAACATGGCAATGCTATCAAACTGATTCATTTATTTTTCATCTCCTTCACTCAGAAAAGACCACATTCTTTGTGTAATGACAATTGTAATTCTGGTTCAAGTAGGGCCAAAATAGAAGGAAAGCCCTTTTGCTGCTATAAGTGTTTTCCATGTCCAGAAGGGAAGATTACAAATCAGACAGGTAAGGTTTCTTCAGTTTAAAAATATTAACCATTCCATGAAAACCCATGTGGGATAAATTCAGTATTTATGTACCACTGTATACGTTATGTGCTGTCAAGATAATTTAAGGATGTTGGGATGAGTAAAATGAAAGAAAATATTTTATTTCCTCCCTAATTACCTTCTCAGGAACAATGAACCAGAGGTAGGTTCGGACCAGTTCAGACCGGTTCTATAGAACCGGTAGAAACTTGGCGGCCTGGGTTGCTGAAACCAGCAGCGACCCAGGCCTGGTCACGCCCCCGAGCCGGTTCTCTCGGCAGCGCCATAGGTGCCTCCATCTTGTTCTTTGCTTCTGCACATGCATATAGACTTTGTTTTAGCACTGCACATGAGCGCAACATGCACATGCCCACGAGGCATGTCCCTGAGCAAACCAACAGTGAAGAAAACCAGAACCCACCCCTGCAATGAACCTTGTCATCTGAGCCTTAAGACACCTAGCCAATTAATGTTGATAAAAACCAGTCAAATGCCAAGAGGAAGGCATAGACTCTGCATACTAAAGGAAGTTTAACAATAGGTCTAGAACAGTGGTTCCCAAACTTCCTAATGCTGTGACCCCCGCCCCGCCCCCGCCCCCCACCGGGACCCACCCACCCCACTGCCATTTGGTTTCCTTTATCCTCTGCACATGCACAAAGCATTCTACGCATGCGCAGAAGGTAAAAGAACCCAAATGGTGGCATCCGGGCGAAGTCTGTGCTCGCTTCACGTGTTGCCTCTGGGAGCTTTTCGACCCCGTTGTGAAAAGCGTGTGCAACTTCGGCAGGGCCGGGACAGGTGGCTGATCGGAGGGAGCCATCCCCTTCGCAGAGTCTCTCCAGTCTACCTGTAGCATTCGGAGCGAAGGGGGTGGCTCTCCCCGGGCAGCTGCCTGTCCCGGCCCCGCTGAAGTTGCACATGCCTTTCGCAATGGAGCTTGAAAAGCTCCCAGAGGCAACACACGAAGTGAGGGGAGACCTCGCTCAGATCTGGAGACTTTGCCCAGATGCCGCCATTTGGGTTCTTTTACCCTCTGCACATGCACAGAATGCTTTGCGCATGTGCAGAGGGTAAAAGAACCCAAATGGCAGCAGCGGGGTGGGTCACAGTGGGGGTGTGGGATGTGGGGTGCGATATGGCCAGGCTTGTGGCAGTGTGGGGAGAGCTGAGGATACTGGGGCGACCCCTGGGAAATGGTCCTTCGACCCCCAAAGGGGTCGCAACCCCCAGGTTGGGAACTGCTGGTCTAGAAAGATATTAAATTCATGAAATACTGCTTACTTGTTCTCTCAAAATCAGCATTGCCTTTGTAGTTCTGCCCTCAATTCCTCACTAGTTGCCTGATGTGCTTCCCTAGCTAATCAAAAACTCTGCTGCTCCATCCAATCACATACGTATTCTAATTTTCCATAAATTTGCATCTCCTCTATTTATACGTTAGTCATCCTAATGCCAGTTCTGTAAATAAACAATGAAATTGTGGACTGGTCTCCACTTATAAGTGAACTCTTTAGAAAACCTGTGATATTATTTTTTAGTTACTTTCCTCTGCCCAGAATTGCTACTTTTCTCTTAGTTTGAAAATGACACTGTGAGATATTAAATCTGTGATATATATTTACAATGAGCTATTAATTCATTTTCCAACCACTGAGATGAAAGACGCAACTTATTTTCACTGTGCACACTAGAATAGAATAGAGCTGGAAGGGACCTTGCAGTTCTTCTAGTCCAAACCCTTGTTCAAGCAGGAGACTCTGCGTCATTTTAGACAAGTGGCTGTCCAGTCTCTTCTTAAAAGCCTCCAATAAAGAAGCACACACAAATTCTGAAGGCTCCTTCTAAAAGTCTAATATATATGGCATCATGTGGCACCTTATTTTAATATTTTTAACTTTGCAAATAAGCAAACAATATAAATAGTCCGGTCATGTTTTTATCAGTTCTAATATTTGGTGGATTAATCAAAGAGTTAATTTGAGTTAAGTTCAATTCTATACAACTTCATTGAGTTATTAAAGAGGTGACTCTATAACTCTATAACATCCAGTGATTCTCCAACTGAAGCATTAACCAGGGCCCATTATACTGTACTCTTATTTCTTTCAAGAGTACTTATGTCTTCATTAATAGAATATATTATAAATTGTAGTAATAGCAATATATACATTCATTCATTCATTCATTCATTCATTCATTCATTCATTATTTCCACAGATATGGATGATTGCATACCATGTCCAGAAGGACAATATCCAAACAACAACCATGACTCATGTCTTCCAAAACAGATAGTTTTCCTTTCTTACGAAGACCCATTAGGGACCAGTTTGGCCACTACTGCAATTGTCTTTGCTTGCATTGCCACCGTGGTGCTTGGGATTTTCATCAAATACCAGGACACTCCCATAGTCAAGGCCAACAACCGGAATATCACTTACTTTCTTCTTGTCTCCCTTGAGCTTTCATTCCTTTGCAGTTTATTATTCATTGGAAAACCTGAAAAAGTAACCTGCCTTTTGCGACAAACTGCTTTTGGGATTGTCTTCTCAGTAGCCATTTCTTGTATATTGGCCAAAACTATCATTGTGATTTTAGTTTTCATGGCTTCAGTGCCAGGTTCACAGATGAGGCGATGGCTGGGCAAGCCATTAGATAATTACATTGTTCTTTCTTGTTCCCTCGTTCAAGTCACTGTTTGCACTGTATGGCTTGCAATCTCACCCCCATACCCAGAAGCTGATATGAACTTAATGGCAGATGAAATCATCCTCGGATGTAACGAAGGCTCTACTGTCATGTTTTACTGTGTCTTGTTGTACCTGCTTTTCCTTGCCATTATTGGATTCAGTGTGGCTTTCCAAGCTCGACATTTACCAGACAGTTTTAATGAGGCCAAGTTTATCTCCTTTAGCTTGTTATGGTTTTGTAATGTCTGGTTGTCCTTTTTTCCAACGTATCTGAGCACCAAGGGGAAATATATGGTAGCTGTGGAGATCTTTTCCATTCTCTCTTCCAGTGCAGGGTTACTCGGCTGCATCTTTTCCCCCAAATGTTTTGTCATTCTACTAAGGCCTGATCTGAATACTAAAAAACAATTAACAAGAGGCAAGAAAGAAGAAATATAATTCCATGACTAGTTCAGTGAAAGATAAATTCACTAAAGACCACTTAGAAACTGGAACTGATCCCGCATGAAGCCACTGCAAGTCATAGGAATCTTCTTCCTTTTGAGTGCTTTAGATAGTTATTAATTTCTCCTACTTTGGCCCCCAAACAAACTACTCTAATAAATGGAATATAAACAATGAACCTCCTATTCCATTGAAACAATATTTCATTAACATTATTGAGAAGGAAGATCTAGTGCAGTAAATAAAATGTTCTAAACAAAACCTTTTTGAAAATGCAAATAAGCCAGGGAGATGGTTAGCCTATACATTGACGAAACAGAAAGACAAAAGGTGGATTAGCAAATTATATAATGAAGGGGAATACTATGAAGTCTACAACGAGAAACAAATGATGTTGATATTCGTAGACGCACAAAAAGTGTTTGACTTTATGTTGAGTCAACTAAGATACATGGAATTCGGTGAAAACTTCATAAATATATTTAAGGCAATTTATTCCAAACAGGAGTAATAGCTAATGGTGAAACAACACAAAGTTTTAAAATACAAAAAGGTAGAAGACAAGGATGCCCATTGTCGCCATTACTGTTTGTATTATCCCTAGAAGTATTGACTATAATAATCCGGAAAGATAAACAAATTAAAAGCTTAGACATTAAGAAGGCAATTTTTAAAGTACAAGCTTATGCGGATGACCTTGTGTTTATTATAAAAGAGCCACCACAGTCTGGCGTTAGGCTAATGGATGTACTGGGAGAATATGGTGAAGTAGCTGGTTTGAGGGTAAACAAGGAAAAAACCAAAATATTAGTTAAAAATATGACTAAATCGCAGGAGGAAGAATTGATTGAGAGAATAAAGATGCAAACAGCAAAGAAAGTGAGATATTTAGGAATACAATTAATGAGGGAAACATAAGGCACATGCATACTTTCAGAGACATTATATACGGGGTCCCTTACTAGAAACCTGGCTTAATATAAAAAATGATTACTATAAAAAAATTCCTAAATGGCTATCAACATCTGAAGCCATTATACATCCAAATTTTATAAACAAGAATAAAACTATTACCTATCAACAGCTTTTAGATGAACAAAATAACCTTAGGTCAAGACAAGAACTTAGTACAAAGGGCATAGATTTAGAATGGTGGCACTATCTTCAGATTCAAACCCGATATAAGAAAGATCTTTCCCAATTCGGCTTCCAAAACAGTAATGAATTAGACAAAATATTTATGGGGCCAGATGAAAAAACGATCTCCAAATTTTATAATCTGCAGTTGAAAACTAAATTAAAAGAGAACGAAGTTAAAGGCTATATGCTCACTTGGGCTCAAAATTTGGGATATGAAATAAATTTGAATGAATGGAAGGTTATTTGGAAAATCAATTATAAATTGACACTAGCTGCATCCTATAAAGAGAATATCTATAAAATGGTATACCGTTGGCACCTTTCCCCAGATCGCTTGGCAAAGATGTTTCCATCGCTATCACCTAAATGTTGGAAGTGTAAAAAGGAAACAGGGAGCTACTACCACATGTGGTGGTCGTGCCCCAAGGTTCAAGTATTTTGGAAAAAGATTAGATCTTGGTTGGAACAGATTTTAAATGTGAAAATGGAATTAAAACCAGAAATGTTCTTACTGGGGATCTTCCGGAGCAAATTCACTTAAGAAGAAAGATATTTAATTTTGCAAATAACAACCGCAGCTAGACTATTATATGCCCAAAATTGGAAATCTGATATTATTCCCTCCTCAAATATGATAATTAGGAAAATTTTAGAATGCTCAGAAATGAGCAAGTTAACGATGGACATTCATCAAAAAGACAACTCTGATTTCTATGAAATATGGGCAAAATGGTTTTCCTGGTTACAATCAAATAAAAATTTAAAATTATGGACACAGAAGAAGACTTGATCCGAAAAATCTTTCCTTACCATCTCCTTCATAACAATAAAAATGATTATTATTGATGCACATAATCCGAGGATATAAATATGAAAAATAATGTAAATATGTATAAATACGTTTTAGATTAGTTTGAACTAAATAGTAAAAGGGATAAAGGTTAAAAGCAACCAATGTAGTAAGATTGCAAAACTGGATTTAGTTACACAAAGGTATAGCTGTTAAAATGAAATGCCGTTTTTTGTGTATTAGTGTTTGTATTTTTTTTTCTTTTTTCCTTTTTCCCCCTTTTCTTAACGTTTTCTTTTTTCTTTTTTCTCTTTGATGTTGTGTGTTATTATGTATGTTTTTTTTAAAGTTTAAAAACCGAATAAAGATTTTTTTTTAAAAAAAAGGAATACAATTAATGGCAAGATGTGTCACACTCAAAGAGGATAATTATAACAAATTAATAGATCAAATCAAGGGGGATTTGGACAGGTGGAAAAATTTGCAACTCTCCTTTATGGGGAGAATTGCTACAGTAAAAATGAACATATTATCAAAAATACTTTTTAATTTCAAAATATGCCAATAAGATTAGAGATGGAGGGTTTTTTTTTTTGAAATCTAAACTAAATTGTGTTAAAATTTATTTGGCAAGGGAAGAAACCCAGAATTAAATTTAAACTACTACAGGAATCTAAGGAAACAGGGGGATTCGGCCTTCCTGATTGGGAAAAATATTACCAGGCGGCAGCACTTACATGGGTAAGAGATTGGATAAAACTAAAAAATAGGAGGCTATTAGCATTGGAAGGACATGATATGCAGATAGGATGGCATGCTGTTCTTTGGGGTGGAAGGCACAGGGCCCACCAGTACTTCCAGAAGACCACATTAGACAGGCTCTATTGAATGTTTGGGCAAAAGTCAAACAACAAAGTTACATGGAAGTTCCGAACTGGCTATCAAAACTGGAGATGTTTGTACATCCAAACTTTATTAAACTAGGAAGAGCATTTACCTACAAGGATATTACTAAATGAAAGAGGAGAATTAAAATCCAGGAAAGATCTATATGAGGAAGGAATAGAATTGGAGTGGTGGACATATCTACAAGTATAGGCATGATATGCAAAAGATAAAAAAGATTGGGGCATAAGAAAAGAGCTTATGGAATTAGATAAAATTCTACTAGGAGCAGATGAAAAAGTGATATATATATATCACTTTCACCTTGATATATATATCAATACTTGCTGGAATATACCATGGCTAAAGAACAGGTGAAAGAAACCATGTTAGCCTTGGGCAAAAACTTTGGCTATAGCATCGACCTAGACAAATGGCAGGAATTATGGGAGAGAAACAGAAAGTTAACCCTAACAACTACATACAAAGAAAACCTATATAAGATGTTTTATAGGTGGCCTCTCCCACCCACAAGATTAGCCAAAATGAACAAAAGCTTATTGCTGATGTGTTGGAAATGTAAGGTAGCACCAAGAACCTTCTACCACATGTGGTGGGTGTGTCCGAAAGCTAAGCTTTCTTTTGGCTTCGATAAGATGATGGCTGGAAGAGATGTTAAATCGAAGCATAGATTTAAAGCCAGAACTCTTTCTATTAAGTATTACAAAGGATAAATATAGTAAAGGAACAATATATTTAATGTTGCATATACTAATGGCAGCAAGATTGGTCTTCGTGCAAAATTGGAAAAGTAAAGAGAGCCCCCCCCCGCGAAGAAGAGATAGTAAACAAGACACTGACTTGTGCAGAAATGGACAGGCTAACTTTAGAACTCAACGACAAGGATGAGACGGAATATTATGAAATCTGGAATAAAATGTATCAGTGGTTGGAAAAGAGGAGGAAATGTCGGGATAGAGAAATATTGATAAGTTGAGAATTGAATAATTATTATGTTAATATTATATGATATGGAATTGTATTGGTTTTGAATGTAACTTTTGTAGACGAAGAGATTTATGTGTTTGAATTATAACAGATTGTACATATTTAAATAACGAATATGAATTGTAGTTGTTGATAGGTAAAATTTTTGGCAATGTTTGAACCGGAAAAGTCGCACTATGTCCAATGTTTTTAATTTTATATTTAATAAAAAACTTCAAAAAAAGAAATAATATTTCATGTCTTTCCTGCCTTCTAAATGGTTTTATGGAATAATATGGAGAAGACATTAACATGGTGAACTGTAGGAGCTTTGAAAAAAAATGACCTCAATATTCAAATTACATTGGCAAATTCCTGGTCATCCCATTGGGGTTTGCTCTGTTTTTACCCAAGCCACATCTAATCATGGGAGTTATTGGGCACACATGTACACCATTTCTACATCCTACTGATCCTTGATCCAGGATCTGTCCCCAAACACTAAAACCAACACAGAAAAGCAAGGCTACATGACCAATCAATTTTTCCTTCATGTAAGTTCATCAATGTCAGGGGTGGGTTCTAACTTACCTCGCTTCTGGTTCACTTCCTCCCGCGCCACGTGGCCACACAGTGGTAAAAAATAAAAAAATCCAACCCCCCCAAAACAAGATGGTAACGCATGCGCAGTGCCGAAAAATAAAAAAAAATCCCCCCCAAAAAGCTGAAAACAAGATGGCGATGCATGCGCAGTGCCGGAAACTTGGCTTCTGCGCATGCTCAGAAGAAAAAATAAATTTAAAAAAAAATCCCCCCCAAAAAATTCAAAAAAAGATGGTGGCATCCACGGACCAGCACCAACCGAACTGGTTCCATGTCATCATAGTGATGTCACCAGTGGGTTGCTACCGGTTCGGTCGAACTGGTCTGAACTGGGAGGAACCTACCTCTGATCAATGCTGTGATAGTAGCTCAGAATAATTTTCCACTTGATTATAAGGTCAGTCTTTATCTTCTCACAATAGTTCATGGTGAAAATAGTAAATATTATGAGGAGCAGATACTTTTTCCTTTTTTAAACATTTTGTGATGTTTATATGCCCTGTTTCTTTTATAAGACCATAGTTATTACTGACATGGGGAGTTAAACGTGAACAATTTCACATATTTTATGTGACCTTGATAAATCACATACTTATCTTTACTCCAGGAAAATTGAGATTACTCACATATTTAAAATTTGAAAATTGTCCTAAAGTAAAACTCATCAAATTTTGCCTAGTACTGCAAACTAAAATATTGTTTATTCTGCAAGATGGTAAATCCTAAAGGTTTTTTGTTCTTTATTTCATTTCCATGTTTCCTGGTTTTACTTTGTTGTGAGACATAATACACCTTGTCCTTCTTTTTTTGTTTGGCCTATTGTTTGTGGTGAAGATATTTTAAAAAGGCTAGATTGGGAAGATGCCAGCTGAACAGGGGTGGGTTCCTCCCGGTTCAGACCGGATCAGCCGAACCAGTAGTGACCTCCTGGTGACATCAAGGATCCAGTTCGGTCGGTGCTGGTCCATGGGCGCCACCATCTTAGGAGCCAAGGTGGCGCAGTGGTTAAAGTGCAGCACTGCAGTTCAGCAGTTCAGCTGTTCAAATCTCACCGGCTCAAGATTGACTCAGCCTTCCATCCTTCTGAGTTGGTAAAATGAGGACCCAGATTGTTGGGGGCAATATGCTGAACTCTGTAAACCACTTAGAGAGGGCTGTAAAGCACTATGAAGCGGTATATAAGTCTAAGTACTATTGCTATCCTTTTTGTAATTTTTTTGTGAATTTTTCCCTATTTGGATGGCTTCTCCTCTTCCGCTGCTTGAAAAAGAGCCCTCCTGCCCCCCCCGCCCCCCCCACCCCCACCCCCCGAGTTAATACTGACCTTTATTTCTTTGCCCGAAGCACAGCTGATCAGCTCCTCAGCTGTGTTTTGGGTCGATTCCTGCTACTGAGCATGTGCGGAAGACAAATTGCACAAGGGGACGTGCGCACGCACGAAACATCGTGATGCAAACCAGTGGCGAAGGTAAGTAAAACCCAACCCTGCAGCTGAGGTGTCATAAACATCAACATGTGGAGTTCTGAAACTTTTTGAGAGAAATGGAATTCAAAATTGGTAAATATTCCCCCATCACATTGTAATTGTGAAGTAACCATAATTAATGACATACAGCATCTTCCTGGTTCGTGAAAATTCCCTCAGGATAGGAGGATAAGTGTACAGTCAAGTATTCTAATATCTTGTTATTTTGATAGGAACAATGATCTCATTTTCCCTTTCATGAGGGATGAGACAGGTAGAACTACACTACTAGGATTATTGGTAGTTGATTCCATACAATTCTGACTTTCAATCAGCTGAGTCTCACCATGTGAAATACCAATATTAAAAAAAAAAATCAGTGGCGGCCAAACTATTTGGAATAAAGCAAGAATCATGTTATATTTGGCACTGATGATAGTCCTAGCGGTTGTACTTTATGGTCAGAGAAAGATTCCTCTGGCTAAGTGTCCTATTAAAGCAGCTCTGCCTATTGTCCACAAGTATTACCAGCCTGGGTATTTTATCATTGCTAGCATTACCTCTCAAGTCTACATTTTTTCAAGTCCAGTAACATTTCAGAAGCCGCCTTCTGAGGAAACCTTTGATGGCCTTTTGTAAGTACCTTAGAATGAAAAATAAAATACATCTTCTATATGTCTAGATAGATAGATTTTGTGCTAGTTACATTCATGTAGGGGTTTAATCCAGAGCTCTAAATTAGATAAAAAGAAGAGAAGAAGATGGCAGATTTTATTCAGCACTTTGTAGTATAAAAATTTCCAATTTTTTTATTATTCTTGAAAATTGCAAGTTGCAAAGCTATGACAGTATCTTCAGCATTCAGAAGCTTCCTGTTATCATTTCCTATCATGAATGTCAGACATAATCACCTATAATATAAAAATTATCTTCTATTTTGAAAGACTGAAAACCACTAAAGAAAAGTATACTAAACTGCAACTCTAGGAAAAAGATATTTATCTGGGGGGAAATGGTATCTATATCTGTCCGTCCATCCATTGCCTGCCTGCCTGCCTGCCTGCCTGCCTGCCTGCCTGCCTGCCTGCCTGCCTGCCTGCCTGCCTGCCTGCCTACCTACCTACCTACCTACCTACCTACCTACCTACCTACCTACCTACCTACCTACCTATCTATCTATCTATCTATCTATCTATCTATCTATCTATCTATCTATCTATCTATCTAATCTTTCAATCTAATCTAATCTAATCTAATTTTTCCTGTATATATGTGTATAAAGTTAGAATATTATAAACATAATCATAAATACAGATATCCCTATTAAAGTATACTATATATTAAAAGGGAAAAAGTGTTGAACAAAGCAAGTTTAACAATATTAAAATACAAAAGTACTAATTAGCAGAAAAGAATGCAAAGAAAGGAAAGAGAAGGCAAAGTATTACATTTTTTATTCTCCCTTTTTAATATCTCCTGAGTTGCAATATATTATAAAACTCTTCTTGATTTTTATTTGAATCACCTGTAGAAGCCAGCATGATTGTTTTATCTTTTTTTTCTTTTAATGTTTTTAAAGATTAATATCCTCCTTGCTCTCTTTCATTTAATCCATAAATCTTTTCAGACAGGTAGTTTCATATAAATTTGCTATTTTACCTTTTTAAAACTCTGTACAGCAATTATATATTCTTATCTCAATTTCCACTGCTTTAGCAGAAGACTGTGTCCAGTTGTTTTATACATGTTTCTTGGAGGCAAACAATATCTGCATTTTGTCTTTTCATTTATGGAACGTTTTGTTTTTTTATGGTGAATTTCATCCATTGGTATGTATTTCTTACATAGTACGTTTCATACCTATTCCATACAATTAGTCTCCTATTTTCAAGCCAATTATGAGAATGATGGTGTCAAGGTAGAATTAGTAATAGGATCTATTGTTCATAACCTAGGATGTTCACTCAGAATTACCAGCACATCCTGGCCTTGACATTTGCTGTGAAGGAACTCAATGAGAATCCCCAACTCTTACTCAATGTCAGTTTGGGCTTCCATATCTTAAACAGCTATTTTTTGGCAAGGTGGACCTATCTTGCCTCAATGGAACTTCTAACCACTCAGAACAAGTTCATCCCTAATTACAAATATGATATTCAGAATAATGTTGTGGGAGTCATTGGGGGACCTACTTCTGAAGTCTGTCTCCACATGACCAACATCTTGAGCACATACAAGCTTCCACAGGTAAAAAAGAAAGTTATGAAAGATATAGGTTCATTATATTTAAGATTCTTTTGTAAATGTGAGATAAAAATGGAAATCTTATTAGTTTTGTGGATGATGTACTGTATTTATGAAGCCTGAAAATAGTTGGGTGCTCAATAAATTGGCACACTTTGATGTATTTGAAATAAAGACATCATTAGAATACAGGTACTCTTGACCTATGATTTTAAGGGATCCTGGAATTTCTGTCTTAAGTCATGACAAGTGTGGGTCAAAGCTCATATAGAAAGATTGCAGAGAAAAGCAACAGAGATGATTAGGAGACTGGAGGCTAAAACATATGAACGGTTGCAGGAATTGGGTATGTCTAGTTTAATGAAAAGAAGGACTAGGGGTGACATGATAGCATATCTCAGGGGCTGCCACAAAGAAGAGGGAGTCAAGCTATTCTCCAAAGCATCTGAGGGCAGAACAAGAAGCAATGGGTGGAAACTAATCAAGGAGAGAAGCAACTTAGAACTAAGGAGAAATTTCCTGACATTTAGAACAATTGATCAGTGGAACAATTTGCCTCCAGAAGTTGTGAATGCTCCAACACAGGGGTGGGTTCCTACCGGTGCGGTCTTGCCTGTCTGTCGCTGCCGAGCCAAAGAAGCTGGCGGCGTTTGCGGTGTGGGGCTTCCCCCGCCTGCTTTCCTGGGACGCTGGGACGCCGCCATTTGCGTTCTTTTGCCCTCTGTGCAAGCAGCGCTTGCGCAGAGGGCAAAAGAATGCAAATGGCAGCGTCCCAGCATCCCGGGAAAGCGGGCAGGGGAAGCCCCATGCTGCGAACGCCGCCAGCTTCTTCGGCTCGGCGGCAACGGACAGGCAAGACCGCACCGGTAGGAACCCACCACTGCTCCAACACTGGAGGTTTTTAAGAAGATGTTGGATAACCGTTTGTCTGAAGTGGTGTAGGGTTTCCTGCCTAAGCAGGGGGTTGGACTAGAAGACCTCCAAGGTCCCTTCCAACTCTGTTATTCTATTCTATTCTATTCTATTCTATTCTATTCTATTCTATTCTATTCTATTCTATTCTATTCTATTCTATTCTATTCTATTCTATTCTATATGGCAGACAGTTTCCAAAATTGAACTTCGTAAATTCTGTCGTGTGATTGTGGAATGCTGCAATCAGTTGAAATGGTGAGTTGCTTGCAAAATGCCTGAAATGCATTCATGTGACTATGGAGGGGTGACACTATCAGAAATCTAGAACTGAGTCATTAGCTTAGCATTGTTAAGCAAGGATTGCCTGTATTTGGCAATAATCCATCCATATATCACTATAAATTCCGCATTTGCTGAGAAACATTGAAAAAAAGCTTTGGAAACTCCAATTGTATGCATAAAGATTGCAACAAATGCAAATTTAATAGCAAAATGTTTTAATATTTTCTGAAATACCCATGGTCTACAAAAATGTATCGCATGGGAGATTTATCATAAGAAATATTTAAATGATCCAAAAATTAAATGAGATAAAAATATGAAAAGAAAAAAAGAGTGAAACCAGTTCTTTCTACAGTTTTGTCTTTCTATTAAGAGTATGCGAAGATTCATTTTCATTGTGTCTGACCTCTTCCCATTTTTTTTCAAGATCTTATATGGGTCCTCTTCAATAATAAAAGACAAAAACCAAAGATTTTTTTCACCAGATGTTTCCCAATGAGACCCATCATTATTTGGGCATTATTGAGTTGCTACTGCATTTCAAATGGACCTGGATTGGTGTGATTGTTTCTGATGATGACAATGGAGATGGGTTTGTATAGCATGTACTTCCCTTATATTCTCAGAAGGGTATTTGCACGGAATTCTTAGAAACAATGCCCAGAATAACTTTTTCAAGTAACATTGCTGAAAGTGCAATAGAATGGTTTGCAACTTCACATATTGTCACAGGAAGTACTGCCAATACTGTCATCGTTCAAGGTGAAATACATACTATGAGTGTCTTAAGAACAATTTTCCAATTCTCGCAATTTTATGATGTAAGAATTGAAAGCCGGGTATGGATTATGACAGCCCAGATGGATTTTGCGTCTCCTAGTTTTCTAAGAGATTGTGACATACATTTCCTCCATGGAACTCTGTCATTTGCTGTTCATACAAATTTCCCTAGTGGATTCCAGGAATTTTTGAAAGAAAGAAACCCCCTCTCAGAAAATAAAGATAACTTTATCCGAATCTTCTGGAAAAATGTGTTTAATTGTGATTTCTCAAAACCCACTCTAGAAGAAAAAGATCAGGATATCTGCACTGGGGAGGAAAAACTAGAGACTCTACCTGTGACCCTGTTTGACACAAAGATGTCTGGTCACAGTTATAGTATCTACAATGCAGTTTACATTATGGCATATGCTTTGTATGCCATAACTTCATCCAAGTCAAAAGAGAGGACAAAAATAAAAAACATGAGACAAGAATATCAACTTGAAGAAGCCTGGCAGGTATCTTCCAAACCCATGTAGGAGACAGAATAAATAATTAAATATTATGGCAATAACAGAATATGGCAATAAGAGAATATGGGAAATACATGTTACCTGGAAGAGGAAAGAAATATAAAACAAACAAAAATGTAGTTCTTCTTATACCTCTTAAATGCCTATGTAATTCATTATCACTCCATCCTACTCTATCCAGGCAATTTACTTCAATGATGTCTCCTTCTCTTTTTCCAGATTCAGTAAATATGATCAAAGATAATTCATCTTAGTTTTAAATTGTATTAGGACTATTATGAAGGTTCTCCTAGAATATTTTCTCTCTACCTTCTCTCCAATTTAGCTTCACAAGTTGATAAGAAGTACCTCATTTATAAATACTGCTGGAGAAAATATTTCCTTTGATGACAAAGGTCATATAATTGCTGGATTTGATATTTTCAACTGGATCACATATTCAAATAACACATTTACAAAAATCAAAGTTGGATGGGTACGCCCAAACTCTCCCTCTTCCAAATCACTCAACATTCATGAAGACTCCATTGTATGGCCTATAAGATTTAACCAGGTATATATTTTGTCCAGATTTGGAAATGGTTTAATCTATATTCTGAACATTCAACAAATGTGACTTTTTCTTCTACTGCAGCAATGTCAATTTATTCAGGTGTTGTACTAGCATTGTGAAGTGGGATATGCTCCATAGTTCAGTATGTAATTAGATGACCATATCTTGAGAATCTTCTAAATAACTTCAAAAGTAGAGTGTTATGGTACTTAGATCTTTTTCACCAAAACTGTTCAACATTGTAAGGATTACATTGTATGACCTAGAACAGAGGTCCCCAATCCCTGACTGCAGCCCACTATTGGGCCATAGCCTGTTTGAAATCTGGCTGTGTGAGCAATGGGCAAGAGCACATGCCTGAAGCTTCACTCGCGTGAGCATTGGATCCTTGCACTCCTCACATGTGAAGCTCCACTCATGCGAATTGAGGATGCTTGAGTAGAGGCCTCTTATGCTTGGGTGCAAAGCTCTGCTCACATAAATGGAGGGCACTCAGGTGTGAAGCTCCAATTGCACAAATGTAACTTCACATGCAAGCATTCTCCACTCGTGTGATTGGAGCTTTGCATGCAAGCACAAGCACATTCCACTCAAGTGCCCTCTGCTCACATGACTGGAGTTTCACACATGAGCTCAAGCACCTTCCACTTGGATATGAAGCTCCATTCGTGTAAGTGGAGGGCATGCATGCATGCTGCTCACACAAATGGAGCTGTGTGCCTGCAACTCACATGCCCCCCATGCCAGGCCAGGCTGCCAAGTTAGAAAGGTTGGGGACTGCTGACCTATAAGATAAATGATAGATATAGATAAATGATAGATAGATAGATAGATAGATAGATAGATAGATAGATAGATAGATAGATAGATAGATAGATAGA
>JALIGW010000046.1:2558318-2608318 GCA_023053685.1 Diadophis punctatus similis
GAGTTAATTTTCCTCCCTCAAGAACCAAGGAGGGACAGTTGTCATGGTCCTTAGGAGGCAATATCCAGAGCCACTCAGTCTTGTCAGGGTTGAGTCTGAGTCTGTTCCTTCCCATCCAGGTCCTAACGTCATCCAGGCCCCGGTACATTACATCAACTGCCTCACTGAATTGAGATGGGGTGGTGATGTACAGCTGGGTGCCATCAGCGTACTGATGAAAACTCACCCGGTGTCTAAGGATGATCTCCCCCAGTGGTTTCATGTAAATGTTAAACAAGATGGGCGAGAGGACTGAACCCTGCAGCACCCTGCATGTCAGGGGCCTAGGAGATGATATCTGCCCTCCTGTTAACACCGACTGCATCCTGTCGGCAAGATAAGAGGAGAACCACCGCAAAACGGTGCCTCCCACCCCCAACTCGCCGAGACGATGCAGAAGGATACCATGGTCGATGGTATTGAAAGCCGCTGAGAGGTCAAGTAGCACCAGGATGGAGGAATTTCCCCCATCCCGGGCTCACCAGAGATCATCCATCAGAAAGATAGATAGATAGATAGAGAGAGAGAGAGAGAGAGAGAGAGAGAGAGAGAGAGAGAGAGAGAGAGAGAGAGAGAGAGAGAGAGAGAGAGAGAGAGAGAGAGGTAGAGAGGTAGAGAGGTAGAGGTAGAGAGGTAGAGGTAGATAGATAGATAGATGAATGGATGGATGGATAGATAGATAGATAGATAGATAACAGCAACCTAAAGAAACATCAGAAATCAGTGAAAAAAGTCACATATTTCATTCTGCAACTGGCTGTAGGTGAGCAAGTTGCCAATCATCCAAAATGGAATTAACTGACTGTGGAACAGTGGTGGGTTGCTACCGGTTCACCCCGGGTCAGGCAAACTGGTAGCAGCTGCAGTGGGAGGGTCCACCCAGATTTCACCAAAAATGCTCTACGCATGTGCAGAAGCGCACACTCATGCGCTCCCGTTCCCAAACCGGTAGCAAAGGTAAGTGAAACCCACCACTGCTGTGGAAGTGTGGGCAGCAGTAATAACTTTGCGGACAGTCATAAGTAGCTTTTTAAGAGCCCATCATAGCTTCAAAAGGTGATTAAATGACCAGATTTAAGTCAAGTACTCTCTCTATTCTGGAGATGACATGATATTAAGTAGAATGAGGCTGAGCAATGTATGAATCACATTGAACCCAAATCTGGGTCTGCTGCATGTCAACTCATTGCTTAGTAGGTATCTTTCATGATAACTGAGATGTACAACATCCTGTAAATGTTTGTCATGATAACCTACGCACCATGGAAAATAGCAATAGCACTTTACTTATATACCGCTTCATAGTGCTTTTACAGCCCTCTCTAAGCGGTTTACAGAGTTCAGCATATTGCCCCCAACAATCTGGGTCCTCATTTTACCCACCTCGGAAGGATGGAAGGCTGAGTCAACCTTGAGCCTAGTGAGATTCGAACAGCTGGACTGCTGAACTAGCAATCAGCTGAAGGTCGCAATGCTGCTTTTAACCACTGCGCTATCTCAGTGGTTAAAAGCAGATAATCAATATTATCTCCCATTTTGAGGGTCCCCACATTTAGAATATGTGTCTGTGTTTCAGTAAACACAATGCTCCCTAGCATGGCAAAACCACCAAACTGATTTTTTTTTAATTTTTCATCTCCTTCACTCAGAAAATACCTCATTCCCTATGTAATGACAATTGTCACTCTGGTTCTAGTAGGGCCAAAATAGAAGGAAAGCCATTTTGCTGCTATGAGTGCCTTCCATGTCCAGAAGGGAAGATTACCACTCAGAAGGGTAAGATTTCTTCAGTTTATAAATATTAATTATCCCATGAAAACCTGTGTGGAATAAATTCAATATTTATGTACTATTGAATAAGTTATGTGCTGTCAGAGATAACATAAGGATCAGTGGTGGGTTTCAATTTTTTTACTACTGGTTCTGTGGGTGTGGCTTGGTAGGCGTGGTATGGCTTGGTGGGCATGGCTTGGTGGGTGTGGCTTGGTGGACATGGCAGGGGAAGGATACTGTAAAATCTCTATTCCCTCTCCACTCCAGGGGAAGGTTACTGCAAAATCCCCATTTCCTCCCGATCAGCTGGGACTCAGGAGACAGAGAATAGATGGGGCCCAGGCCAGTTAGAGGTGGTATTTATTGGTTCTCCAAACTACTCAAAATTTCCGCTACTGGTTCTCCAGAACTGGTCAGAACCTGCTGAAACCCACCTCTGATAAGGATGGTTATATATAATATAAGATATGGTTGAGATGAGTGAAATGAAGGAAACTATTTTATCCCCTCCCTAATTACCTTCCTAGGAATAATGAACCTTCTCATCTCACCTTTAAGATATCTAGTCAGTTAATGTTGATAAAAACCAGATAAATACCAAGAGGAAGGCATAGACTCTCCAAACTAATGCAAGTTAAACAGTAGGTCTCGAAATATATTCATGAAATACTGATTACTTGTTCTCTCAAAACCAGCACTGCCTTTTAAGTTCTACCCTAACTTCCTCATTAGAGGCCTGATGTGCTTCTCTATCTAATCAAATACCTACTGCTCTATCCAATCACATCATATTCTAATTCTCATAAATTTGCACCTCCTTAATTTATAGGTTACCCAGGCTAACTACAGTTCTGTAAATAAATAATGAAAGAGTGTACTGGCCTCCAATTTTAAATGAAATCTTTAGAAAACCTGTGAGAAGAATAACTTTCCTCTCACCAGAATCTATTCTTTTCTGTTAATTGAAAATGATAACTTGTGATATTATGCCTGTGATATATGCTTACAATCAGCCAGTCTTTCATCTCAACCACTGAGATGAAAGATTGGTTTTTAGAATAGAATAGAATAGAATTCTTTATTGGCCAAGTGTGATTGGACACACAAGGAATTTGTCTTTGGTACATATGCTCTTAGTGTACATAAAAGAAAAGATACATTTGTCAAGAATCATGAGGTACAACACTTAATGATTGTCATAGGGTACAAATAAGCAATCAGGAAACAATCAATATTAATATAAATCATAAGGATACAAGCAACAAGTTACAGTCATACATAAGTGGGAGGAGATGGGTGATAGGAAGGATGAGAAGACTAATAGTAATAGTAATGCAGCCTAGTGAATAGTTTGACAGTGGTGAGGGAATTATTTGTTTAGCAGAGTGATGGCCTTCGGGAAAAAAATGTTCTTGTGTCTAGTTGTCTTGGTGTGCAGTGCTCTATAGCGATGTTTTGAGGGTAGGAGTTGAAGCAATTTATGTCCAGGATGCGAGGGGTCAGTAAATATTTTCACGGCCCTCTTTTTGACTCGTGCAGTATACAGGTCCTCAATGGAAGGCAGTTTGGCAGTAATTGTTTTTTCTGCAGTTCTGATTATCCTCTGAAGTCTGTGTCTGTCTTGTTGGGTTGCAGAACACTTTACATTTACCTTATATCTATTGTGTCATATCTATGGCTTCATGTGCTACATTATTTTAATATTTTGAATTATGCAAATAGAAGATAAAAGTAAAGGTTTCCCCTGTCCAGTAGAGTCCAACTTTAGGGCTTTGTGCTCATCTTCATTTCTTAGTTGAGGAAGCCAGTGATGTCCAAAGACATTTTCAAGGTCATGTGGCCAGCATAGCTGTATGCCAAGGCACTCGGAAAGCTGTTACCTTCCAACGAAGTGCTACCTATTTATTTACCATATTTTTCGGACTATAAGATGCACCTGAGTACAAGACGCACCTTAGTTTTTGGGGAGGAAAATCAGAAAAAAGCTGATTGGCAAGTGGATCGGGCCTCCCGGAATACCCCCAATCAGCTGTTCCCAGAGGTGAATTTTAGCAACAGGTTCATTGGTTGTGAGCTCTGGGCCTTGCTTTTTCTTCTACCTCAGAAACCTCCATTTCAGAGACTTTTTTCCTGAAGCTCCATTTCAGAGGCTTTTCTTCTGCAGCTCCGTTTCAGAGTCTGAAGCTCCTTTTCAGAGGCTTTTTTTTTCTGAAGCTCCGTTTCAGAGGATTTTTTCAGCCTCTGAAACCTCCGTTTGAGAGGCTGAGCAGGGCTACATTCGGAGTATAAGACACACCCAGATTTTCACCCTCTTTTTTGGGGGGGGGGGAAGGTGTGTCTCATACTCCAAAAAATATGGTAGTTGCATTTTTGTGCTTTTGAACACTATGTGAGGAGGAGCTGGAGCAAGTAACAGGAACTCACCCTATCATGTGGCACTTGAGTCTCAATGCCAGGCTCTCAGCTCTCATGTCTTTATCTGCTGAGCCACTATGCCTCCAATGAAAATAAGCAAAATAATAAAAAACAGTTTGATCATATTCTGTAGGAGTTCTAATATTTGGTAGATTAAACAAAGATTTAATCCGAGTTAAGTTCAGTTTTACACAGTTTCATTGATTGCATTAAAAAAGTTTTCTATGTGCTCTTATAATAGCTAATAATAATGCCTCCAATTGAAGCATTAACCAGAGGCCATTACACGATATTCTTATTTATTTATTTATTTATTTATTTATTTATTTATTTATTTATTTATTTATTTATTTATTTATTTATTTATTTATTTATTTATTTATTTATTTATTTATTTATTTATATACCGCCTCACAGTGCAAGCACTCTCTAAGCGGTTTACACCAGTAAGCAATGTAAATTTATATTGCCCCCAACAATCTGGGTCCTCATTTTACCTACCTTGGAAGGATGGAAGGCTTGAGCCGGTGAGATTTGAACCGCTGACCTGGGGATCACAGTCAGCTAAAGTGGCCTGCAGTATCTTCCTCTAACCGCTGCGCCACCTTGGCTCAATATTGCATATGTCTTCATTAATACAGTATCTTCTACACTGTAATAATAACAACAATGTATTAATTCGTTCGTTCATTCATTCATTCATTCATTCATTCATTCATTCATTCATTGATTCATTCATTTCCACAGATATGGATGATTGTTTGCCATGCCCAGAAGGACAGTATCCAGACAACAACCATGACTCGTGTCTTCCAAAACATACAATTTTCTTGTCTTATGAAGATCCCTTGGGCATCAGTTTGGCCACTGCTGCAATTATCTTTGCTTGTCTTACCACTATGGTGCTTGGGATTTTCATCAAATACCAGGACACTCCCATAGTCAAGGCCAACAACCGGAACATCACCTACCTTCTTCTCATCTCCCTTGTGCTCTCATTCCTTTGCAGTTTATTATTCATTGGAAAACCTGAAAAGGTGACCTGCCTTTTGCGACAAACTGCTTTTGGGATTGTCTTCTCAGTAGCCATTTCTTGTATATTGGCCAAAACTATCATTGTGATTTTAGTTTTCATGGCTTCAAGGCCAGGTTCAAAGTTGAGGAAATGGCTGGGAAAACCATTAGATAATTACATTGTTCTTTCTTGTTCCCTCGTTCAAGTCACTGTTTGCACTGTATGGCTTGCAATCTCACCCCCATACCCAGATGCTGATATGAATTTAGTGGCAGATGAAATCATCCTCGGATGTAACGAAGGCTCTACTGTCATGTTTTACTGTGTCTTGCTGTACCTGCTTTTCCTTGCCATTGTTGGCTTCAGTGTGGCTTTCCAAGCTCGACATTTACCAGACAGTTTTAATGAGGCCAAGTTTATCTCCTTTAGCTTGTTACGGTTTTGTAATGTCTGGTTGTCCTTTTTTCCAACATATCTGAGCACCAAGGGAAAATTCATGGTGGCTGTGGAGATCTTTTCCATTCTCTCTTCCAGTGCAGGGCTACTGGGTTGCATCTTTTTTCCCAAATGCTTTGTTATTGTACTAAGGCCTAATCTAAATACTAAAAAACTGTTAATGAGAGACAAGAATTATAGTTTAATTCTGTAATATTTCTTCAGTCAAAGATACATTATCTGAATAACATTCAGAAACTGAAATTTGGTTCAAAAGAAAGCCATCAGAAGTCATGTCAACTATATAAAACTAAAAAAGCAAATTGAATCAGATCTGGATAAATGAAAAAATTTGCAAGTATCACTAATGGGCAGAATTGCATTGATCAAGATGAATATATTACCTTGTTTATTATTTTTGTTTTCAACAATCCCAATAAAAATTGATAAAATATATTTCAGAGAAATAAATACATTGATTTTGAAATTTATTTGGCAGGCGAAAAGATCAAGAATAAATTTAAAAATGTTGCAAGATGCTAGGACTTGAGGTGGTTTTGGACTTCCGAATTGGGAACTTTACTACCAGGCAGCGACATTGACATGGATGAAAGAATGGATTTTATTAAGGAAATCGGAGATTGTTAATATTAGAATGACATGATATGCATATTGGATGGCACACACTCATATGGTATGGAAGAAATAAAATACATAGTTACTTCCAAAGACATTATATAAGAAACTCTTTATATTTAGTTTGGGAAAAAGTAAAAGCTAAACATGATATGAGTGTACCAAACTGGATATCGATAATAGAAGCATTAATTCATCCAAGCAGAGTGAACTGGCAAAAATTACCAAGATATAAGGACATTTTGACAGATGAAGGGAAATTGAAATCGACACAAGAATTAGAGGAACAAGGAATTAAAATGGATTGGTTTATGAGATTGCAAATACAGACAAGATATGAAAAAGATAAAAAAATGGAAGGTACCATGTTAAAGAACACAGAATTACATGCAATACTTACAGGATCAGATGAAAAACTAATTAAGAAAATATATAATTATTCACTTTATGTGGATTTAGAGTTTGAACAAGTTAAAGAGACAATGATAAAATGGGTTCAGAACTTTGGCTATACAATAGAGCTTGAAAAATGGAATCAACTCTGGGAAAGGAACTATAAATTGACTATGGCAACATCATATAAAGAAAACATGTATAAAATGTTTTATAGATGGCATTTGTCACCAGAAAGATTAGCCAAAATGTTTAAGAATATGTCTATGAAATGTTGGAAATGCCAACAAATACCTGGTTCGTACTATCACATGTGATGGACTTGTTCAGAGGCAAAATCTTATTTGACTCGAGTTAAGAACTGGCTAGAAAAAATGGTGAAGCAAAATATAGAGCTGAGACCTGAGACTTTTTTGCTGGGGATTATACCGAATAAACTAAGTAAAGATGATACCTATTTGATTATACATGTGTTGACGGCAGCTAGAATTACTTTTGCGCAAAAATGGAAAGGAACTAAGGTTCCATCTGAAGAGAAATTAATTAAGAAAATTATGGATTGTGCTGAGATGAACAGAGTAACAATGAAAATTAAAGACAAAGAGGATTCAGAATATTATAATGTTTGGATGAAATTTTATAGTTGGTTGGAGAATGAATATAGTTGAAAGTTAAGATAGAACAACTATTGTGTATAAAATATAAGAAAATGAACATAAATAAATAACCCAGATGATGAAATGTATATGGATAAGGACGTAGCAATACAGTAATATAAAAATATACTTAGAATTAAGTAATTTGAAATAGATTTTTAACACAGGATAGATTCGAAACAACAATTTAAAATGTGAGTTGAGGAGATGTATTGACTGTCTATCTGTTAAAATAGATTAAAAAATAAATACACTCAAGAAAGGAGAAGGAGGAGGAAGAGGAAGTAATGGGGAGGAGAAAAGAAGGAAGAACGTAGGTAGGGGAGGAGAAGGAAGGTAAGAGTGAGAGTAGATAGATGGAAGAAGGGGTAGTAGGAGAGGGGAGAGAAGGAGGAAGAACATAGAGAGAGAGGAGAAGGATAGAGGGAAGGGAGTGATTGGATTTGATATGTAGAATAGATAGGCAATCTAGTAATGTTATTGGATGAAAAAAAAATTAGGTTAAATTTTTGATAATATATTATGGTATATGTATTGATGTCTATGTGAAGAATATTAAAAGAAAATAAAAAATTCTTTGAAAAAAAAGAAGCCATGTCAATCCACCTATCCCTTCTGCTTCCTCTAGGCTAGGAGTGTCAAAACCGTGGCATCATGGTGGCGTCACGTGACATATCGGGACTTTTTTCCCATTTGCTAAACCGGGCGTGGGTGTGGCCAGCATGTGACACATCTGACTTGTGGGCCGGGAGTTTGACAGCCCTGCTCTAGGCTCTCACCAAAGTCTGTTCCTTTGCACTGTACCAGAAATAGCCACCCCAATTTTAAAATGGAGAATATAAACAATGATCTATCTATTATACTGAAATAGTTATTTTCCTTTCCTTTCCTTTCTTATATTTAAGTGTAATATTTCTGAGAATGCATTAACATGCTGAACTTTGGCAACATTGAGGTGGGGGGGATTGCATCAATATTCAAATTCCAGTGTCATATTTGTGGTCATCCTGTTTGTGTTTGGCATGTTTTAACTTAAACCATGACATGGAAGAGTCATTTTTTAATAATGGAGCCACCTCATGAGTTTTGGATCCCCTGAGGACCCCCAGCCTGCTAGCATAACCAGATCTTGAGAGACCTTCAAAGGTTCAGGACTTGGGGTTTCCAACAATGTAGGCATCATTGCAGAAAAGGACCTGCCAAATTTACTCAGCTTCATATCTTCATACTAGTCCATCTGAGCAATGCCATAGATGTTCTGTTCCAGTACCTGGAGGCTGTAAGGGTCTGCTTGGGATACAATGGGCTTCAACTGAAAACTCAAGGAAGACCGAGTTGCTTTGAATATTTGGGCCTATTGAATAAAAAGGGGTTTTTTGCCACTTGTTCTGGATGGGGTGACAATACCCAAGGGGAACCTGGTGCACAATCTGGAGGTCCTCTTAGACTCAGGGATCCTGCTACAAGAGCAGGTGACAGCTCTGCTCAGAAGCTGTGCTTTGCACAGCTTAGGGTGGAGAACCAGTTGTGCCTGTTGCTGGATTGGGAGGCTTTGCTCTTAGTCATTCATAAGCTTCTAACCTCTTGTCTGCAATGCATTCTACATGGGGCTGCATCCAAAAGTTTCATCTGGTACATATTTTGGTTCCATGGTGGTAAATGTTGTCTGATATTCAATAAAAGTAACACCACTGCTTTGTGAGCTGCATTCTTTCAGTGTGTTTCTGGGTTCAATATCAAATTATCACCTTTAAGGCTCTTCATGGATTAGGGACCATCTTCTTCCAATTGTTTCTACCTGTCCATTGGATCAGATAGGTTGGATATTGTCACGGTGTGATTTATTGCCTGTTACATGTATATGCAGGGAGATGCATCCCTATCCAATATAATGGTTTATTCCTGAGCACGTGATTGATATATTCCTGTACGCATGTGTACATTCCTGAATCTCCGTTCTACCCTTCTTCTTCTGGCTTCCAACGAAGGAAGTCGCATTTTATATCAGACATGTAAACAAATGAGATTTTATTGTTTTTGTACCGAAATAAATATTTTAATTAGAACTTTAAACCACGGTTTCATTTCTAATGTCTGAATTCCGGGGAAAAGATATGGATTGGGATATATATCAATAACAACAGGATTGGGATCATCCTAATATCTGAAGGGAGAATATTCAGAGTACAGAGGCTATATATATATATGTGTGTGTATGTGTGTGCATGTATATGTATATATATATATACATGTATATGTATATATATAGTCTCCCTTTATTTTCATTTATCAGCAAAAATGTTACACACACACACACACACACACACACACACACACACACACACACACACACACACACACATATATATATATATATATATATATATATATATATATATATATATATATATATATATGTATATATATATATATATATATATATATATATATATATATATATATATATATATATATATATATATATATATATATATATATATATATATATATATATATATATATATATATGTAGGTCTTTGGTTATTCGGGTTTTCTCCCGCGTAAAATTGGAAGTGTCTTGGCAACGTTTCGACGAAGTCTCATTCGTCATCATCAGGCTGGTGTCTTCAGCTTGCTGCTTCTAGGAGCAATGTGAGATTGCAGCTGTTTCTTCCTTTTAACTGCCACTGGGGGTTTGAACTGATAGGGTGGGAGCTTGGCTGTGTTCTGATTGGGTGGAGGTGTGTTCTGATTTGTTGGGGGCTTGGCTGTGCTCTGATTGGATGGGGGGTTGGCTGTGCTATGATTGGATGGGGTGTCAGTTTGCTTCATGTATGGAATGGAGGGGTTTAGAGTGGCTAAAGATGCAGCTATGGTCTGGCTTCTGGTTTGTGGCCGTGCCTCATTGGTGTGGGTTTGGGTTTGCTTTTTGCATGGGTGTGTGGTGGTGACATCCTGTGTGGTTTTCGTGAGTGTGGGTCTAGTGTCATTCTTAGTGTTAGGGACTCGTTTGTCAACAAGTGTGGGTTTCCAAATGGCTGGTAGGCGGGAGGTGTCATCTCGTTTATTCATGCTGTGTGGGCGTTTCTCTATCTCAATGGCTTCTCTGATTATTCTGTTGTTAAAATGTTTAGTTTTGGCAATAGTTCTGGTCTTTTTAAAGTTAATTTCATGTCCTGTGGCTTTAAGATGTTGGACCAAGGAAGAAGTTGGTTCCTCTTTTTTGACTGAGTTCTTGTGTTCTTCAATGCGTGCACTTATTCTTCTGTTGGTTTGTCCAATGTATGTGGTGGGGCAGGCGGTGCATGGGATTTCATATACTCCTTGATTTTCTAACTCAATTTTGTCTTTGGGGTTTCTTAGGATGGTGGATATTTTTCGGTTTGTGCAGAATGCTGTCTTGATGTTGTGTTTGTGGAGGATCTTGCTGATTCTGTCTGTGGTTCCTTTTATGTATGATAGGAGGGCTTTGCCGTTTTCTTGTTCTCTGTCTTGGATTTTAGTGGGGGTTTCTTTTTGGATTAGGTTGGTGATCTTATTTCTTTGGAATCCGTTGGATGTTAGTATGTTAGTGAGAGTGTGTAGTTCGGTTTTTAGGTGTTGTTGGTCGGCTAAGCGTTTTGTTCTGGAGATGAGTGTCTTGGCTACGGAGTTGATCTGTGCTGGGTGGTGGTGTGAGAGTGCATGCAGATAGCGGTTAGTGTGTGTTTTCTTCTGGTAAATGGTGTGTCCTAGGGAGCCATTGGATTTCTTGTTTTCTGAGGTTTTTGCGGGTGTTTGTATGTAGGTCTTTGGGTATTCGGGTTTTCTCCCGCGTGAAATTGGGAGAATTTCACGCGGGAGAAAACCCGAATACCCAAAGACCTACATATATATATATATGTATATATATATATATATACCTATATATATATACACACACACACACACACACACACACACACACACACACATTTTCTGAGGTTTTCACGGGTGTTTGTATATAGGTCAATGGTTATTCGGGTTTTCTCCCACGTGAAATTGGAAGTGTCTTGGCGACGTTTTGATGAAGTCTCATTCATCATCATCAGGCTGGTGTCTTCTGCTTCCTGCTTCTAGGAGCAATGTGAGATTGCTGCTGTTTCTTCCTTTTAACTGCAAGTGGGGGTTTGAACTGATAGGGTGGGAGCTTGGCTGTGTTCTGATTGGTTGGAGATGTGTTCTGATTGGTTGGGGGCTTGGCTGTGCTCTGATTGGCTGGGGATTTGAGCTGGTGAGCTGCATTGCTGTTGCTTGGCTTTGAGTTCGATAGAAGATGTGGCACGACTACGAACTCGAAGTCAAACAACAGCAATGCAGCTCACCAGTTCAAATCCCCCTGAAAGTCAGACTAACCTGAGCACACCTCCAGCCAATCAGAGCACAGCCAAGCCCCCAGCCAATCAGAGCACAGCCAAGCCCCCAAGCAATCTCACATTGCTCCAAGAAGCAGGAAGCAGAAGACACCAGCCTGATGATGATGAATGAGACTTCATCGAAACGTCGCCAAGACACTTCCAATTTCACGTGGAAGAAAACCCGAATAACCAAAGACCTACATACACACACACACACACACACTGTTTATCCTGTTTATCCTGTTTATCCTGTTTCAATTATTTGACATTTTTAAAATTGTTTTATATTTTATGATGTTCACAGCCCAGAGTCACTTGTTGAGATGAATGGCTATTGAAATTAATTAAATAGATGATAGATGGATAGATAGATAGATAGATAGATAGATAGATAGATAGATAGATAGATAGATAGATAGATAGATGATAGATAGATAGATAGATAGATAGATAGATAGATACATACATACATACATACATACATACATACATACATACATACATACCATATTTTTTGGAGTATAAGATGCTCTGGAGTATAAGGTGCACCTTAGTTTTTGGGGAGGAAAATAAAAAAAAAATCTACCTCTGCCTACCAGCATCCATTGGTATTCATCTAGCTAGTGTCCTGTCAGTGTGTGAGAGAGTTGAGGGCTGTTTGGAAACTGAAACAGTATTTGCTTTGTGAGCAACAAGGAAGGAGACAGCAAGGAGCCTGGGCATGGCTTAGCTCTGCAGCTCTGAGTCTGTGCTGAGCTCTGAAACTAATGTGCTCTGAAACTGAAACTGAAACTCCTCTCTTCTGCTTGTATTTTGCTTGTATTTACTACCACACTGGAAAACCTGCTTTTGGTATGGTATATTTACTTCATGTGATATATTATATATAAAGAGAAGTTATTGAATCCTACTGAATAAAGTTACTTGGGATGCTCGGGATGCTTTCTAGATGTGATTCCTGCTGCAAACTCTGACATGTCCTTGCAGCAAATAGTGAACAGCCAGGTCAGCTTCAGCACATTATTTTAGCCTGATTCAGCACGAGCAGCTAATTGGCAGGGTGAATCGGTCTCCTGGAATACCCCCAATCAGCTGTTCCAGGCTGTAGGGATTGCCACAGACCCTCCGTGCCTCATGTTTTTGGCTACATTCAGTGTATAAGATGCACCCAAATTTTCACCTTCTTTTAGGGAGGGGGATTGCATCTTATACTCCGAAAAATACAGTACGTACATGCATATGTACATATGTACATACATACATACATACATACATACATACATACATACATACATACATACATACATACTGATATCTATATTATGAAAATCTGCTGAGAGATCAAATTAAGCAAGCAACTTCATGCATAGCATTCTATTCCACTAACAGAAGTCATCCCAAAAATTGGGGTCCATTTCTCTTTATGAGACCAAATAAATGGTTTCCCAAATGTTCAGCTAAATATAGAAAACTGAGAAGTCTTGAGGCAATGTAATTCATGAAGTACCTATGTTTACAGGACGGTTATTAATATGGTCCACTTGAGATTCTAAAATATGCCAAAATTGAAAATTGCCCTAAACTAGAAACTGTCAAGGAAAAATTGAAATAAATGAATGAATGAATAAATAATTCTTTTTCATGACTCTTTCAAAAGTCTTATTCAGTTATTGTTTCTTTTTTTCCCATAAGAGATATTATACACCTGGTGTTCCTCTTATGTTCAGAAAGCAAGATAGCAGCTGAGCTGTGAGAAACATTAATGGGTCAACCTCTGAGAACATTATGGTGAACTTAGAATTCCAAGTTGGTCATTAGTTCCCCATCAGGTCATAATTATCAAATAACTGTGTTTAATGCTGTCTCGTCCTAGCATAGCTGGTACACATTCCCTTGGGATAGGAAGATATTTAACCATACTAATACTTCATGTCTCACACAGAGTTGAAACTAATGACATTAAGGCTTTTACACCTATGATTATTGATAGTAAATATTATACAGTTCTGGCTTTAGATGGTTTTGTCTCTTGACTCAATAGTATTCAAATGTCTATGAAGGAACAGACCCTTTGGAAGAAAGCAGGAATTTTTACAGACAAAGTGATATTTTTTGTGGCCCTAATGATTGGCATACAGACTCTGCCTCATGCCTTAAGTAAGGTTTCTATTGCTAAGTGTCCTGTTGGTAAACCTCTTTTTATTCTCCACAAGTATTATGAGCCAGGCGACTTCATCATTGCAGGCATTTTCTCTCAGATCTACATTTTTTCAAGTCCAATCAGCTTTCAGAAACCACCTTCTGAGGAAAGTTTCGATGACCTTGTGTAAGTAGCTTAGGTTTAATACATTATAAGCATGTTATGTTTGACTATTACTATTAACCTTCTCCTCATTCCTATCACCCATCTCCTCCCACTTATGACTGTATGACTGTAATTTGTTGCTTGTATCTTTACGATGTATATTGATTGTTTCCTAGTATGATTTGATTGCTTATTTGTACCCTGTGACTATCATTAAGTGTTGTACCTTATGATTCTTGACGAATGTATCTTTTCTTTTTATGTACACTGAGAGCATATGCACCAAAGAAAAATTCCAATCACACTTGGCCAATAAAGAATTCTAAGTCTAATAAAGTGCTCAAGTTCTTCATGTTATTTATAGAGTTCACCTAAAGCTACAATGTGGGGACAAGAAAAAAATAAGAAAAAAATGAGAGAAAATATTATAAGGAATCTTTCCAACTTTTTATGCAAATCATTCAATCAGAATAGAGCTGGAAGGGACCTTGGAGGTCTTCTAGTTCAACCCCCTAAGCAGGAGTCCCTACACCATTTCAGACAAGTGACTGATCAGTCTCTTCCTAAAAACTTCCAGTGATGAAGCACCCACAACTTCTGGAGACAAGCTGTTCCACTGGTTTATTGTCCTCACTGTTAGGAAGTTTCTTCTTAATTCCAGGTTGCTTCTCTCCTTGATTAGTTTCCATCCATTGTTTCTTGTCCTGCCCTTTGGTTCTTTGGAAAATAAGTTGACCCCCTCCTCTTTATGGCAGCTTCTCAAATATTGGAATACTGCCATCATATCCTCCTCAAATCCTGCAACCATTCTTCATATGTTTTAGTCTCCAGGCCTTTAATCATCTTGGTTGGTCTTCCTTGCACTTTTTCTCCAGAGTCTCAAATCATGTATATGCTTTTGTTTTCATCTGCTGATTTTCATTTCTTAAGCTTTGCTAGAGTGGTTCTCAAGATGCTCAGAGATGGAAGCACCTCCAGGGATGTAAAGGTATAAAATGCAAGAATACAATAATGCCCTACTTCACAGAAATTTATATTGTAAAAAATAGATTACATTTTATTTCTTGCCTAACATCACCACAGCGAGATGGGTTGCATAGAAGTTTAGTAGTAAATAAAATAAATGATATGGGTAGATATCAAATATTGTAAATATATCAATAAGACAAGACCTTGCAATCTCTCTTAACATGTTCATGTTTCATGATTCAGTAATATCCCTAAAGAAAATACAGTATGTTTCAAACTGGTTTCTGAAACTATAAGAGTAATTCTTTAGTTTTGTGTGTGAAAATAACTTCATAAGTTCCAAAACGTGTTCTATGCAGTTGACTTGATGTTCCTTGTATGCCATAGACCAGTTTTTTTTATAGCAGTCTGTCTAAGTAGATTGAGCATTGCCATCTAGAAAACAGACTTAACCTGAAACTATTTTTTTAATATAGGATGTTCACTCATAATTACCAGCACATCCTTGCCTTGGCATTTGCTGTGAAGGAAATCAATGAGAATGCCCAACTCTTACTCAATATTAGTTTTGGCTTCCACATTTTAAACAGCCATTTCTTTGCAAGATGGACCTATCTTGCCTCAATGGAACTACTATCTACAAAGGACAAATTCATCCCCAACTATAAATGTGATATTCACAATAACATTTTGGGAGTCATTGGAGGACCCAATTCTGAAGTCTGTCTGCACATGACAAATATCCTGAGTACTTACAAAGTACCACAGGTAAGCTGTAGGCATTTAAATACAATGAGAAAGAACTGCATTCCTTACATTTAAATATGATCTTGTGTATGCATGCCAGAAAATGGATATCTGATATTAAAGATGCATGACCCTTTTTCTTTTCTGAAGAACCAACATGGGGCTACCCCTGGAGACTGTTCGGAGACTACAGTTGGTCCAGAATGCAGCTCCGCGAGCGGTTGTGGGTGCATCCAGATACACCCACACTACATCAATCCTCCGTGAGCTGCAGTGGCTTCCCATTGGTCTCCGGACACAATTCAAGGTGTTGGTTATTACCTTTAAAGCCCTACATGGCTCAGGGCCAGATTATCTGCAAGACCGCCTTCTACCACATACCTCCCAATGACCGGTAAGAGCCCACAGGGTCGGTCTTCTCCAGGTCCCATCAACTAAACAGTGTCGGCTGGTGGGCCCACGGGGGAGAGCCTTCTCTGTGGCAGTCCCAGCTCTCTGGAATCAGCTACCTCCCGAGATCCGTACTACCCCCACCTTACTGGCCTTCCGGAAAGCCATAAAGACCTGGCTTTTCTGACAGGCCTGGTGCCATTGACCTTTGGTGACGATAGACGAGGTCGGCCCATGAATGTTGTATGACTGAAATTTTTTTAATATGTTTTTAATCTGCTTTTTTTAAAAAAAATGATATATTATTATGTTTCTTCTTGCTGTGAGCCGCCCAGAGTCCTTTGGGAGTTAAATAAATAAATAAATAAATAAATAAATAAATAAATAAATAAATAAATAAATAAATAAATAAATAAATAAATAAATAAATAAATAAATAAATAAATAAACAAAGTTGGTGAATGTTTAATCTGTGTTTGCATGTGAAGGATCAGCACGGTGGATTTCTATTAATCTCATTCTGTATCTACTCATCACTATGTCAAACCATGCTGATATCCCAGGAATCCATGTGCTTAACAGCCTTAATTGAAGGACTTTGAAAATTGTAGTATTTCTTTGCCATACTTAGGTGAATCAGCAAGTAAGATAGTTCAAATGACCACAGGCTTATTGCATGCTAACTCACTGTCTACAAAAATCAGAACAACTAACAGCAAAGCAAATTGGTGGTAGATAAAAGTCATCAGGATTCAAGGTGGGCTGGATTTAGATCTCTTGTGGGTATGAAGGGACTTGAGACCAATGACATGTTTGACCCCACCCTCGGGCTCAGCCTGCTATAATACTAATATTGAGGAAAGATTTTTGCAGATAGAATGTTTGCTTTTACACTCCTTTATAATAAGAAATACATCAACAAATGCAAAATAAAGGTGAATGGAGAACCTTTTCCCAGTGCCTAATTTTTCAACTGAACTGAACCTATCATAAGATTGATTGTCATGATGTATCACCTTCTCCCATGCCTTTCCATCCTAAGATCATTTATGGGTCATCTCCAATAATAGAAGACAAAACCAAAGAAGATTTCTTCCACCAGATGTTTCCAAATGGGACCCATCAATATATGGCAATCCTAGAGCTGCTGCTGCATTTCAAGTGGACCTGGATTGGTGTAGTTGCATATAACGATGACAATGGAGAACTATTTAAGCAGAATATACTTCCCATTTATTATCAGCGTGGTGTCTGTGTGGACTTCTTAGAAACAATGCCCAAAATGTCCTTTTCAGGTGCTGTTGCTGAAGCAGCAATGGAATGGTTTTCAACTTCACGTGTTGTCAGAGGAAGTACTGCCAATACTGTTGTTATACAAGGTGAAATACACACTATTAGTGTCTTAAGATCAATTTTCCACTTTGCACAGTTTGAAGATATAGCCATTGAGAGCCGAGTGTGGATCATGACAGCCCAGATGGGTTTTGCTTCTCCTGGTTTTCTAAGAGATTGGGACATACATTGCCTCCATGGAGCTCTGTCCTTTGCAATTCACACAAATTATCCTAGAGGATTCCAGAACTTTCTGCAGAAAAGAAATCCTGTTTCAGAAAATAGAGACGACTTTATCAGAGTCTTGTGGAAAGACGCATTTAATTGTGATTTCTCAAATTCCCCTCTAGAAGAGAAAGTTATCTGCACTGGGGAGGAAAAGTTGGAAAATTTACCTATGACCCTCTTTGATACAAGCATGTCTGGTCACAGTTACAGCATCTACAATGCAGTATACATTATGGCTCATGCTCTGCAAGGAATAACTTCATCCAAGACAAAAGAGAGAGCAAAGGTGAAAGAGAGAGCACAGGATCAATTAAATTAGGAACCATGGCAGGTATTTTGCAGAACAATATAGAAGAATTTCAGTCAATATTTCTTTTTCCTAAATAATTTTTGGTTTTTTTTCCTGTTTGTGTATGTTTTTATATTACCATAAAGAAATAGAGCTTCAAAGATATTTTCCCCCTACTGCTAATCTTCTATACTATGTGTGGGTGTATGACTACAAAATTTGTCTCACATCAATTTAAGGGAGTAGAGCCAGTTTGGTCTAATAGTTAAGGCACCAGGCAAGAAAGCAAGAGACCATAAGTTCAAGCTCACTGTAACAACATTGCTAAAAAGGCATTAAGAGTTGTCAACCTTATTTTACGAAGTTTTCTCTCTGGTAATGTTATACTTCTAACTAGGACATACAAAACCTTTGCCAGACCTATCCTTGAATACTGCTCATCTGCCTGGAACCCACACTGTATTTCGGACATTAATACATTAGAGAGGGTCCAGAGGTATTTTACAAGAAGAGTACTCAACTCCTCTGCTCTCAATAAAATTCCTTATTCCAGTAGACTTGAAATTTTAGGCCTGGATAACCTTGAACTATGCCGTCTACGTTCCGACCTAAGCTTAGTACACAAGATCATCTACCTTAATGTCCTACCTGTTAATGACTACTTTAATTTCAACCGCAATAACACTAGGGCTATCAATAGATAGAAACTAAATGAATTCCGCTCTAATCTTGATTGCAGAAAATACGACTTCTGCAATAGAGTAGTCAATGTCTGGAACACTTTACCTGATCCTGTTGTTAGTTTCTCTAACCCCCATACCTTTTACCTTAAACTGTCTACCGTGGACCTTACACGTTTCTTAAGAGGTCCCTAAGGGGGTGTGCATAAGCACACCATCCCTGTCCTACTGTACCCATTTGTATGTACTCATTTTATGTGTTTATGGCTTTATTTATGCCATTTTTTCATGTGTCCTGTTTCCTTGCACTTGTTGACAAATAAAATAAATAAATAAAATAAATAAAATAAATAAGTCCCACAAAAGCCAGCTAGGTGGCCTTGGGTCTCTCTGTCTCTGTCTCTGTCTCTGTCTCTGTCTCTGTCTCTGTCTCTGTCTCTGTCTCTGTCTCTCTCTCTCTCTCTCTCTCTCTCTCTCTGTCTCTCTGTCTCTGTCTCTGTCTCTGTCTCTGTCTCTGTCTCTGTCTCTGTCTCTGTCTCTGTCTCTCTGTCTCTGTCTCTGTCTCTGTCTCTGTCTCTGTCTCTGTCTCTGTCTCTCTCTCTCTCTCTCTCTCTCTCTCTCTCTCTCTCTCTCTCTCTCTCTCTCTTTCTCTCTCTCTCTCTCTCTCTCTCTCTCAGCCCAACCCAGTTCACAGTGTTCTTGTGGGGAAAATAGAAGAAAAATGTGTTGGATTTGTTCACCTCCTTGAGTTGTTTGTACAAATAATAAAAGTGGTAAACAAATAAATAAAATAAAAATAAAAATCGGTAGCATGGTTTTTAAAGAAAAGAAAGAGAATAGACTAATCTGGGCCAAATTAAAGATACCTATTTATTCAAATGTGTTACCTCAGCATTTCTTGTTAATGTTACCATACTGCCACAACAGTTCACTGAAAATGTCTTCTCCTTCTTCCTCTCCCTCTCCCTCTCCCACTCCTTCTCCTTCTCCTTCTTTGAATTGAAATAAGTGCTATTAAAGTATCTTGCGTGTTTAATATTGATCTCTGCAACAATGTATTTTTTCTAGACCATTACCCAGAGTTTTTAACTGTGAACAGTGTCTCATGTCATCATTTTCTCTCCACTCTTCCCCCTACTTAGTTCCATAGATTCATAAGAAGTACTTTCTTTGAAAACAGTGCTGGTGAAAATATTTCCTTTGATAACAAGGGACATATAATTGCTGGATTTGATATTTTCAACTGGGTCACATATTCAAATAACACATTCACAAAGGTCAAAGTTGGATGGATAGACCCTGACCCTTCCTCTTCTAAATCGCTCAGCATTGATGATGATTCTATTAAATGGCCCACAAGATTTTACAAGGTGCATATTTTGTACAGATCTGGAGACAGTTTAACCTACATTTTGAATATTCAAAAATTGTTAACTTATATTTTGAATTGGGATGTACTCTTTAGATTTGTGCTTAATTAGATGGCAGATAATTGGTGACCTTTAAAAGGTAATTAATACCATTCTGGACAAATGGAGAATAGAACACAGAATAATAGAGTTGGAAGGCATCTTGGAGGTCTTCTATTCCAACTCCCTGTTTAAGCAAGAGACTCTATAATATTTCAGACAAGTGGCTATCCAACCTCTTCTTTAAAACCCTCAGTGTTGGAGCACACACAACAACTTCTGGAGGCAAGTTGTTTCATTAATTAATTGTTCTAACTGTCAGGAAATAAAAACCAGAAAGATCACCATGCATCTTTGCCTGATACTTTGTTAGGACTCAGTCCAAACGGTTGGATTGGCAATATATAAACAAGCCACCAATATATGTTTACATATATACAGCCTTAAAAATGTTTGCTATATTCTGATTGGCTGTAGTGTTACAAGTTGCCATAAGAGGGAGCTAGAGATCATGGTTCTCTCTCTCTGCTGATAAATTTATTATTGACTCTTTGACTGATATAGTGAGCTCTGTGTTATGCTCTGTTACTCTCTGATATTTTGATGTGTTGTAAGTTGTGATATCTTTGTTTGATGTGTAAGACAAAGACAGGCTGGTAAGAAGATTAGTGTACTTCTACATATTGACTGATTTGAATGTGTATGACCTGGACTGTTTGTTTGGACTGTGCTATTTCTAAAAGTAAACACTATATGCACTTTAACGTATCTGTGAATATGACTGGATAATTACTCATATCTACTGGATATCTACTGCAATACCACGTTTCTATGTGCATGAGGACCCAGATTGTTGGGGGCAATATGCTGAACTCTGTAAACCACTTAGAGAGGGCTGTAAAGCACTATGAAGCGGTATATAAGTCTAAGTGCTATTGCTATTGCTATGTCCTTGATAACTCAAGGGTTGCTCTGCACACACCTTAACATATTTTTTTTGATTTTCAGAAGCACTGGTGAAATGGCCCAGATGAACAGGGGGTGGTAAAAATGTTTGTGGTTTATGATATTGGAAGTTTATTTGATTTAAATATTAAATATAGCCTAAGGGCTTAGTTGCTCAAAAATTCCTTCTTGGATAGAGCAAATTAATCAAATTGGCATCCCAAGTCCTTATTATATTGCTTAAGTATAATCATAGCACAAAATCAAAATAACCTATTTGAGAACTTATAGTATTTGGATTTGATCCACTACCTTTGTTATAGGAATAGTTGCCAATGAAGTATTACTTCAGTAAAATTTATCTTCCTTTTGCTAAGATATATAGGAAAGCAAAAATAATTAAAAGGAGAAAGAGCCGATTATATAGTAACCAAAAGCATTTAAAACTAAACACAAATATGTACATTAAACCTTCATGTCTTTTAATGAATTAAAAGAGATGAATGAATTAATGAATTAATTTAAATTAATTTTAAAAAGCAACAATTAAAGCCATGGAATGGAAATGAAGGTTTACTGTGTATACAATCTGATTGAAAGACATTTATTTTATTGCTTTGGGTGAACTTTATTTGAAAGACCAACATGGTCATAGTATATATATAAAAAAACCAGATTGAGTCCTCATTTTATTCATCTCTATTTACAGAAAAGACCACGTTCCATATGTAATGACCATTGTGCTTCAGGTTCAAGTAGGAGTGAAATTGAAGGAAAGGCATTTTGCTGCTATAAGTGCTTTCCATGTCCAGAAGGGAAGATGGCAAGTGAGAAAGGTAAGACATACAGCATTAGGTTCTTGGGGGGGAGAAATTAGCTCCCTCAGAACAGGTCCACAATTTGGGTGTCCTTGTAGACCCACAGCTAAAATTGGAACAACATCTTTCAACTGTGGCTAGGGGGACCTTTGCACAAGTACGTCTTGTGCACCAATTGCGACCCTACTTGGAGAAGGAGGCACTTCTCACAGTCACTCATGCCCTTATCACCTCATGGCTGGATTACTGCAATGTGCTCTACATGGGGCTACCCTTGAAGAGTGTCCGGCGACTGCAATTGGTGCAAAATGCAGCTGCGCGAGCTGTGGTGGGTGCACCCAGATGCACCCACGTAACACCGATCCTCCGCCAGCTGCATTGGCTGCCCATTAGTCTCCAGATCCAATTTAAGGTGTTGGTCGTTACCTTTAAAGCCCTACATGGCTCAGGGCCAGGTTACCTTCGGGACCGCATCCTGCCGTATACCTCCCTACAACCGGTTAGGGCCCACAGAGTCGGCCTCCTCCAGGTCCCGTCGACCAAACAATGTCAGCTGGCAGGGCCGAGGGGGAGGGCCTTCTCTGTGGGAGCTCCCTCCCTGTGGAACCAGCTTCCCCCGGAGATCAGGACCATCCCCACCCTACTGGCCTTCCGGAAAGCAATAAAAACTTGGCTCTTCCGGCAGGCGGGGTGAAAGTGAGACCAACTAGATTAAATAAGGGTCTCCCCCCATGATGGTAATGAGATACTCTTTTTAACTTTTGTATTTTTTGTATTTTTTAATTATTGTATTTGATATTGTTA
Organism: Diadophis punctatus similis; assembly: GCA_023053685.1. Taxonomy (NCBI): domain Eukaryota; kingdom Metazoa; phylum Chordata; class Lepidosauria; order Squamata; family Dipsadidae; genus Diadophis; species Diadophis punctatus. Next base: position 2,580,973 of record JALIGW010000046.1, read on the forward strand.
TATATTTTAATTATTGCATTTTACTCTGTAATGGAATCTAACATGTTGTGAGCCGCCCAGAGTCCCCAGGGAGTGGGCGGCATAGAAATCCATTAAATAAAATAAAATAAAATAAAATTATCTGTATAGGAGCAACATTTTGTATAAAGACTGTTCAGGAGAAGGAGTTCCAGTTCTGTACAGAACATAAAGATAAGGTGCTGATTTAGATGAGCGAAATAATTTTCCATCCACTCTCTAATTACCTTACCAGAAACTTGGAAAAGAAAGAACCTTGTCAGCTCAATGATACTAGCACTTAGACTTATATACCACACCATAATGCTTTACAGCCCTCTCTAAGTGGTTTACAGAGTCAGCATATTGCCTCTGGATCAGTAAAGCACTGTTCTAAAACTTGTTGCTACCGGTTAGCGCACCCGCTTGCACGTGTGCGAGATGCAGAAGCATCCCAGGTAGGTGGGCGGCGCCTCCAATCACTGCCACTACCAAACCAGGCCGAACCAGGAGTAACCAGTGCTGCTCTGGATACTCATTTTATTGACCTTGGAAGGATGGAAGGCTTAGTCAATCTTGAGCCCCATCAGGATTGAACTGCAGGCTATAGGCAGAGTTAGCCTGCAATACTGTATTCAAACTACTGCACCAAAATCTAAAGGTACAAAGAATTTTTTGGGGAAAGGAAAATATTCTATGAGTTATCACTGGTTTTTAGAATGAAGGCTTTACCTCAATAAACATGGGATGTGTTGCTATATTTAAATTGAATTAAATCCTTTGCTTCAATGTTAGCTGTCTCCCATTACATATACATTCTAATTTATATAATCTCTTTTATATAATTTAGATAATATCTATAGTTTCTTTGACCATATTACAGTAGTGGTTTATTAGTGCCTTCAGTCTGCCCAATAGCTTTATAAATCTCAGGCAATCTCCTACTGAAACATTAAGAAGTAGTACACCATTTACTTCAGTTTGTACTGTATCTTGATTAATGCAGAATCTTCTACATGCAATAATAGCATTTTCTTTTGCAGATATGGATGATTGCATACCATGTCCAGAAGGACAATATCCAAACAACAACCATGACTCATGTCTTCCAAAACACATAGTTTTCTTTTCTTACGAAGACCCATTAGGGACCAGTTTGGCCACTACTGCAATTGTCTTTGCTTGCATTGCCACTGTGGTGCTTGGGATCTTCATCAAATACCAGGACACTCCCATAGTCAAGGCCAACAACCGGAACATCACCTACCTTCTCCTCATCTCCCTTGTGCTATCATTCCTTTGCAGTTTTTTATTCATTGGAAAACCTCAAAAGGTGACCTGCCTTTTGCGACAAACTGCTTTTGGGATTGTCTTCTCAGCAGCCATTTCTTGTATATTGGCCAAAACCATCATTGTGATTTTAGCTTTCATGGCTTCAGTACCAGGATCCAAGATGAGGAAATGGCTGGGCAAACGATTAGATAATTATATTGTTGTTTCCTGTTTCCTCGTTCAAGTTGTTATTTGCACTGTATGGCTTGTAACCGCACCCCCATATTCAGATGCTGATATGAACCTAATGGCAGATGAAATCATTCTGGGATGTAACGAAGGCTCTACTGTCATGTTTTACTGTGTCTTGCTGTACCTTCTTTTCCTTGCCATTATTGGTTTCAGTGTGGCTTTCCAAGCACGGCATTTACTGGACAGTTTTAATGAGACCAAGTTCATCTCCTTCAGCCTGTTGTGTTTTTGCAGTGTCTGGTTATCCTTTATTCCAACGTATCTGAGTACCAAGGGGAAATACATGGTGGCTGTGGAGATCTTTTCCATTCTCTCTTCCAGTGCAGGGTTACTCGGCTGCATCTTTTTCCCCAAATGCTTTGTCATTCTACTAAGGCCTGATCTGAATACTAAAAAACAATTGATGAGAGGAAAGAAAGAAGAACTATAATTCCATATTTTTTCAGTAAAAAAAACACATTGTCATACTTATTCACTAAAGACCACTCAAAACTGGAACTGCTTCATAATAAAGCTTCATAATGAAGCCTTTGAAAGTTATGAGAAACCAATCTCTTCTGATTGCTCCAAGCAATTATTAATATCACTTACCATAAACTTTCAAACAAATTAGTGAAAAAATTATGACACCAGAGATATCCACCTGCATTCTAAGAAATACAATATTAACAATGAATTACTTATTCCCCTGAAATAATGTTTTCATTTTCTTCCCTTCCTTCTATTTTTTGTGAAATAATATTGAGAATGCATTAACATGTATTAGAGATAGTGAAAGTGCAGAAGAGAGCAACCAGGATCTAGAGAAAGTACAGAAGAGAGCATCCAGGATGATAAAGGGACTGGAAAACAAAGCATACGAAGAGAGGTTGCAAGAACTGAGCTTGGCCAATCTGGCGAAGAGAAGGACCAGGGGTGACATGATAGCAGTGTTCCAATACTTGAGGGTATGCCACAGAGAGGAGGGGGTCAGGCTGTTCTCTATGGCACCAGAGAGCCAAACAAGGAATAACGGATGGAAGCTGACCAAGGAGAGATTCAACCTGGAAATAAAGGAAGAACTTTCTGACGGTGAGAGCGATCAACCAGTGGAACAGCTTGCCAGCGGAGGTTGTGAGAGCCCCAACATTTGCAACCTTCAAGGAGAGACTGGACTGCCATCTGTCTCAAATGGTGTAGGAACTCCTGCTTGAGCAGGGGGGTTGGATTAGATGACCTACAAGGTCCCTTCCAACTCTAATAATTTTAGATCTAAATCTAAAACATGCCGAATTGTACGAACTTTAAGAAAAATAGCCTTAATATTCCAATTACATTACTATATTCCTAGTCATTTTGGTGTTGGTATTTGCTATGTTTTTCCCAGACCACCCCTAATTTTGATAGTCACAGAAAAAGGACAGGTCTATAGATAAATGCAAATCCAGATCCAAGCACACCCTTTGCTTCATTCCAGATTCTCCACAAACCTGGTTCATATACATGTACAGCATGTGTCAGCCTCTATGATGCTTGCTTGCTATCGGCTGCCATAGTAATGGGGAGGGGGGAAGATTGGCATTTGGGTGGGGAAGTGAGCTGGAGTGAAGACGGTCTGTGTGAACAAAAAAGGAGGGATGTTCTCATGATCTACTGCACAGCTGAATGGAGTTGTTTATACCCAGTCAAGGTCAACTGTCCTGGAATACCAGATGGGCAAAAACACCTGAAGATGTGCCCCACATGATGGGGATTGGACATTCAGCCTGGGTCCTTGAAGGGAGGGATTTGGGGAAACTTTCTATATGTAACATTCGCGCCTTTTGCTTCAGATCTTGCTTTTCTTTTGTTGCTATCATTTCAAACTCAGTAAAAGCACCTCTTCTCTACAAACAAGGAGTTGGGGGTTTTCTTTCTTGTGTTCTGAATGGAGGCACACCTACATCATGTCTGCACTCAGCCTGACCCTTGATCCAGGGTTTGTCCCCAACCAGCAGGTTCTGACCAGTTCTGGAGAACCAGTAGCGGAAATTTTGAGTAGTTCGGAGAACTGGTAAATACCACCTCTGACTGGCCCTGCCCCCATCTATTCTCTGCCTCCCGAGTCCCAGCTGATCGGGAGGAAATGGGGATTTTGCAGTAATCTTCCCCTGGAGTGGGAGGGAATGGAGATTCTACAGTATCCTTACCCTGCCACGCCCACCAAGCCATGCCCGTCAAGCCAAGCCATGCCCACCAAGCCACGCCCACCAAGCCATATCCACAGAACTGGTAGTAAAAAAAATTGAATCCCACCACTGTCCCCAACCCTAATGGCTATACAGAGAAGCAAGGGTAGTCTATTCTTCCTCCATGTAACTTCACCAGTATTGTTATTCTAGTTCATAATTATTTTCCACCTGATTAGAGAGCCATTCCTCATCTTCTCACAAAAGTACATGATGAAAAACTGTAAGTATTATGAGGACCACATATATCTTTATGTTTTAATTTTATGGTTTTTGCATGCCCATTTCTTTCATAAGATTACAGTTGTTTTACTGAAAAAATGAGCTCATGTGAATCATTTGATATGCCTAATTTGATTGTGATAAATGAGATAATTATTATATATCTGCACTAGGATAACTGATATTCCACACATATTGCAAGTGTAAAAATCGTCCCAGTTTAGAAGTTGCCAAATTTTGACCACCTTCTGCAAATTAAAGTTCTATTCCTTCTGCAAGATTGTATGTTATATATGTATATATTATATGTATGTATGTATGTATGTATGTATGTATGTATGTATGTATGTATGTACCATAGTTTTATGAGTATAAGATGCACCTTTCCCCTCCTAAAAGAGGCTGAAAATTTGGGTGCATCTTATCCTCCAAATGTAGCTTTTTCTGAAGCTTTTTTTTCCAGCCCTAACAAGGTGCTAACTATCTTCTCAGCTTGCAGGCTTGTTTTCATTGCTACTCCCTCCCAAAAAAATTTTTCAGCCCTAACGAGGTGTTAATGATCTTCCCAGCTTGCAGGATTTTTTCATTGCTACTTCCTCTGAATAAGTTTTTTTCCAGCCATAAGTCTTTGCAGGCTTGTTTTCATTGCTACTCCCTCCGAAGAAGATTTTTTTTCAGCCCTAACCAGGGGATAAAATAATGAAGCTGACCAGACTAAGGATGCTAGCCAGATGAATACCTGGTAGGTAGATTTTTTTCCCTATTTCTTCCCCCAAAACTAAGGTGCGTCTTATACTCCAGTGCATCTTATACTCCGAAAAATATGGTATGTATGTATGCATGTATGTATGTATATATGTATGTATGTATGTATGTATGTATGTATGTATGTATGTATGTGTATGTGTATATGTATATGTATAAATTCCTTTCTGGATTTACCTTGTTATGAATAATAATACACTTGATGCTTCTTTAAGCCCTATTGTTTGCCCTGAAAAAAATGTACTATCTAAAAGATAAAAATTGTAAATTATCCATCACCGTATAGAACCATCACAGGAAAGGAGTTGAAGGACAGTCCTTTATAGTTCAATACATGAATATGAGTGTATTATTTATTTTATTTATTTATAATTAAATTTATATACCGCCCTTCTCCAGGGGACTCAGGGCGGTGAACAGCCAAGTAAAAACACAATATAAACATTAAAATATGTATACATTTAAAAGAAAATATTAGATGTGGCCCTAATTTAAGACAATAAATTAAAATTGGATAAAATCTTAAAAACCCCAAAAACTTTTTCACGCTAGCCCGGCTTGATAAAAATAGTACCTCTTGAGGGCACGGCGGAAGGTGGACAGGTCATGAATAGTTCTTAAATCTAAAGGGAGCTAGTTCCAGAGGGTGGGTGCTCCCACAGAGAAGGCCCTCTCCCTGGGTGTCACCAGCCTACACTGCTTGGCTGATGGCACCCCGAGGAGGCCCTCTCTGTGGGAGCACACTGGTCGATGGGAGGCAGTTTGTGGCAGCAGGCGGTCTCAGAGAGACCTAAGTCCAATGCCATGGAGCGCTTTAAAGGTAGTAACTAGCACCTTGAAGCTCACCCGGTAGACCACCAGAAGCCAGTGCAGCTCGCGCAGAAGGGGTGTTATATGGGAGCACCAATTGTCCCCCCAAACCACCCGCGCAGCTGCATTCTGGACCAGTTGGAGCCTCCGGGTGCTCTTCATAGGGAGCCCCATGTAGAGAGCATTGCAGTAGTCCAGACACGACGTGACGAGGGCATGAGTGACTGTGCACAGGGAGTCCCGATCCAGAAAGGGCCGCAACTGACATATCAGGCGGACCTGATAAAAGGCCACCCTGGTCACAGCTGTCAGATGGTCCTCTAAGGACAGCTGTGAATCCAGGAGGACACCCAGATTGTGAGCCCTTTCAGCGGGGGCTAGAGATTCGCCCCCAATAGTCAGAGATGGAATCATCTGACTATATCGAGATGCTGGTAACCTCCGTCTTGGAAGGGTTGAGCCTGAATCGGTTTCTCCCCATCCAGATCTGCACAGTTTCCAGGCACCTGGACATCACTTCAAGGGCATCATTGGGGTGGTCTGGGGTGGAAATATACAGCTGTATATCATCAGCGTACTGATGGTACTTCACCCCAAAGCCACGGATGATCTCACCCAGCGGCTTCACATAGATGTTGAACTCTACTGGTGAGAGAATCGACCCCTGGGGCACTCCATATGTGAGAGGCCTCGAGGACGACCTCTGCCCCCCTGCCAACACAAACTGTGACCGGTTGGAGATAAAGGAGGAGAACCAACGAAAGACGGTGCCCCCTATCCCCAACTCTTCCAACCGGTGCAGCATGATACCATGGTCGATGGTATCAAAAGCCGCTGAGAGGTCTAATAGGACCAGGACAGAGGAACAACCCCTGTCCCAAGCCCTCCAGAGATCATCAACCAATGCAACCAATGCCATTTCCGTGCTGTGCCCGGCCCTGAAACCCGACTGGAATGGATCCAGATATGATGATTCCTCCAAGTACTGGGGAAAGTGTTGTGCGACCACACTCTCAACAACCTTCGCCACAAAAACGAAGGTTGGAGATGGGGCGCTAATTAGCTAGAATTGCTAGGTCCAGGGAGGGCTTCTTGAGGAGAGGCCTCACCACCGCTTCTTTCAAGGCCGTGGGGAAGTAATCCTCCCCCAAAGAAGCATTAATAATTCCCTGGAGCCAGCCTCGTGTAACCTCCCAGGAAGCCAGCACTAACCAGGAGGGACACAGATCCAATAAACATGTGGCTGCACTGAGCCTCCCCAGAATCTTGTCCACATCTTCAGGGGTCACGAGTTAAACTCTTCCCAGATAACGTTCACAAGACTATTCCCTGTCACCTGGGTATCCACCCAGTTGGAGTCCAGTTCTCCCTGAATCTGAGCGATTTTGTCATGCAGATATCGTCCAAAGTCCTCAGCCCTGCCTTCCAGGGGATCCTCCCACGCTTCTTGATGGAGTAAGGAACGGGTCACCCTGAACAGGGCCGCTGGACAATTCTCTGATGACGCGATAAGAGCGGAAAAATAGTTAGATTTTTCCACTTTTATTGCCACTAGGTAGGTCTTAATATGCGACCTTACCAGTGTTCGGTCAGATTCAGAGAGACTTGCCCTCCAACCTCTCTCTAGGTGTCTCTTCCGATGCTTCATCTCCCTCAGCTCCTCAGTAAACCAGGGAGCCGAGCGAGATCAGAGCCGAGTCGGAGGCCGCAAAGGCACAACTCGGTCCAAGGCCCCACCAGCTTCCTTATCCCAGGCGGCAACCAGGTCCTCAGCCGAGTTGAGGGCTAGATCATCAGGAAGTGGCCCAAGCTCCGTCTGGAACCTGTCTGGGTCCATCAGGCGTCTAGGGCGGACCCATCTAACAGGTTCTGCCTCCCTGCAGCGTGGGGAGGCGGTGTGGAGGTCTAGGTGAAGGAGTGAGTGATCTGACCATGACAAGGGTTTAATGATTACATCCCCTATATCAAGACCACTCAACCACTGGCCAGAGACAAAAATCAGATCTAGAGTGTGTCCTCCCTCATGTGTGGGGCCATGAACTAACTGGGTTAGGTCCATGGCCATCATGGAAGCCAAGAACTCCTGAGCCAACTCAGACGTTTCACCAATGGATGGCAGGTTGAAATCACCCATGACCAAAAGCCTGGGTGTGTCAACCGCCACCATGGCTATCATGTCGAGTAGCTCAGGCAAGGCAGCTGCTACGCGGCAGGGAGCCAGGTACGTAAGCAGCAAGCCCTTCTGAACCCCATGGCCCCATTTCACAAGGAGGGACTCACAACCAGCTATCTGTGGCACAGTGGTCTCCTTTGGCCCAAGACCCTCATTAATAACAACCACCACCCCACCGCCTTTCCCCTGAGCCCTCGGCTGATGGAATGCTCTGAAGCCTGGTGGACAAATCTCCACCAGAGGGACACCTCCCTCCGGCCCCAACCAGGTCTCCGTGATACCCGCCAGGTCCATTCCCCCCTCAACAATAAGATCGTGAATGTGGGGGCCTTTATTTACCATGGACCTGGCATTGCATAGCATCAGCCAAAGACTCGGGTCCTGAGCATCTAGACCACCCAGTATCCGGTATGAGCTGTAGAGACCGGGACGCGCAATCGCTTTTAAGCAGCAATTTAAGCATATTAACCCTTTAAGCATTATTAGATGTGAATGTCCTCCAATTTCAACAGTCTTATCAGCTTGCTCTTAATAAAGATGCCCAGTCAGTAGTATCTAGTATAAAATGTGAATAATATGAATGGATGTTTTATCATGCTTGGTGAATGTGTAGTAAGCTAGATTTTTTTTCCTTATTAAATTCCTTATTAAATTTTTACATTTTATATAGCCAATATATTGTTTCTGGTCATTGTTGCTGTGTCTGTCTGTCTGTCTGTCTGTCTGTCTGTCTGTCTGTCTGTCTGTCTGTCTGTCTGTCTATCTATCTATCTATCTATCTATCTATCTATCTATCTATCTATCTATCTATCTATCTATCTATCTATCTATCATTTATTTTGTTATACACTTATATTTATATTTACACACACACACACACACACACACACACACACACACACACACACACACACCCCTCCCATTTCTTGAACACTTTTTATACTTTTTCTTTTCTGACTCTACTTTAGTGAAGGAAATTACATACATGGTATTTGTCATGATTTTAGAAATTACTGGTTGAGCTGTGATAAACATCAACATGTTGACTTCTGAAAAGATTATTATAAACTCAACATTCCAAATTGGACATTATTCCCCTATCTGATCATAACCATTAAATAAGTATGATCCATACAATCTCTTCCTGGTCCATGAACATTCCCTTGGGATGAGGAGGGAAATACAAAGGTTAACTATATTAATATGTCATGCTTCAAGCAAAACTGAAGCAAGAGAATGTCAAAGCTATACTGCTGTCATTATTGGAAATAGATATTACATAGGTCTGGCTTTAGAGAAGCTGAGCATTGCCACTGGTATGAACAGCATTTTAATATCAATAAGGGAGCAACCATGCTGGAAGAAAGCAGGAACACTCTTAGAAAAAGTGGTGGTATTTGTGGCTCTGATGATAGCTATAGAAGGTCTGCTTCATGCTTCACACAAAGTCCCTGATGCTAAGTGTCCTGTTGGTGAACCTCTTTCTATTCTCCACAAGTATTACCAGCCAGGCCATTTCATTATTGCAGGCATTTTCTCTCAGATCTACATTTTTTCGAGTCCAGTCAGTTATGAAATGCCACCTTCTGAAGAAAGTTTGGATGACCTTGTGTAAGCAGCTTGGGTTTAAGACATGAAATGCAATGAAGTTCTCAAGTAATTTAATTTATTTGTATGGTTCTCATTTATCACTGCAACCTGGAGGGGGAAAAACTAGAGAATGCAATGAAAAATCTTTTCAGTCTTTTAGGCAATGTAAACGTATGTTTTTGTCTATGACTTGTTCAAAGCTTGCAAAAAATGAAAGAGGTTACTTCTTTTTAGCTCATGTTTTCATATTTAGTAAGTATCACTATAATATCTGTAAAGAAAATATAGAATGTTTAAACCAATGTTATACATTGGTTTAAAACTGAGCAGGTGTATCTGTAATGTTCAAACCTCATTTGATTTGAGAATTTTTTTTTATAATTGATCCATGCAGCTGACTTGAAGTGCTGTGTTTTCCATGGATGGGTTTATTTATTTGTTTGTCTGTTTGTCAAGCATATATAAGATTACAAATAAAATTATAAACATGATTGTGAATACATGAAATGTATAAACATGATTATGAATACATGAGTTGGTTACGAATAAAAGGGAACATTAGGATAGGGATGGTAGGCACATTGGTGTGCTTATGCACGCCCCTTACAGACCTCTTAGGAATGGGGTGAGGTCAACAGTAGACAGTTTAAGGTTAAAGTTTTGGGGGTTTGGGGAAGTTTGATATGGTTATGTTTAAATAAAATATGCATTCAAAACTGTGATCTAACCCAAAACAATTTCCCGTGACATAGGATGTTAACTCAGAATTATCAACACATCCTGGCCTTGGCATTTGCTGTGAAGGAAATCAATGAGAATACCCAACTCTTACCCAATGTGAGTTTAGGCTTCCACATTTTAAACAGCCATTTCTTTGCAAGGTGGACCTATCTTGCCTCTATGGAACTTCTATCCACAAAGGACAAATTCATTCCTAACTACAAATGTGAAATTCACAATAAGATTGTGGGAGTCATTGGGGGACCTAATTCGGAAGTCTGCCTCCACATGACGAACATCCTGAGCATCTATAAAATTCCACAGGTAAGTTTCAAGCATGGAATAACAGTGAGAAGAACACAAGTCTAAAGTTTAAATAGGCTTTTGTTCATGTTAGACTATGGAATACACTGTTTGGCTTTTCTTTCTGAAGAACTTGTAAGGTAGTGTTTTAATTTATATTGTAATCTATATCACTCTATGTGAAGGGTGTAGAATGATGAATTTAATAAAAAATAGCTTTTGGGCCATGATGCATTTAAAATGAGCACATTATCTATGTATTCAGACATCAATCCATCCTCTTGGTTAAGAGCTTTTCTTGAGGGATTTTGAAAATCTTAGGCTTTCTTGTCATGGTGTATTCAAAACAAGTTTATGTATTTCTTTTTAAAAGTTTAGCACAAAAAGTCTAAAGAGAGAGGAAAAACCAAAACAGTTCCAGGTATCACCCTTCAACTGAGAGCACTATCGAATGTACTGCTCCTTCCTTCACAAAAACCTTAGGTTCTTTTTTTTTTAACTAACAATTTTGTTAAAAGTTTTAAGTACAATAACAATATTATAATATAAACCAAAATGAAGAATAGAAGGTGCAGGAAAGTGAAACATAAAATAATAGAAAGAGAAAAGAAAAATATAACTAATGCAACAACTTCCCACACTCTTCACATGTCACCAAAAAGTCCAAATAGAGCACTACAACATTCATATTAGGTAACAAATATTTAAAAATATCAGTAGGTAAAAATCATCATTAGGTGTGAGCAAATATAATAAGTGACATCTTTTCCAGTCCAAATGTTAGGAAATCTAAAAATAACTCCCTTAGAATATGTATCATTTTAACCCTGATCAAGTAAGCCACTTTTATATTCCTTCTTTTTACAAAAATCATCCTTGCTCTTTAATTCATTTGAATGATCATTATTATTTGTCTTGAATTTCTTCAAAGCTTTAGCAAGCCTCTTTTATAAGTCTAATAAGAATAATTATCATTATTAGGGCGTATAGCTGCGATTAAAATGAGTATACTGCCAAAATTTTTATACTTATTTCAAACAGTTCTGATCAAATTAGAGACTAAATTTTTTACTAATTTGAATAAAATTATATCTAAATTTATATGGCAAAACAAAAAGCCAATAATCAAATTAACGAATCTACAGGATGATAAGAGCAGAGGTGGTCTAGGACTCCCTGACTGGAAACTTTACTACAAAGCAGCATCCTTGGCGTGGATAAAAGAATGGATAAATTTAACTAACAAAAGAATACTAACGCTAGAGGGCCACGACCTACAAATGGGATGGCATGCTTACATATGGAGAGATGGAACTAAGCCACAACTTAACTTCAACCAACACCTAATTAGAAAATCTTTGCTAAAAACATGGTACGAAATCAAAAAGAAGAACTACATGAAAATCCCCAAATGGCTTTCAATTATAGAAGCCATGACCTACCCGAACCTAATTGATATAACCAAAGCAGCAAAATATAGCGACATATTAGATCCGACAGGGAAATTAAAAAGTAGAGAACAATTGGCGGAACAAAATATAAATATTGATTGGTTGACTTACTTACAATTAAAAACTCGACACAAAAAAGACACTGAGGGTATGGGTATAGACATGGAAGTGCAAAAACTGGATAAAATTTTGATTGGCCCGGACGAAAAAATAATATCAAAACTATATAAATATCTGCTGGAATTTGATAAAATGGAGGAAATTGTCAAAGAACCCATGATAGCATGGGCAAAAAACATAGGTCACAACATACACTTGGCTGACTGGGAGAGAACATGGAATATAAACTGCAAAATAACTAAGTCAACAGCATACAAAGAGAATTATTATAAAATGTTTTATAGATGGCATTTAGCTCCATCAAGATTGGCCAAAATATACCCAAAAATGAATTCGGCTTGCTGGAAATGTAAAAAAGACGTAGGTACCTTCTTTCATGCGTGGTGGTTGTGTCCCGAAGCAAAGGGCTATTGGAAAAAGGTGCATGCTTGGTTACAAGAAATTACAGAGAGAACAATGGAATTCACCCCAGAATTTTTCCTGCTGGGGATAATGGAAAAACAACATCCAAAAAACATACAATATTTAATACTACATATTACAACTGCGGCAAGAATAACATATGCACAATATTGGAAAGACAATCAAATCCCACCAGAAAATATACTAATGGACAAAATATATAGATGTGCTGAAATGGACATGCTGACTATTCAACTCAAAGGACAATGCAACTCAGAATACTACAAAACATGGACTAGATCAGTGATGGCGAACCTTTTTTTCCTCGGGTGCCGAAAGTATGTGCGCACATGCTATCGCGCATGCGCGAGTGCCCACACCCATAATTCAATCCCTGGGGAGGGCAAAAATGGCCTCCCCCACCCCCCTGGAGGCCCTCTGGAGGCCAGAAACGGCCCATTTCCCAACTTCTGGTGGGCCTAGTAGGCCCATTTTTCATCCTCCCCAGGCTCCAGAGGCTTCCCTGGAGCTTGGGGAGGGTGAAAATGCCGTCCCCCGCCCACCGGAGGCCCTCCAGAAGCTGAAAACACCCTCCCAGAGCCTCTGCGCAAGCTGAAAATCAGATGGCTGGAGTGCACATGCACGCTGGAGCTGAGCTAGGGCAACGGCTTGCGTGCCAGCAGATATGGCTCCGCGTGCCACCTGTGGCACACGTGCCATAGGTTCGCCATCACTGGACTAGATGGTACAACTGGACTAAAAAAAAGAGGAAAGACTGTGTGACAACGTGAGAAGAAAACAAAGACAGAAGAGACTGTAAATTTATGATTTAATGTGCATAATTGAGATATAACAATGTTGTAAAAATGGGTGTAGATCTGTATCAAAATATTCAGATGTTTAATGAAGAAAAATAATAATAATAATAATAATAAATTTAAAAAAAGAATAAATTATTCCATTTAGTCTCTTGAAATGGAATTTCTATCTCCTTAATTTTTTAGACTCATTGATTGTTTAATACATATATCCAATGATAAATTCTTCTTTATATTGTACTCCATAATTATTTTAGATAAAGTTTTTTTCCCCAAAATAAAATTCTACAACTTTTTGCTGTAACAGGTTATCCTGGGAATAGGTGTACACTGTACATTAAAGGACACAATATAGTTGACAATGTTAATTCAAAGTCCTATTGAAATTCCTCAGCAATATGTCTGAACATCACTACAGATTCCTTATCTCGTTAGGTCTTTGGTATCAAAAATATTTTTTCCTTTCCCATAAAATGCATTTTGCCTTCTCCTCCCGAGAAGCAACCATATGATCTCACATCCCCTCTTCTCCAGAGAGTCAGAGGACCTTATGCATAGCTGTCTTCAGGCTCCCAATTCCCCCCTCCCCCAAGAGGCCTCTCAACCATTTCACCTAAAGTTCTAAAAGGGATTTACCATATCTGAACTTCATAATCCAGGCAACCAGTAGGTTGTATCAAAAACAGGAAAACAGAAAAATCATATTTTGCTAGCATCAGGGGTTTGCCCAGATTTAGTAGTCCATATATTGTAATCTCATGCCTAGTAACATCTCAGCAAGGAGATCAGCAGCAAGAAAAATGTTCATGTTTTGTACATGTTCCATATCATTTTATAGAAAAACAAAAACAAGAAACAAAGACTGGGATCAGATCTGCTGCTGAATTAAAAGAGTAAAATTAAACCTTAGCTTTGCCTTTAATATCTCCGAAGGTAGTATAGATTGCATATTATTTGTATTCTTTCTATTCCATTTTGCACTTAATCCAGTACAATCCATATATCCAAAGGTGGGGATTTAAGAATGCATACAGTGAATCAGCAAAAAAAATTGTAGAGCAAATTTATATAGCAAAACAGCTGATATCTTTCAAATGAGTGCACCCAGAGTGGGGTCCCTCCCGGTTTGGACCATTTCACCCAAACGTCACGATGATGTCATGGAACTGGTTCGGTCGGTACCAGTCCGTGGGCTATGCCATCTCTTTTTTTGAATTTTTTGGGAATTATTTTTTTTTAGTTTTTTGGGGGGGGATTTTTTCCCGGGTTTTTTTTTTCTTCTGCACATGCATAGAAGCCAAGTTTCCGGCATTGTGCATGTGGTCACCATCTTGTTTTTGGCTTTTTATTTTTTTGGAATTTATCTGGATTTTTTGCCACTGTGCATGCCACGCAGCGCAGGAGGAAGCGAAACGGCAGCGAGGTAAATTAGAACCTACCCCTGAGTGCACCATATGATTTATTGTCATGATTCTCATCTTTCATGTGTTCTATCTCAAGATGTTATATGGTTCATCTCCAATAATAAATGACAAGACCAAAGAAGATTTCTTCCACCAGATGTTTCCAGATGGGACCCTTCAGTATATGGGGATTCTTGAGTTGCTACTGTATTTCAATTGGATCTGGATTGGTATAGTTGCTTTTGATGATGACAATGGAGAGATATTTGTTCAGAATATTCTTCCTATATATTCTCAGCAAGGTATCTGTGTGGACTTCTTAGAAACAATGCCCAAAATGACTTTTTCGGGTGAATTTGCTGAAACAGGAACTAAATGGTTTGCAACATCACATATTGTCACAGGAAGCACAGCTAATACTGTTATTATACAAGGTGAAATACACACTATTAGTGTCTTAAGATCAATTTTCCACTTTGCACAATTTTATGATATAGCCATTGAGAGCCGAGTGTGGATCATGACAGCCCAGATGGATTTTGCTTCTCCTGGTTTTCTAAGAGATTGGGATCTAAATTGCCTCCATGGAGCGCTGTCCTTTGCAATTCACACAAACTCACCTAGAGGATTCCAGAACTTTCTCAAAGAAAGAAATCCCATTTCAGAGAATAGAGATGGCTTTGTCAGAGTCTTGTGGAAAGAAGTATTTGATTGTGATTTCTCAGATTCTACTCTAAAAGAAAAAGATGAGATCTGCACTGGGGAAGAAAAGTTGGAGAATCTCCCTGTGACCCTCTTTGACATAAGCATGTCTGGTCACAGCTATAGCATCTATAATGCAGTTTACATTGTGGCGTATGCTTTGCATGCAATAACTTCACCCAAGAGAAGACAGAGAGCAAAGATGAAACCAATAGGACAAGATCAATTACATCATGAACCATGGCAGGTATTTTGCAAAACAATATACAGTAGAAGAGTTATCTTGAATGGAGAATACAGTGCCAGATCTAGTGAAAGGAATAAAGCAATATGAGCAGAGATTATCCACTGCATAGTAAGTGCCAAGAAAGAAATTTAAGACAGATGCAAAAGAAAAATATTTGAATTGAGACGTTGTACTTACCTGAGACGTCCATTCTCGTAGGGTGGAGCTAGCCGCCAAGATTGGGTATTGGCACAGCCTTCTAGCCAATTATGACTGAGTCTGGAAAAGTATAAAAGGTGGCTCTAGGCCTAGATTCCCCCTCTTTTGACGAGGGATAAATGCCAGACTCAAGTGCCATCAATCTAACAAGTTTATTAACTGTCCATTACAGGAATTACACATGAATTGATATGTGAAGAGTCCTAAATACCTAACCTAACTACCTACAGACAGAAGACAACTATGTACACTAATACACCTAGATACCTAATGAACTATGCGCATAAGAGTCTCTCCGTCCAGCCAGAACACACTTAGAAGGGAGGGACTTGGCGGCTAGCTCCACCCTACGAGAATGGACGTCTCAGGTAAGTACAACGTCTCATTCTCCATAGTGGGTGGAGCTAGCCGCCAAGATTGGGACATACCAAAGTAATTCAGTCCCCAGGGAGGGCCTCCTGATTCTGGCTGGGACCACCGCCCTCCAATGTTACCTGTTCCAGCACCCTGCGCCCAAAGTCCACCTCCTGAGAGGCGAAAGCGTCCAGTCTGTAGTGCCGGACAAACGGCGTTGGAGATGCCCAAGTGGAAGCCCGGCAGATCTCCTCAATGGAAGCCCTGGTGTTCCATGCTGCAGTGGTGGCCGCACTGCGTGTGGAATGGGCCGTGATCCTGGTGGGTCGTGGTAAAGACAGCTGTTCATATGCAATGTTAATGACAGTACGGATCCACCGACCCACCATGACAGAGGATGCTTTCCTCCCCAAGGAAGTGTGGTGGAAAGAGACAAACAAGGCCTCAGTCTTGTGAAAGGCAGAGGTCCTTTGTATGTATGTGTCCAGTGCGCGCCTCACGTCCAGGAGGTGCCACTGTCTTTCAATGTCTGTGGATGGAGAAGGGTAAAAGGAAGGTAGCACCACCTCCTGAGCCCGGTGAAAATAAGAGTTTACCTTTGGAAGAAAGGTAGGGTCCAAACGCAAAACCACCCTGTCCTGGTGAAACACACAGAGGTCACTCCTGATGGAAAGGGCCGCCAGTTCGGAGATGCGACGGGCAGATGTGACCGCCACCAGGAAAACCACCTTGTATGTTAGGTGGTCCAGAGAGACGGAATGCAAAGGCTCAAAGACGTCCCCCGTGAGTGCTAATAACACTTTGGACAAGTCCCAGGTGGGATACCTATGTACTATGGGAGGGCACCTATTCACTGCACCCTTCAGGAACCTGGAGACTAAGGGGTGAGCTGAAAGTTTCCCCAGAGAGGGGCAAGACAGCACCGTGGACAGGGCAGCAATCTGGCATTTGATGGTACTTGGGGAAAGACCCTTAGCTAGCCCCTGGCGTAGGAATTGAAGGACATTTATGACCAATAGATCTAGTGGAGAATAATCCTTCCTAGCAAACCAGGAGCAGAAAGCCTTCCAGGAGGCTGCATAAATACGTTGTGTGGACGGTCTGCGGGAGTCAAGCAAGACCTCCATAACATCCTCAGGGATCTGGCGGCTCCTCAGAGTGAGCCGCTCAAGCGCCAGGTGGTCAGTTGCAACCAGTGAGGCTCTGTATGCTGCACTGACCCATGGAGCAGCGACTACTCTGTCGGAGGGATCCTCCATGGGGGTGAGACCGACAGGGAGACCAGGTCGGCATACCAGGCTCGCCTTGGCCAGTCGGGTGCCAGAAGTACCACCTCGGCTCTCTCTTCCAGAAGCTTCCGGATGACCTGCGGAATGATGGGGATGGGGGGAAAAGCGTAAAGCAACCCCTGAGGCCAGGTGCAGCGGAGGCCGTCCACCCCTTCCGCCCCCTGAGTTCGATACCGGGACAGAAACCTGGGCAGCTGGGCATTCCCCGGGGTGGCAAAAAGGTCCATTACAGGCTGACCGAATTGACCCACAAGTTGGTGAAACAGATCTGGGTGTAATCTCCACTCTGAGTGGTCTATCTGGTTCCGGCTAAGCCAGTCCGCTCTGATATTGTCCACCCCAGAAATATGTTCAGCAGAGAGGGATAGTAGGTGTTGTTCTGCCCATAGCCCCAACTGCATGGCCTCTGACATCAGCTGTGCAGACATGGTCCCACCCTGTCTGTTTATGTGGGCCTTGGTGGCCACATTGTCAGTAAGGACCATCACATGAGAGTTCTGCAGGAGAGGCCTGAACTGCTGCAGGGCAAGGAACACGGCCCGTAGTTCCAAAACATTGATGCTTAGAGTTGTCTCATTTAATGACCATGAGCCCTGTGCCACCTGTGCTCCCGTGTGGGGCCCCCAACCCGATAGGCTGGCATCGGTGGTGACTAAGATTTGTCTTGGGGGAAGGAAGCAGGTGCCCCTGTGGAGTGCAGAGGTGGTCCACCAAATCAGTGACCTCTGGACTGAAGGCAGGAGTTTCACTTTGGCTGGGGAGTGCGCTCTTCCCTTACACTGGTAGGGGAGAAGGAGCCATTGGAGATCCCTGGAGTGCAAGTGGGCCCATGGGACAATATGAATGGCCGAAATCATCTTGCCCAGGAGGGAGGACAATAGGTTCAGTGGAGCTGAGTTTTGCCTCAGAACTTGCTGGGTTAAAGCCAATAGGCTGTCTCTCCGTTCCTGGGACAGGTACACCTTACACTCCAGGGAATCAATGATCGCTCCCAGATGGACAATTCTGGTGGTGGGGGTCAGCTGGCTCTTGGAGCGGTTGACCAAGAAGCCAAGGTGGTCTAGGGTGTTAAGCACTACCTGAACATCTCTCTCAGCCTGAGAAGGCGAGGCCGAGGAGATGAGAATATCGTCCAGGTAGCACTGGATCCTGATGGGAATGGATCTGAGGTGAGCGGTCAAGGCCGCTAGGACCTTGGTGAAGACCCTTGGCGCTGAGGACAGGCCAAAGGGGAGCGCCTCATATTCATAATGCACCCCTGCATAGGAAAACCGCAAGCATTGGCGGTGAGATGGCCGAATTGGAATGTGGAGATAAGCCTCCGAGAGATTTATGGATGACAGTAGATCTCCCTTCCTAATGCTTGCCAGAATTGAATGCAGGGTGTGCATTTTGAATTTCTTATGGACTATGTACCTATTGAGACGCTTAAGGTCCAATATTGCTCTCCACCCTCCCGAGGATTTGGGCACTACAAATAAAATGGAGTAGAAGCCCTGCCCCTGTTGGTCCTCAGGCACCTGCTGGATGGCTCGAATGTCCACCAGATGCTGGATGGCCTGATTCATGAGGACTCTTTTGTTTGAATTTGATGAGATGGGGCATCGGAGGAAAAACCTCAGGGGGGGGTGGAAAGAAACTCAAGAGAAAGACCTGACTTCAGGGTTTCACAAACCCATGCGTCGTTGGTGATTTCCTCCCACCGACTGGCGTAGAGTGCCAGGCGACCCCCTATGGGAGGAACGGCCAGAGAATTACTTATTCCGGCAGAAGGGGCAACCACCGGCCCCTCTAAAGGGCTGCTTGGATTGGTTCCCCCGGAATGGATGGTTAGAGGAAAACCTCTGTCGTGGTCCGTATTGCCCTTGAGTCTGCCATTGGAAACTTCCCTGTGATTGGCCCTGGAATCTGTTCTGGGATTGATAGGCCCCTCTATAGTTCCTTCTGGGGAAGAAGGATGACCTGGAGGAGGCCTTGCGGCTGCCTGAGAGAAGGACTTTCTTTTTGTCCTTTGTCTCGACTACAATTCGATTGAGAGCCTCACCAAATAGGCTCTGACCCGCTACAGGACTGGAGGCCAGTTTCCATTTATACTTGGCATCTGCAGACCAGTTGCGCAGCCAGGTCATGCGGCGCACCACTGCTGCGGATACCATGGCCCTTGCCGCAAATCTGGCCGATTGAAGCGTGGCACCTGAAGTAAATTGTGCAGCAGCCAGCAGCTTATTGAGGTCCTGGTGTGCACGGAGGTCGGAGGGGGGCAGGTGGTCCTGGAGGGCATGAAGCCACTTGACCGATGTCCTGCAAAAGAAGGAGGCGGTGGAAGCCTATTTCAGGGCCCACGCGGCCGCCTGATGACCCCTCTGGAGCGTCGCCTCCGTCTTGCGATCTTCTGGATGAAGAAGTTCCTCTGGTTCTCCGGACATCAGGGCGCTGGAAAACAGAGCCAGGACAGGGCTGTCCACAGGAGGCACTGCAAGGTGCTGGGCCAAAGCAGAATCAACGTTAAAGTACTTTTTGTCAAGGGCGTTGGACAATGACCCTGAAGTGGGGTTCTGCCACTGCTTGAGTATAGTCTCAACAAATAGCTTTGGAGCAGGCACTACATCAGTTTGTGAGGCCGTGGGCTCGAACATAGGGTCCGGCTCAGTTGTTTGTGTGGTTGACCCAGTGGGTGGCAACAGATTGGCCATAGTCTTTGCTTTGTGCAAGAGGGATCTGAACAAAGTGGGCTGGAACAGCGCAGAGGAGACAACTGGCTCAGGGGCCAAGTCCTCGTCATCAGACATGGCCAGTTCTGGTAGTGCCGGCCCTAGATCAATCCCTTGGTCATCCCGTAAATCAGCCAGGGGGTCAGAAAACTCATTTTCATTGTCCTCATTATCTTCCAGATCAGGGTAATCTGAACTATCACCCACCTGGTGTTCCCTTGGAGGAGCGGGGCTGGCTACCTGGTTTTTTGCAGAACCTGCCATGGCCCTAATGCCTGCCTCCACCCCCTTCCTAATTGCTTTATTGATTCTGTCCTGGACCTCCTTCGAGTGGAAGGGATCCATGCTGGGGTTTTCTCTAGGAGCCTCCCCCCTGGAAGAGGGCTTGGGTCCCCAGACATCCCCTTCAGATCTGCGTAGATTTGCCCCATCAATTGACAGATTGTCAGATGATTGAGAATGGGAGCTTCTCTGATGTCTAGGGGTGACCGCCTTGTCCTGTCTGGAGAGGCCCTTGTCCCCAGAGTGAGGAGTTTGTTTGGCTTTTGGGGCCTTGTCCTTAGTGGCCTGCGCCGGGGAAGGAGGCCTGATGGGGGATCGATCCCTGGTGGGTGAGGGAGATGCCACCCTGGTATGCTCGAGCTGCTCGGCGGTAGGCCTTGACGTCTTGGACTTGGCCTTGCCTGATTTTTGTGCCTTGTCAGCTATGTTTGGAGATTATGAAGTCAGAATCTTTTTTTTTTACAGTCAAAATGGCCGCCGGTCACAAGGTGGCCTCAAAATGGCTGACAGAACTGACTGACTTGTGTCTGTTACACAAGATGGCCACCTGTTGCTAGGCAGACTGGAGTCAACTGCCAAGTCTGGGCTAATGGAGGATCGGCCTTAAGGTAGCCTCTAATCTTGCTCTGGCACACTCACGGCTCTGAAGTAAACTCGGAGGAGGCCTGGCAGCGAAGCTTAAGTCCCGGCGTGATTGCAGCCTCCATGTGAGGTGCGCTGCTGTTAACTCGCCCTGGGTGCCCTCCCCGATGCTCTATGGTGCTGGGCACGTCATCAGCGGCGTCGGCTTGGCTCCATGGTCTGGATCGCCTCTGGCCGGGCAGCGCTGGCTTCCGGGACTGGATGGGGCGCCGACCGCTTGCGCAGGTGTGGCCCGAGGCTCTCAGCTGTTTGTCGGCCTTTAAGTCTGCATTCGGGTGGCTTGCGCGAGCCCGACTAGAACAGCTGATGGTCGGCACTTCAGGGAGACGGGCGGCTTGCGCGGGCCCGTTGAAGCTGCCGGCGAGGCCTTTTTTCTCTTCCGATCCCGGTGGTTTGGCAATCAGCTGGGGATCGGAAGGCTCGCAGCAGACACAGACCGCTTGCGCTGGTCCGGCCGGATCGATCAGCAATAGGCAGGAGACACTGTTATAATTGCCTGGCTAGCCCACGGGTTGAGAAAAAAGGTGAAAAACGGCTCTCACTTCTCTCAGGCTCAATTCGTCAGGCCAAGGGATGGAGTTAACCCTTGGTTGACTGGGCCAGTTCTCAAATAGTCTCCTTGTAAGGCCTCGCCAAATGTCCAGAGGAGCGGTGAGCCCACCGCTTCCCCCCCGGTGATATGGGGGTCCTTTCCCACTCCCTCTACAGCCGGTATAGATTATAAAGCCAAACCAGTATTGATTATAATTAGAAAAAAGAAAAAAATGCTTTTTTATCAGGGCCTTCGGCTGGAGGGGCGAGCGGCAGTCAGACTTGCAGCCAACTGCCTCCATCCAGGTAAGTGACGTAAAAGGGGGACCTGGGGAGCTCGAAAGGGAAAGGGTAAGATTTATCTCTGATTAGAATCCAAAAAACTTACAATTATGGTTGAAGATAGATGAGAAAAAGGCACTTAGTCAATGGCTGTGACTGAGTCAAAAGAGGGGGAATCTAGGCCTAGAGCCATCTTTTATACTTTTCCAGACTCAGTCATAATTGGCTAGAAGGCTGTGCCAATACCCAATCTTGGCAGCTAGCTCCACCCACTATGGAGAATCATCATTTATCTGAGGATCATCCCCAACTAGAATTTTAAGATCATATTTTTTCAGATAATTTATAGGTATTACTGGAATGTTAAAGATAGATGTATAGATGTGTAAAAGTATCATATTGAATATTTCAATATTTCTGTCCCCAAAACATTTCCTTTTCATAACTTTTTCTTTGAATAGACATTGTATGTTACAATATAAAAGTATAAAAGTGCAGATTGAGAATTTCTCTCTCTCTCGTTTAGTCCCTGTGGACTAATATTTTAATGTTTTTTGTATTGTTAACTTTCTGCTGAGTGAATTTGATGAAAACATTATGTTTTGAAACTATGGTTTCCGACTTAGAAAGAGTAAACTTTTCTGAACAAATACATTTTTATTATATTAATTATTGTTGTTGTTAGTTGCAAAGTGGTGTCTGACCCATCACAACCCCATGGACAACGTTCCTCCAGGCCTTCCTGTCCTCTACCATCCTCCGGAGTCCATTTAAGCTCACGCCTACTTTTTCAGTGACTCCATCCAGCCACCTCATTTTCTGTCGTCCCCTTCTTCTTTTGTCCTCAATTTTTCCCAGCATTAGGCTCTTCTCCAGTGAGTCCTTCCTTCTCATTAGGTGGCCAAAGTATTTGAGTTTCATCTTCAGGATCTGGCCTTCTATAAAGCAGTCAGGGTTGATCTCCTGTAGGACTGACTGGTTTGATTGCCTTGCAGTCCAAGGGACATGCATGAGTCTTCTCCAGCACTATTATTATTATTATTATTATTATTATTATTATTATTATTATTATTATTATTATTATTATTATTATTATTATTATTATTATTATTATTATTATTATTATTATTATTATTATTATTATTATTATTATTGTTGTTGTTGTTGTTGTTGTTGTTGTTATTGTTATTGTTATTGTTATTGTTATTTGTCAAGCGTATATGATAACAAGCAAAGTATACACAAAGTATAAATATGATTGTGTATATATATATATATATATATATATATATATATATATATATATATATATATATATATATATATATATATATATATATATATATATATATATATATATATATATATATATATATATATATATATATATATATATATAATACAACCATGATTATGAGTACAAAAATTATGAATATATGAACCATAGTTCAAAGGCCTCAGTTCTTTGGCGTTCAGTCTTTCTTATGGTCCAACTTTCACAGCCATACATTGCAACTGGGAAAACCATAGCCTTGACTATACACACTTTTGTTGGCAGGGTGATGTCATATTAATAAATACAATATAAATATATTAATTTAATTTAATTTAAAGTTCTTATAAGCCGCCCAATCCCGTAGGACTCAGGGCGGCGTACAACAGAGATAAGATCATTAAGAAAAAATAGCATTTAAAAAACATTACATTGCATTTAAAAAACAAGAAACCATTCATATATGGGGGAATCCTCTCTTCACCCCACCTGCCGGAAGAGCCATGTTTTTACTGCTTTGCGGAAGGCCAGTAGTGTGGGGATAGTCTGGATCTCTGGTGGGAATTGGTTCCAGAGAGATGGGGCACCCACAGAGAAGGCTCTCCCCCATGGGCCCGCCAACCGACATTGTTTGGCTGATGGGACCTGGAGGAGGCCCACTCTGTGGGACCTAACTGATCATAGGGAGGTATGTGGCAGGATGTGGTCCTGAAGGTAATCTGGCCCTGAGCCATGTAGGGCTTTAAAGGTCAAAACCAACACCTTAAATTGCGACAGGAGACTAATGGGCAACCAATGCAGCTGTCGGAGAATGGGTGTTAGGTGGGTGTATCTTGGTACACCCACCACAGCTCGCGCAGCTGCATTCTGTACCAGTTGTAGTCTCCGGATGCTCTTCGAGGGCAGCCCCATGTAGACCGCGTTACAGTAGTCCAGCCGTGAGGTGACAAGGGCATGAGTGACTGTGAGCAAAGCCTCCCTCTCCAAGTAAGGTTGCAATTGGTGCACAAGACGGATCTGTGCAAAGGTTCCCCTAGCCACAGCTGAAAGATGTTGCTCCAATTTTAGCTGTGGGTCTAGGAGAACACCCAAATTGCAAACCTGTTCTGAGGGAGTCAATTTTTCTTCCCCAAGAACCAAGCAGGGACAGTCGACATAGTCCTTGGAGGGCAATATCCAGACCCACTCAGTCTTGTCAGGGTTGAGCCTGAGTCCATTCACTCCCATCCAGACCCTCACATCGTCCAGGCAGCAGCACATTACATCAACTGCTTCACTGAACTGACATGGGGTGGAGATGTACAACTGGGTATCGTCAGCATACTGCTGATACCTCACCCCGTGTCGTCGGATGATCTCACCCAGCAGTTTCATGTAAATGTTAAACAGGATGGGTGAGAGGACCAAGCCCTGTGGCACCCTGCAAACCAGGGGCCTAGGGGCTGACCTCTGCCCTCCTGTCAACACCGTAGAATGGTGCCCCCCTCTCCCATCTCCCCAAGACGATGCAGAAGGATACCATGGTCGATGGTATCAAAAGCTGCTGAGAGGTCAAGTAACACCAGGATGGAGGAATGACCTCCATCCCGGGCTCGCCAGAGATCATCCATCAGAGTGACCAAATCAGTCTCCGTACTGTAGCCGTGCCTGAAACCCGATTGAAAGGGATCCAGATAATCAGTGTCCTCCAATAACCGCAGGAGCGACACCAGTTTCTCAACAACTTTACCAACGAAGGGTAAGTTGGAGACTGGACGGAAGTTCTTTAAATCCGCTGGGTCCAGGGAAGGCTTCTTGAGGAGGGGCCTCACCACCGCAGCTTTTAAGGGCTGCGGGATGGACCCCTCTCTCAAAGATGCCATCACAACAGCCTGGAGCCAGCCGCGTGTCACCTCCCTGCTGGCTGAAACCAGCCAGGAGGGGCACGGGTCCAATAAACAATCACTCCTATGGCCTTGTCCACATCATCAGGAGTGATAGGCTCAAACTCCTCCCATATAACAGGACTAAGACTCGCCCCTGTCATCTCGGCCTGCCCTGTCCAAATGGAGTCCAGGTCTGTCCGAATCTGAATGACTTTATCCGCCAGAAACTGAGAAAATTCCTCAGCTCTGCCCTCTTCAAGGGATCTTTGCCACCCTCCTTTGCAAAAAGGGAGTGAGTCACCCTAAACAGGGTGGCTGGGTGGGAGTCAGCGGACGCAATAAGGGCAGAAAAATGCGAGCATTTTGCTGCCCTTATCGCCACTAAGTAAGACTTAATGCAAGTTCTTAAAAATGTCAGGTCAGATTCAGCTTTACTAGCTCTCCATCGTCGCTCTAGGCATCTCTTTAGGCACTTCATCTCCTGGAGTTCCTCGGTAAACCAAGGAGCCCTCCTGGATCTGCTTCCACTGAGAGGCCGCAAAGGCGCAATCCGATCTAAAGCCCCTGCTGCTGCCTGATTCCAGGCAGCAACTAGAGCCTCAGATGAATTGTGTACCAGGGATTCAGGTATTTCCCCAAGTTACCTCTGAAATCCTTCGGATTCCATTAGGCGCCTGGGGCAGAACCACTTAATCGGTTCCACCTCCTTGCAGTGGAGGAGTGGTGCCATGAAATCCAACCTCAGAAGGAAATGATCTGACCACTGACTAAACCCCTCAGCCTCAGATCATCTCTCCACTGCCCCGAGAGAAACACAAGGTCAAGTGTGTGACCACCCTCATGAGTCGGACCCTGAACTACTTGGGTCAGGTTTCATGGTTGTCATGGAAGCCATGAACTCCTGGACTGCCTCTGAGGTTTTGCCGGGTGATGGCAGGTTAAAGTCCCCCAGCACCATCAACCTGGGGAACTCAATTGCCAGCCCAGATATCGCCTCAAGCAGAACAGGCAGGGCCTTCGCCATGCAGCTAGGAGGCAAGTACGTTAGCAGAAGGCCCACCTGAACCCCTAAATCCAACTTCGGAAGGAGCATCTCACACCCAACAATCTCCGGGGCAGGGCTCCTTCGAGGACATAGATTCTGGCGAGCTATAATAGCCACTCCTCCACCCCTTCCCTGGGGTCGCGGCTGATGCTGAACTGAGAACCCATCCGGGCACATCTCAGAAAGGGGAACCCCCCCTCCTGGCCCAGCCAGGTCTCAGTAATGCATGCCAGGTCAGCCCCCTCTTCCAGGATTAGATCCTGAACAAGGGGGGCTTTGTTAGTGATCGACCTGGCATTCAACAGCAGCAGCTTGAGCCCAGGGCCCTGACATCCCTGGTTACCAGGTACTCGGGCTGAGCTAGATGGAACCAAGTCAGAGGGGTCAGAACAAGGAATTGCTTGTAAACAGCGAATTCTCATTCCCTGAGAGCGGCCTACCCCTCTGCTCCAGGCATACCTACCCCTCCCTGTAATGACCGTGATGCTCCCACTCCCTATCCCACCAGAGATCCCCTCTCCTCCCCCACTGGTCCCCCACTTCTGACAGGCCATGCACTCCATTCATACTGGGCCTGGGGTGGGGCCTAAACCCCCCTCTGCTTCTGTTTCCACACTCAGCAGAGGGGGGCAGGACCCCCGCCCCAGACTCACTCATTCTCTCAAAAATCATCTACAAATATTCAATCACAATCAGCCCAATCAACCCTATACAACCCACATACATAACCCATCCATCCGTCCCCCCCCTCCGAGGTGAGATAAAGTGTAAAACAAGCAAGGGTAGAAATCAATTAAAATCAATTAGCACGTATGGAGAGTACATAAATGCCGGTCTCCCAACTGGTCTAACGGATAGTTCTTTTAGTTTTAATCTAGCTCTTCCGCTCTTCCTCCTAATATCTACACCATAGCTGGTAGTAATTCTTGGTGAAGCTTTTGCATTTCTCTGCAATTGTCCCCCACTTCTCACCACAGTGCTAGTAATAACAGAGTTCTTAACGAATGAAGTCCCTGCAGATGTTCCGGAGGTGTCAAGTGGTCCTTCAACTTCACTCAGCCAGGCCACATCGGTCACAAATGGCCTCATAAAGCTGAGGAAGATTTTGAAGTCGGTCTCAGCTGAAGGCAGCCTCATGGAAACCAAGATGGCGGCGATGAAGCTGAACAGAAAATGCCGCTCTAAGCGAGGAAATGGAGGCCATGCCCCAGGTGGGGGGCACCACAACAAAGATGATAAACAGCCAGCACAGTTGATGGAACACATGAGAAGTCCCCAGAAAAGGGTCAGGTTGCTTTGGCCAGAAGGGATCTCACAACTGCGGTGATGGCAGCCATGCTGCCAGACAGAGGATGCAGCACTGATCACAAAGGTGGCAGCCATTTCAATAAGAAGAGTCGCTAGAGCCTCAGACCAGGTT
>JALIGW010000046.1:2613318-2833318 GCA_023053685.1 Diadophis punctatus similis
ATGTATGTATGTATGTATGTATGTATGTATGTATGTATGTATGTATGTATGTATGTATATACATACATACATACATACATACATACATATTATATATATATATATATATATAGTAGCCTCCCTTCATTTTCATTATCAGTAAAAATGTGTTTTACACACACACACACACACACACACAAGTAAGATTATATATACACCTTATTTTTTGGAGTATAAGACACACCTTTTTCCCCCAAAAAGAGGATGAAAATCTGGGTGCATCTTATACTCTGAATGTAGCCCCGCCTAGCCTCTCAAACGGAGGTTTGAAAAAAGCCTTTGAAATGGAGCTTCAGAAAAAAGCCTCTGAAATGGAGGTTTCAGAGGCAGAAAAAAAGCAAGGAGCAGAGTTCACAACCAATGAACCTGTTGCTAAAATTCACCTCTGGGAAGAGCTTATTGGGAGTATTCCAGAAGGCCGAACCACCTGCCAATCAGCTTTTTTCTTATTTTCCTCCCCAAAAACTAAGGTGCGTCTTATACTCAGGTGGATCTTATAGTCTGAAAAATATGGTATATATCATCAAAGTTGCAAAATATTTTTACAAGTTTTTATCTATTAAACCCAAAAGAAACATTTCTGGTTTTATCTTTATGTTCACTTTGAGAATCTCAAAAGTTGTGAATCCTATTTCAAGGTTTCTTTGCTTTGTCACATGTCCACCATAACTGATAAAAGTCCCTTCTTTACATTTGCATTTCCAACATTCATTTGAAATACCTTCATACATTCTTGGCAACTTATCTGCTCTTAAATACCAACAATATATCATCTTATAAAAGTTTCCTTTTAAATTATAATTTAGTGTAAGTTTTAGACTTTTTGTCCCCATCGTTCAAGCATTACATTACATCCAAAATTCCTTGCCCACTGAATCTTGCAGTGCAATTATGCAATATTTCATTTGAATTCTCCAAATTCAAATTCAATAACACTTTATAGACCTAAGCAATAATATGTTCAGCACCACCACACAGTAGGATTCCAATTCATCTTTCATAACACATTTTGTCTGATTTAACTGGTGGACACATCCTTCTGATTTTAACTGCTCTTTAGATTTGAGCATAGGCTCACCAAAATTAAAATATATTAATTGACCATAAATCCACCAGTCTGAGTTTGCCACAATTTATTTTCTTTTTTTTAAAAAAAGCATCCAGGGTGGACATTCAAAGAGGCATCTTCACAGAGAACCTTGTTTTATATTTATTTCAAACTCTTAGGAAGGCTGTTGATTAACTAGTCCTAACCATTATTCTGCTGCTGTTTTTAAGTTCTGTACATTGCCTACAATCCACTGGAGTTGGACGTGCAATCAATTTAAATAAATATAAACATTTGCCACTGTATCCAATTTGTATAGCACTATATAAAGACTTTGTATCCTTCCCTCTAAATCAATAAAATAAATAAACATTCTGTCCTTAAATGAAATGGTGAGGTGGTCTTCAATTTAAATATATCCATGTGAAAATTTGTCAGAGAAATTTCTTCTTCAGAATGTATTCCCATCTTGTATTTTAAAAATGTTACAGTTAGATAATATGTCTCAGATATATTTTCATAGAAGGGTAGAAATTCATTTTCCAGCCATTGGTCTGCATGGATATATATATACCCATCTTTTCCATATCACAATAAGAAATTTCTATGGCTTCTTATACTGCTGTAATTTAAGCTGATTAACTTTACATTGAATTACAACAATTACAATATTTACTAGTCTAATTGTTCATCAGTTTGAATATTTAGTAGATTAATAAAGTGGAGGAGGAGTAAACATAAATGTGATTTGAGTCTAATTCTATCTACATTCATTGACCACATTACAGAAGTGATTTATTAGTGTTTACAGTCTAGCAGCAGCTCTGTAACTACCAGGCAGCCTCCCATTGAAGCATTAAGCTGGGCTGACTGTGCTAAAATTGTTACTTAAGTGAGTATTAACCATGTCTTCATTAATGCACAATCTTCCATACTGTAATAATAACATTTTCTTTTGCAGATATGGCTGATTGTTTACCATGCCCAGAAGGACAATATCCGAATAACAACCATGACTCGTGCCTTCCAAAACAGATAGTTTTCCTGTCTTATGAAGATGCATTAGGGACCAGTTTGGCCATTACGGCGATTGTCTTTGCTTGCATTGCCACTGTGGTACTTGGGATCTTCATCAAATACCAGGACACTCCCATAGTCAAGGCCAACAACCGGAACATCACCTACCTTCTCCTCATCTCCCTTGTTCTCTCATTCCTTTGCAGTTTGTTATTCATTGGACAACCTGAAAAGGTGACCTGCCTTTTCCGACAAACTGCTTTTGGAATTGTGTTCACAGTAGCCATTTCTTGTATATTGGCCAAAACCATCATTGTGATTTTAGCTTTCATGGCTTCAGTACCAGGATCCAAGATGAGGAAATGGCTGGGCAAACGATTAGATAATTACATTGTTGTTTCCTGTTTCCTCGTTCAACTTATTCTTTGCACCGCATGGCTTTTAACCTCACCCCCATATCCAGAAGCTGATATGAACTTAGTGGCAGATGAAATCATCCTAGGATGTAATGAAGGCTCTACTCCCATGTTTTACTGTGTCTTGTTGTACCTGCTTTTCCTTGCCATTATTGGTTTCAGTGTGGCTTTCCAAGCACGGCATTTACCGGACAGTTTTAATGAGACCAAGTTCATCTCCTTCAGCCTGTTGTGTTTTTGCAGTGTCTGGTTATCCTTTATTCCAACGTATCTGAGTACCAAGGGGAAATACATGGTGGCTGTGGAGATCTTTTCCATTCTCTCTTCCAGTGTAGGGTCACTGGGCTGCATCTTTTTTCCCAAATGCTTTGTTATTCTAGTAAGGCCTGATCTGAATAATAAAAAGCAGTTAATGAGAGGCAAGAGAGAAGGAATATAATTCCATAATATTGTTTCAGTGAAAGATGCATCATTGAAGACCAATCAAAAATTAGAACTTTACTTATAGTAGTGGGCCTATCCTTTTTCTGCAATTTCTCATAACTCCATGAGTTTGGCTTCTGGGTGGAATTCAATTTTACTATATTTAAAGCCTTCAAGGAAACAAGACCACCCAATTTATATTAATATTCAATTTAAATGAATTACAGTGTATCTTTTTTGTATAGAATAAGATATATGTCATTACTTCATGATATTTTTCAACGTGGTAAACTTAGTGTTATAAGTTTATTGTATACTGATTTATTATATACATTACATTTTGAGATGCTGCTTTGTGCAATGTTGATATTTTAATAGTAGAATTCGGAGTTGTTTGTTTAAGAAATTATGTTCATCAGACTAATCTCTTTCTGATTATATACAAGAACCTCACTTACAGCAACAGAATAAGAAGCAGTAAAAAAAAAAGAAATTAAAAAGATAAGCAAAAATTCAATCTAAATGTCTATGGAGAGTCTCCATAGTCATCCAGGTCATGGTTATCCCAAAGGTTATTTTTCAAAAGGCAACTTATATTCCTTCCAGTCATCTGTTTGTTAGGACTTTTTCTGAGAGTTGTTGAGGCCAGTTAGAGGTTTATTTGTGCCCTCAGAGTCACCTGAATAGTGCAAATGGGTGTGCAAACTTCTTGGAACTGCTGAAAGGACTGTGTTGTAAATGGAATATAGTAGTGTCATATCCCTCCCCCTCTGTTGAAAGGGGAAGTTCAATCTTAGTGTAGATGGCCTCTTTTCCTCCTCTTTCAAACCAATGACCAAATGACTACAAGAAATATTTCAGGGGTGAAATGCTACCAGTTCAGGTCAGTTTGGGCGTACTGGTAGCGGAGGCAGCACGAAGCTCCACCCACCCGCCCAGACGTTGCCATTTTCTTGTTTTTAACCCTCTGCGCATGTGCAAAGCCTTCTGCGCATGGGCAGAGGGTGAAAAAGCATGCATGGCGGTGGCACGTGCACTTCCAAACCAGTAGGGAAGGTAAGTAGATTTCACCGCTGATATAAATCCTTCTATTCTCCACCATTCAATCAGAACTAAAGAAGCTTCTTGGATGAGAAGTGAAATATCTTCAAGGAAAACTAAAGAAAGTCCAGTTGCCTCTTTAAAAAGCACCTTTGGGATAATTCAATCTACTTTACATCAACCCACTTACTGTACCTCTTCCTAACACCTGCTTCCTATAAACCACCTCTGCTTTCACTACAACTGTATAGTACCCTGCATATATTATTTCTAATCAGTATTCCCTAAATTTTTATGAACTTGAACATAAGATAACCCGCTATTACCTCCCCCTATTTCCAACTGCATTTCAGAGTTTGGTCTGCTGTCAAATCTGTATCTAAGGCTACCCAGGGAAGAACTCAGACTTTTTACCAGTTAAAACAAAAAGTCATAAAAGGAGATGAAGATAGAAGCTGCAGAAGCTGCGACAGCAATTTGGTGTTTTAGTTTTGCTTTGCTTTTGTCAAACAAATTGAAAAGAGCTGCACTTGCCAAACACATTTTTCTTTCTCCAACTATATGAAAGTTTTTAGTATCTACCAGTTTTTATTGTTTGGTGTCTTCAATACAAACATTTGCACGCTCCACAAGTTTGGCTTTAAGCCCAACCAGGTTTTTGAGGACTCTTACAAAACATCTACTGCATTCAGCAGAAATGAAGATAGTAGTAGATTTAACAGAGACAGCCAGTTTAAAGTGAACTTTAAATTTTGCTGTGATGATACTAGTTTCTTCAAAATCCTTCAAAGAGTTAACTGCAGTAACAGACCTTATCAGTTCTTTGAGATAATTGCCAGGCCAGGAGCTTCCAATTGCAAAGCTGTAAATAAAGTTCTGGCAAGCAGTCTCTGAGGCACGAAACACGATGAGCCAAATCTTCCGAAATCCGAACAGTTGTCTCCCACAACCACCACTCCCATTTCCTTCTATTTATTCTCCAGACAGGGAGGGGCCATTCAGCATCCGCGTGTGTCTTTCTTCTTGAGTTGACTCCTTGTCCTCAGTTGTTCTCCTCTCCTAACAGCTCTGTGCATACTCACATCTGGAATGGGCTCCAGCTGTTCTTCTTCCCCACTGTATATATGTATTTTTTTTGCAGATTAACAGAGTTGGAAGGGACCTTGTAGGTCATCTAGTCCAACCCCCCCGGCCCAAGCAGGAGACTCTACACCTCCATGGGGAAGACATCTCCATGTTCATGTGGCCAGCATGACTATACACCAAGGTGCACAGAACACTGCTATCTTTCCACTGAAGTGGTAGCTATTTATCTACTCACATCTGGGAAGGGGGCTGAACTGAAAGGAGCAGCTCTTCAGGGTAGAGAGCAATATTTTTTATTAATCTCCAATTGCTTTCAGGTTTGCTGTAGAGAATATTTAGCATCTTATCCTTTCAGAAAGTGCATCCTTTTTCTCATTTCCAACTGCTGTATGATATACAGCTGCTACATGATCTCAAATTCATACCGTTTAGATTAAAGATTTTCCCTTCTGGGCATGGATGACAATTGTAATAGCAAATGGTTTTCCTTCAATTTTGGTCCTACTGTATCCAGAACGAAAATTTGCATTGCAAACAGAAAACAGTTGTGGAGCAGCCCCACGGGCCAGGTCTAAGCATCCTGTGGGCCAAATTCTGCCCACAGGCCTTGAGTTTGACACCCCTGGTTAGGCTAAAAAATATAACTACTCCTATACCCCACAGGGACTAAACTACCTAAATGTGTGTAAGATATGCTACTCAACTGTAACACTTCCAGATGGGTCAAGTTTGCAGCTAAAGAACAATGAGTGGGTTCTCTGAATGGAAGATGGATGTTGGATTGGCCTCACTTTCCTTCTTTTCCCATCAATGCTTTATAATAGAATGTGATGAGACAGGAAAGGGGAAGTATATAATAATCCCTGCACACTTCCTTGTGAAGGGAACATGCTGCACCTATTTTGGCTAATAAGGTCAGTGTTGCTAAACTTTACCTATAAGCTAGCTAAACAGAAAGAAATTAACCCCATCATGCCAGAGCAGCAAATGCTCTGGGGACAGAATAAATAGTGAACACTGAACTATGTACAAACCAGTGATACACCCCACAACAACAAGGAAGACAGATGTTTGATCCCACTGTCTAAGGTGAAACAAGTCGAAAGAATAATCCTTATCTTCTGATTGTTGGTTTCTACATATACACTGGACAGTTGTAAGTAATGTACAAGCTAACTAGTTCAACATAATTTGGAGTGATACCATGAGTTGACTGGGAAATGAGAGCTATCATGCTCCTATTTCTTGAATGTCCAAAATCCTCCTTTGACATCAATGCTCCCATGTGTGCTGATTTTACAATTTTAAACACCCAATGTTTCAGGAAGCTGGAGTCTCCATGAGTATGAGTTCCTAAAACCATCTTGCCCAGTGCCACAACACTTTTGTCTAGTGCAATTTCACTAAAATAAAAAAAATATTTTTTTGAATTTTTTTTATTTTTTCCACAATCTCCATATACCCATCCATACATATTACCATAAATCATATCAAAACATACATAATTATACATTTCTATCCAATATATCATAAATTAATATCCTAATTTTGCACCATTATACCACTCTGCTTTCCCTTATTACATAGCACTCCCCTTCCTCTATCTCCCTCTCTTCCTTCTGCTTCTTTCTCCTATTTTTAAAGAAGGGTAATTGAGGCTAAGGAAAATATTAGGCTTTAAAACAGTAAGCACCTTCAAAAAACATTAAGTAGGTTTAGTTAAGATGATTTTGAAGCTTCAGGTAAAAGCTAATTTGAAAGAAATCAGGGCCTTTCCTTAGCAAATACAATATTGCATTTAGATAACAGAAAAGGTAAGTTTTCTCTTTGTGTCCTGGAAGATTTCAATTGATCCTTCCATACAACTAGATCTTATTCTTTAGATTGATTGATTGATTAATTGACTGACTGACTGACTGGTTGATTGATGGCAAAGGCTATACTTCTTAGTGTTTTGCATGGCTAAATTTAAAAAAAAGGCAATAAAGTTCTAGATATTTTAGATGTTTCTTTGTCTCAGTTTCTGCTTGCTATTCAGTTCTGGCCTCAGTATGATGATAAAGCATTTAGGAAAGAAGATGCATACAAGAAGTCCTCCACTGGATGTCATGATTGAGAAGATCTCCACAGCCACCATATGTTTGCCCCCTGTGGTCAGATAACTAGGGACAAAGGAGAGCCAAACACTGCAGAAAATCAACATGCTGAAGGTGATAAATTTGGCTTCGTTAAAAGTGTCTGGTAATTTCCTGGCAAAGAAAGCTACAGTAAAGCTGACAAGGGCTAGGAGGCCCATAAAGCCCAGGACACAGTAGAACATGACAAAGGAGTTTTCATTACATTCCAGAACAATTTCTTCTGCCATTAAGTGCATGTTGAAATCAGGGAATGGAGGAAAAGTCAACAGCCAGACACTACAAAGAACTATTTGAATGAAGGAGCAAAAAAATACAATGGAAATGGCCAATCTTTTCCCCACCCATTTCCTCATAGTAGACTTTGGTTGGGTGGCCATGAAAGCTAAAATCACCACAATAGTTTTTGCTAACACGCATGATACAGCTACAGTAAAAATGATACCAAAAGTACTTTGTCGAAGGAGACACGTCATTTTGTGAGGTTTGCCAATAAATAGTAAAGCACAAAGGAACGAAAATAGGAGAGAAATGAGAAAAATATAGGTGAGGTTTCGGTTGTTGGCCTTGACGATGGGAGTATCCTGGTACCTAATGAAGATACCCAGAACCAACAATACAATAAAAGAAGACGTAAGAGAACAAATGGCTAAGATGGTCCCCAATGATTCTTCATATGTCAGAAATGTTACAGTTTTTGGAAGGCATGAATTCTGCTCCTTGTTTGGATACTGATCTTCTGGACATAGAAAACAGTCATCCATATCTAGGAAAAAAGAATCAGGTTACAACATGACTGTTCTGAAATTTAGCTGAAAGAATCTGAATGCACTGGTGTGAGGAGACCATAAAGTTTTGTTATTTCAGTTTGATGACTTGAGCCTGTAACTGCTGGTATAGGGAACTAATAAGCTTATGAGTATGTCTTTTAAATTAAGCTAATCCGGTCATTCTGTAGTGAGTGCAAGTCTGGCAAGATTCTTGTAAATAGGCAAGTAGCAATCAATATACTCTCTGAGCTTGCTTGTTTTCTTGAAGACAATTCATTACCCAAACTAGGTAACAT
The DNA here is from genome assembly GCA_023053685.1 of Diadophis punctatus similis. Lineage (NCBI taxonomy): Eukaryota > Metazoa > Chordata > Lepidosauria > Squamata > Dipsadidae > Diadophis > Diadophis punctatus. The sequence goes on from JALIGW010000046.1 coordinate 2,621,590, forward strand.
CATCAGTGCTAGTAAGGAGTGAGGTTTGCTGTCAGTCTATATTCTAATAGTTTGCCCTGTCAGTGTTGGTGAGGGTGATCTTAGAGATTCTTTGGTTGAGCTGTTTACTATTGGCTTCTTTGGCAGTTTCTTGATTGTGGTATTGTTTACTTTATTGTTGGTCTGATGTTAACTTTGGAGTTAATCCATGCTAAGGTATGGCAGTGAAATTCTTTCTTCTTCTTCATATCCACGCAACTTTATCAAAAAGAAGTCCCTGACCACTCAACCTAATATAGCATTCCTTACTTGCACTGATGATATTACTCTGGCAATATTACACTGCTAACCAGAGCATACAAAACATTTGCCAGACCAATCCTTGAATTTAGCTCACCTGTCTGGAACCCACACTGCATATCAGACATTAATACAATTGAGAGAGTCCAGAAATATTTCACAAGAAAAGTTCTCCACTCCTCTGCTCACAACAGAATACCTTATTCCACCAGGCTTAAAATTTTGGGCTTAGATAACTTAGAGCTATGTCGCCTTCGATCTGATCTAAATGTAGTTCATAAAATCATCTGCCACAATGTCCTACCTGTCAATGAATACTTCAGCTTCAACCGCAACAACACACGTGCACACAATAGATTCAAACTCAATGTAAACCGCTCAAAACTCGACTGCAGAAAATACAACTTCAGCAACAGAGTAATCAATGCCTGGAATGCACTACCTGACTCTGTGGTTTCTTCCCCAAACCCCAAAAACTTTAACCTTAGACTGTCTACAGTCGACCTCACTCCATTCCTAAGAGGTCTGTAAGGGACGTGAATAAGCGCACCATTGTGCCTACCATCCCTGTCCTACTGTCCAAATTTACCTATACCTACTTTGCTTTTGTTTATGTTTATACCATACCTGTTATCTTGTACACGTTTTGACAAATAAAATAAATAAATAAAATAAAAACGATGTTACCTAGTTTGGGTAATGAAATGTCTGCAAGAAAACAAGCAAGCTCAGAGATTACCAAGGGTCCCTCATTTCAACACTGAGTTACAAATATTCTCCTTTATTAAGAAATATACTGCTCTAATTAAGACTCAGTGTTGTTCATATTCCTTGCACCTAACACGGTTTTTTTTTTTTGCAAAAAACATCCAACAGCTCAAAATCCTATCCCAATCCAACAACCACAACTACCAACCACAGATAACCACCAACCCTGCAAACAATATATATATTTGTTTTCTGAGGTTTTCGCGGGTGTTTGTATGTAGGTCTTTGGTTATTCGGGTTTTCTCCCGCGTGAAATTGGAAGTATCTTTGCAACGTTTCGACGAAGTCCCATTCGTCATCATCAGGCTGGAGTCTTCAGCAATTGCTCCTAGAAGCAGCAAGCTGAAGACTCCAGCCTGATGATGACGAATGGGACTTCGTCGAAACGTTGCAAAGATACTTCCAATTTCACGCGGGAGAAAACCCGAATAACCAAAGACCTATATATATATATATATATAGATAGATAGATAGATAGATAGATAGATAGATAGATAGATAGATAGATAGAAAGAAAGAAAGAAAGAAAGAAAGAAAGAAAGAAAGAAAGAAAGAAAAAGAAGAAGCTTAGAGAATGGGATAAAAGGATGACTAGAAAGAAGTGGAATCTTTGATTAAAAAGGGGAGGATTGGCAGAAAGGAGGAAGAAAAATAAGGTATATACTCGTATATTGAGTGGAACTGTATTAATATTAATAATTGTGGACAGTCAATTAAACAAGATATTTTCCATGCAAGGATTGAATATGATTATGTATGTTGTTTATGGTAAAATATATCAGTAGATGAAATGTATAATGATGATTTGGTTCAACTTTGAAGATAACTTAAATAACTTAAACTGTTGCAGGAACTAGGTATGTCTAGTTTAATGAAAAGAAGGACCAGGGGAGACATGATAGCAGTGTTCCAATATCTCAGGGGTTGCCACAAAGAAGAGGGAGTCAAGCTATTCTCAAAAGCACCTGAGGGTAGAACAAGAAGCAATGGGTGGAAACTAAACAAGGAGAGAAGCAACCTAGAACTAAGGAGAAATTTTCTGACAGAACAATTAATCGGTGGAACAGCTTGCCTCCAGAAGTTGTGAATGCTCCAACACTGGAAGTTTTTAAGAAGATGTTGGATAACCATTTGTCTGAAGTGGTGTAGGGTTTCCTGCCTAAGCAGGGGGTTGGACTAGAAGACCTCCAAGGTCCTTTCCAACTCTGTTATTCTATTCTATTCTATTCTATTCTATTCTATTCTATTCTATTCTATTCTATTCTATTCTATTCTATTCTATGCTATATTAAGAAAATAAATTTAAAATGTTAAAGAATGGGATGGGGAATTTGTAAAATATTTTTAGTGATAAAGAAGCATGATAAAGAATTGAAGTTATAGTAGGAGATTAGAAATTAAGGGTGTTTAGTGATATTGTTTATGTATTAAGAAGAAAATAATTTAAGATAAAGAATTATGGAAAAAGAATAATTTGGCAGAAATGGGAAATAGAGATACGATGTAGAATTGATTATGTATATGAAATGATGTTCAAGAAAAGATCCAGGCAACACTTTGTTCATAAATTACTCCTTTTTTAACCAAACATGCTTCTGGGATGGTAAAGGAAGGAAGGACTTCCATAAATATTTCTGTTTACATTGTATCATTTTTTTAAATAATCATTCACATTGCATATTTCAACTTAGAAATGTCAAATAGAACAGAGCGGAGGATAGGATTTTATATACAAAAGTGGCTTTGTGGTTTTCTCTCTGCATCATCTGAACATACTCCCTTTTCCTGGGAAAACATGATAGCTTGAAAATGTCACAGATGGGTTGGTGCTCTTGTGTATTGTGAAGCAGTTATTATGGATTTGAGTTCAGTCTGTACACACCCTGGATATCAAATAGCTCAACATCCCACCACTGCCATCATGTCATCACCTGCAGAAAATAAATGGAGACCATTTTCCCTACGTGACAAAATAGTGTTAAGATCTGTAGTCATATCAGAGTATACACTTACACCGCATCTATAAACTGTGAAAAAGAATATCTAGAAATGAATATCTACAGCAACCAGTATCAGTCTATCTGGAAACTGAATTGCTTATCTTTCATCACTCACCTATCAGATTGGAAATCTTCCCTTCTGGACAGTGAAGACACTTATAACAACAAAATGGCCTCCCTTCTATTTTGGTCTTAGCATAACCCAAAGAGCAATAGTTATTACATAGAGAAAGTGGCCGGACCTGTTCAAAAAGGATAGAAGAGAATGCTTTTCATTTTCCAAGACTGTGTATTGATAGTTCTTGTCTACAAAGCTCCCACTTTGTATCAGGTTTATTGGGAAGCCACGTGAGTGATATTAGTGAAAAGAAAGGAGGAGAGAAAATGTGACAGTTTTACAGAGCTCCCACTCATTATCTTTGTTGTGTATTCTTTTTTTAAAATAATTTTTATTAGTTTTTATCTTTAAAAAACAAACATACGTACATTAAAACATGCACATACATAAAAAAGAACAAAAATCAAACATACAGAAAAAACATAATTAGTTTACTATATTGCAACATTTCCGTATCAGTGATATTTTTCCCCCTTCATATATATATATATATATATATATATATATATATATATATATATATATATATATATATATATATATATATATATATATATATATATATATATATATATATATATAAAATTTATTTCTTATTATTTATTTATTTCTCCCGATTATTTATTTCTCCCGAGGATGTGGACAGGGCTGTGGGAGCGATGGGTACCTCCACCTGTTTATTGGACCCGTGCCCCTCCTGGCTGGTTTCGGCTAGCAGGGAGGTAGCACGCGGCTGGATCCAGGCGGTGGTCACCGCTTCTTTGAGAGAGGGATCCGTACCGCAGTCGTTAAAAGCTGCGGTGGTGCGACCCCTCCTGAAGAAGCCTTCCCTGGATCCAGCCGACTTGAAGAACTATCGTCCGGTCTCCAACTTACCTTTTTTAGGGAAAGTTGTGGAGAAGGTGGTGGTTACTCAACTTCTGCAGCTCCTGGATGAAACAGATCATCTAGATCCTTATCAGTCGGGTTTCAGGCGCGGCTACAGTACAGAAACTGCCTTGGTCGCTCTGATGGATGATCTCTGGCGGGCCCGGGATGGGGGGAACTCCTCCATCCTGGGCTACTTGACCTCTCAGCGGCTTTCGATACCATCGACCATGGTATCCTTCTGCATCGTCTCAGCGAGTTGGGAGTGGGAGGCACCGTTTTGCGGTGGTTCTCCTCTTATCTCGCTGATAGGATGCAGTTGGTGCTGGCAGGGGGACAGAGATCGTCCCCTAGGCCCCTATCATGTGGGGTGCCTCAGGGGTCGGTTCTCTCGCCCATCCTGTTCAACATCTACATGAAACCGCTGGGTGAGATCATTTGCAGACATGGGGTGTGTTTCCATCAGTACGCTGATGACACCCAGCTGTACATCACTACCCCGTCTGACTTCAGTGAGGCAGTTGATGTAATGTGCCGGTGCCTGGACGACGTTAGGATCTGGATGGGGAGGAACAGACTCAGACTTAATCCCGACAAGACTGAGTGGCTGTGGATATTGCCTCCTAAGGACTATGACAACTGTCCCTCCTTGGTCCTTGAGGGAGCGAAATTGACTCCCTCGGACCAGGTCCGCAACTTGGGGGTCCTTCTAGATCCACAGTTAAAATTGGACCATCATCTTTCTGCTGTGGCTAGAGGGGCCTTTGCACAGGTTCGCCTGGTGCACCAGTTGCGGCCATATTTGGAGAAGGAGGCTCTACTCACGGTCACTCATGCCCTTGTCACCTCTCGTTTGGACTACTGCAATGCGCTCTACATGGGGCTACCCTTGAAGAGTATCCGGAGACTTCAGTTGGTGCAAAATGCGGCTGCGCGTGCTGTGGTGGGTGTGCCAAGGTACACCCACGTGACATCGATACTCCGCCAGCTGCATTGGTTGCCCATCGGTCTCCGGGTCCAATTCAAGGTGTTGATCACCATCTTTAAAGCCCTTCATGGCTTGGGACCAGGTTATCTACGGGACCGCATTCTTCCTCATACTTCCCTTCGACCGGTTAGGGCCCACAGAGTTGGCCTCCTCCAGGTCCCGTCGGCCAAGCAATGCCGGCTGGCGGGCCCAAGGGGGAGAACCTTCTCTGTGGCTGGCCCCGTGCTCTGGAAACAACTTCCGCCAGAGACCCGAACTATCCCCACTCTGCTGGCCTTCCGGAAAGCTGTTAAGACATGGCTTTTCCTGCAGGCGGGGGGTAGAGCTTAATTCACTCGAGCTCACCCCCCAAGTATGTATGATATTGAATGGTTGGTGATGATTTCTATATTATGTTTTAATTTTTACATTTGCTTTTAATTAACTTTTTAGATTTTGGTTATTCTTGTATTTTCTCACTGTTGTACGCCGCCCTGAGTCCTTAGGGAGTTGGGCGGCATATAAGAATTCCAAAATAAATAAATAAATAAATATATATATATCGGTCTTTGGGTATTCGGGTTTTCTCCCGCGTGAAATTGGAAGTGTCTTGGCGACGTTTCGATGAAGTCTCATTCATCATCTTCAGGCTGGTGTCTTCTGCTTCCTGCTTCTAGGAGCAATGTGAGATTGCTGCTGTTTCTTCCTTTTAACTGCCAGTGGAGGTTTGAACTGATAGGATGGGAGCTTGGCTGTGTTCTGATTGGTTGGAGGTGTGTTCTGATTGGTTGGGGGCTTGGCTGTGCTCTGATTGGCTAGGGGGTTAGCTGTGCTCTGATTGGCTGGGGGTGTTCTTAGGTTAGTCTGACTTGCAGGAGCATTTGAGCTGGTGAGCTGCATTGCTGCTGTTTGGCTTCTGGTTCTTGGTCGTGCCACATCTTCATGGAGGGTGTCAGTTTGCTTCATGTATGGATTGGAGGGGTTTAAAGTGGCTAATGATGCAGCTGTAGTATGGCTTCTGGTTTGTGGTCATGCCTCATTGGTGTGGGTTTGGGTTTGCTTATTGCGTGGATGTGTGGTGGTGACATCCTGTGTGGTTTCCGTGAGTGTGGGTGGTGTCATTCTTTGTGTTGGGGACTCGTTTGTCAATAAGGGTGGGTTTCCAAATGGCTGGTAGGCGGGAGGTGTCATCTTGTTTATTCATGCTGTGTGGGCGTTTTTCTATCTCAATGGCTTCTCTGATTATTCTGTTGTTAAAGTGTTCAGTTTTCGCGATAGTTCTGGTCTTTTTAAAGTCAATTTCATGTCCTGTGGCTTTAAGATGTTGGACCAGGGAAGAAGTTGGTTCCTCTTTTTTGACTGTGTTCTTGTGTTCTTCAATGCGTGCACTTATTCTTCTGTTGATTTGTCCAATGTATGTGGTGGGGCAGGCGGTGCATGGAATTTCATATACTCCTTGATTTTCTAACTCAATTTTGTCTTTGGGGTTTCTTAGGATGGTGGATATTTTTCGGTTTGTGCAGAATGCTGTCTTGATGTTGTGTTTGTGGAGGATCTTGCTGATTCTGTCTGTGGTGCCTGTGGTGCCTCATAATCTGGCCACACGGGAAAGAAAAACTGGACAGCTTCCTCATACACCTCAACAGCCTACACCCCAAAATACAGTTCACCATGGAAACAGAAGCTAACAACCAACTTCCCTTCCTGGATGTCTTAGTCTACAAGAAATCCAATGGCTCCCTAGGACACACCATCTACCAGAAGAAAACCCACACTAACTGCTATCTGCACGCACTCTCACACCACCATCCAGCACAGATCAACTCCGTAGCCAAGACACTCATCTCCAGAACAAAACGCCTAGCTGACGAACAACACCTAAAAACCGAACTAAATACTCTCACTAACGTACTAGCATCCAATGGATTCCAAAGAAATAAGATCACCAACCTAATCCAAAAAGAAACCCCCACTAAAATCCAAGACAGAGAACAAGAAAACGGCAAAGCCCTCCTCCCATACATAAAAGGCACCACAGACAGAATCAGCAAGATCCTCCACAAACACAACATCAAGACAGCATTCTGCACAAACCGAAAAATATCCACCATCCTAAGAAACCCCAAAGACAAAATTGAGTTAGAAAATCAAGGAGTATATGAAATTCCATGCGCCGCCTGCCCCACCACATACATTGGACAAACCAACAGAAGAATAAGTGCACGCATTGAAGAACACAAGAACACAGTCAAATATATATATATATATATATATTTACGGTTCACATTATTTCTTTATACCTTCTATATATTCTATTTCTTACATGTTAAGTTTCTTATTTATATCATTATAATATTCTTCATACATTGTTTATTTAATATAATCCAATTAATATTCCAAGTTTCCATTTGTTGTGTATTCTTAATGATGCCAAGGCAAAAAAACCTCCCTGAATTATATGTATCATACAGAATATGTATTCATATTCTGCTGAATACATCTATGAATACATGTATGATGTATCCAAGAATATATCTATTTATCTATCTATAAAAAGCTGTGGTGGCACAGTGGTTAGAATGGTTATGGCACAGGCTACTTCTTCTGCCTGCTGGCTGCCTGTAATTTGGCAGTTCAAATCTCACCAGGCTGAAGGTTGACTCAGCCTTCCATCCTTCCAAGGTCGGTAAAATGAGGACCCAGATTGTTGGGGGCAATATGCTGACTCTGTAAACCACTTAGAGAGGGTGGTAAAGCACTGTGAAGTGGCTTATAAGTCTAAGGGCTATTGCTATTGCATGTCATTACATTGGCAATGGAACAGTTTACCCTAGGTTTTCTTTAGGAATTTTTTTCAAGTTCCTAAAACCTTCAGATTTTATTTATTTTTATTTATTTTGTGAGATTTATATACCGCCTCACAGTGCAAGCATTCTCTAAGCGGTTTACACCAGTAAGCAATGTATATTTATATTGCCCCCAACAATCTGGGTCCTCATTTTACCTACCTCGGAAGGATGGAAGGCTGAGTCAACCTTGAGCCAGTGAGATTTGAACCACAGATTTTCGGGCAGATTTTCCATTATTCCAGTAAATAACTACTAAGCCAAACTTGGCTTAGTTTGTATGATCATCAACCAAGGTATGTTAGAAACTGATTACTGCTGTGATTTAAGGTATATTGCATAATGATATGGTTTTTGTATTGTAAAGTTCTTCATTGAATGGGTCCAGGAATTTATCCTAATTTTTGGATTTATATTGGTTACAAATAATTTGTTCCACTTTTCAACACTGTATAACTATATAAAAGCTTTGTTTACATGGTTGTGTTATTACATCACTTCTGAGATTTGTTTTAAACTTGGAGGAAATATTGCCAACTAAAACTGCCTCTCTATAACATTAAGCGTCACAAAGTTTCCTTGGAGCTTTTAATATCTGAGTCATACAAAGGCAAGAAAAAAATCACTAGAACTATCCTGCAGGTCACATCTATTCAGTTAAACATTGTTAACCTGATCCTATATTATCCAAACCTGGTTAAATCTGCTTGGCCAAATGATGGCTTCCTCATCAATTATTAATGTGTCCTCTTGGAAAGTCATAGAATGTATTCCACCAACTTTGACTTTCAGAAAGGATTTGTTTGGGAATGTGACCCAATTGATGACATCAAATCCAGCCTTTAGTTCTCCATTTTGGTTGAAAGATAGTGTTTCTCCCGCAGTATTATTGAATGAGATGCTTCTTACTATTTGATTGAGCTACAAAATGAATAAGAATAAGAATAAAGGGGGAAAATAGAAACAGTATAAAAAAGCATGCTAATTTATGCATTGCAACACTGGAACAACCTTTCTTCTGTGTCTGAGATATATTAACATAATGGAGAGAAAAAAACCCATATGACTTGACACATTACCTTCCATGGATGTAGTCTGAGAAGTTCAATAAGTCCTACTTTGTCTATTCTTCCTCTATGTTTGAAAGTTGCTGAAAGAGCAGCATGTAATGCCTGTGTCAAAACATAGACGGCATTGTAGATTGTATAGCTGTGGCCAGTCATGTCCATTTCAAAAACAGATACAGGGAGGGTCTCTAACTTCTCGTCACCAGTGCAAATTGGTTGACTGTCCATATTGTTGGTTTTCTCATCAACCATGGAGCCTGAGAACACACATTCAAATGCCTCCATCCAAAAAACCCTAATAAAGTCATCTTCTTCATTAAAGTTTGGTTTTCTTGTCTGAAGAAATTCCCCAAACCCTAGGACCTCTCTTGAATGAACAGCAAAGGAAAGAGCACCATGGAGAAAATCTAGGTCTTCCCATCTCTGGAAGGGAAGAGATGTGAAATCCATCTGCGCTGTCATGATCCAGATTTTACTATTTCCTTGTAATGGCATATCTTCAAATTTTAACATTGAGGGAATCATTCTCAAAACTATCATTACCTCAATTTCACCATGAATTAACACTGAATTGACAGTGCTGTTCATCATAATACTGTACATTTTCATCCCTTCTTTCACAGTATCGGCAATATCAGTCGAATAAGAAACCAATGGGAATCTTTCAATGAAATCAAAACAGATTCCACTCTGGGAAAACATTGGTATCACATTTCGCACAAACTTCTCCCCATTGTCATTATTCACACACAAGACCCCAATCCATGTCCACATAAAATGCTTCAGTAACTGAAGAATCCCCTTATACTGAAAATCCATATTTGGAAACATTTGGTGATAGAAACCAGCCTGTTTGTCCTTATTTGTTACTGGAGCAGAGCCATATATCAACTGTAGAAAATATAGAAAAATTAAGAAAGGAGACAAGCTTTGATTTTTTTAATAAAAAAATGTGTCAATATTTTCCCCCAAACATGAGGACGAATCAAAAGTTTAGTTCCATTTCATATTAACATTTTTAGATTTGGCAGTTGAGTTCCTCCAACACTTTCAAGTATACATTTTTAAAGGTTCCTTGTGCACAATTTACCCAATCTTTGCTAGTCTTAATCTCGCTTAGGTATCTTTTTGGCTTTCTGTGCTGTATAAATCCAGACATTGAATACTGTCTATTGGATGAACTCAGAAAAGGTGCTGTTTTAGTTATTAACTACATTCAGTGAATCCCAGCCAGGAATATTTGGTGCACCAAGAACTTTATCATCTAGTTAATGCGCATGAGGCTCTCCATCCACATGTTATTACCCATGCAATTGAAGAAGCCAGAATTAGAAAGCATGTTTCATATATTTCAAAATGTTTAAAGTAACAAATAAGCCTATTGATTTCCCTGTTTATAATTTTTTTCTAAAAGGAGTGAGAATTTAACCAGATTGATTTCATACTCCACATACATGGTTACCTGAGGAAACTTGTAGATGTCCAGAATGTCGGCCATATGAAGACATACTTCAGTGTTAGGTCCTCCAATTATTGCTACTGGATATTTCTGGATGTCACAGTTGTAATTGGGGATTAATCTGTCTTTTGAGGAAAGGAGTTCCATTGTGGCATGGTATATCTGTTTTGAAGCGAACTGACTGTTATAAATTTGAAAACCCAGTGTAACATTGGATAAAATCTGGGGATTAGTATTGATCTCCTTAACAGCAAATACTAAAGCCAGGATATGTTGGTAAATCTGAGTTATGACTCTGAAAAGAAAGGTACATGATCTGCTGTAACACACTTCATACAGAATATGATGTCTATTTTGCCCTTCCTTTCAAATATAATATAAGGAGTTGATCCAGTCTATAGATGTAAGAAGTTGGTTTAGTCTATATAAGTAAGAAGGAACAAGTTTGATCCATACCATTTATTTAAACTGTTAAAATAAGCAAAGCACTTTATTGGAAATATATAGTGGCAATCAGATTAACTAGGTTTCTTCCTGTTATGTCTGGAAAGCCCCCTTCCCAAATTTTTCCCTAGCAATTAATATGTCAGTGTTATTGACCAGGGAAGCTAAAGAAAGCATCAATCTGTTGGGCATATTTTTTATGACTGTCGCTAAAGAGATTTATAATGGAGTCCTGTGCCCAGATTTTCTTCAATTCCATCTTTTCTCTGGAAGGATTTACATGGCAAGATGAGGGCACTGTTCTATGTTAGATTAGGTTAAGATGTTCATCAAAAGAAGATACTATGGATGGTGTTTGGTGATCTGACAGAGGAAGTACCATAAATTTGTATAGATATATGATTATATTAAGTATACAATACAGTATCTCCAAAGACAAGATACTGGCTTCTACAGACCAAAAATAATGCTAGTAACATTTGGGAGTGGAAGGGGGAAATCAACAGTTAGTTGAACAAAAATAAATATACATTATCTAACATTCTTTCTTTGGCATGCGATGAACCTACATCAGTCAACCAGATAAATGCAACAAAATTATGGAAAGTGTAAAGTCCATACAATCATTATGCACATGCAAAGCCAATGCATATATACATATATAACATCTATAACAAGCAATTGTTTTATGTGCTATAGATGCTTCAAGACCAGACAATGCACTCAGTATGAGACATTAGCACATATTTGAGTATATTGTATGCATAACACAATTCAGACAATGCTCTTTCACCCACTCACCTTCAGGTCTACTTTACATATACTGTATGCATGACTGAATACTTACAAAGTATTCTCAAAGAGGTTGTTAGATGGAGGTGTCTTGAAGTCCATCATCATATAAAAGAGGAAAAACTGAGAAAGGATACCAGCAATGTTGATGTCCCCTGACTGGTATTGCTTGTGAAGAATAGGCAGAGGTTCTGCAATACTGCATTTACCATGAGAAATGTTACACATCACTTGTAAATAGACAATTGACAGGAATGCTATGGACATACCACACAGAAGGAAGCAATTCATTATATAATCCATATAATACTTCTCCTCATTAACTTTCGTTGCAAAATGTGAGTTTAAGACCCAAGAAACTACTTGGTGTGTGGTTGTAGACGGTGTGTCACTGTGTGGGTTTGTGGGTGGGGAGCCTGGGATGCTCGGATTTTTTAGACAAACCATGCATGGTCAAGTAGTGGCTAATTTCAGATGAGAACAATGCAGGGTATTAACAGTTTCCATTTCAGGTGTCTCAATGTCTCCTGAGTCATGGTTATACTAATTATTAGATTTGAGATAATCAACAACTCAAGGCCCAAGGGGACCTTGAACAAGAAGTAGTAGTTTGTTTGTCATGTCTCCAAAAAAATGTCTCTGGTTGACACCAAGCAATAATGTGATTTGACAGAAACCTCAGAGCAGCAAGGATGAAAAAGAGAAATAAATGCAGGCATGAAAATCCAAATTATTTGCAACATTTGTATTTATAACAGTGAAGAGTCCATATTAAGTCCATGAAAAATAAAGGAAACAAACAATCAAACATACAAACATATACGTAGTTTAGTCCAGACAAACTGGACCCATTTATGGCCTGGTCACCATAACTAGTCCTATGGTTTATATTCTTTGAAACACACCTGATTTACCATATTTTTTGGAGTATAAGATGCACCGAAGTATAAGACGGACCTTAGTTTTGGGGGAGGAAAACAAGGGGAAAAAATTCTGCCTCTGCCTCCCAGCAATTTGCCAAACAGCAAACCGCAAACAGCACAGATGATATACACTGTTTGGTGTGTATATCTGTACATGTGTGCCTGACCCATAGAAATAGCAAAGAATTGGAGAAATGTACATTATGGCAGTAACTCCTCCAAATTATTTAAATAGATCTACTCCAAACATGACTAAGTCAGGGTTTACCTCAGCTGCCTTATCTTAATACTAAAACAGGACACTGTTACATTTCAGACTATACTTGTACAGATTCTGTTAAAATTGATGTGGCTTTCTGGAAGTATACATTATTCTCTGGTATTTAAAAGAAGATACAACAGCACTGGGCCTCTTCAGAGCAAACATTTATTTTAAAAAGCTTCTTCATTTTGTTAAGTTGTCTAGAACAATAATAAAGCAGTCTTTAAAAAATAAGTCTAATAATTTTAATATTCTACATTTATAATTATTGACTTACCTCCTTGCATCCAGTTTCAACAGTCTGGTTAGTACAAGAAAATAAAATTCTGCCTCTGCCTCTCCCTCCCAGCAATTTGCCTCCTTTCAGCTAGTTTCACTTTCAGTTTAGCTCATGGCCGGGCCTGCTGCCTCACTCAGCTGAGAGTCGGGAAGCTGATTTATTTATTTTTATTTACTTATTTATTTTTGTTAACAGGCTCTGTTCTATTTGCTGCAAGGAGGTAAATTGCTGGGAGGCAGAGGCCCAAGGGTGGGGGTGGCTGGGTGGGGCTACATTCGGAGTATAAGATGCACCCAAGTTTTCACCCTCTTTTTTGGGGGTAAAAAGGTGTGTCTTATACTCCGAAAAATACAGTATTTTTGAAGTTTGGCTTAATGAAATTGTCAGAGGCTATTAGAGCCTGAGTGGTAAAAACATAACCAAACAATTAGATTGTCTTCTAACTTTTGCTCTTCAATCTTCGAAGGTAAAATCAAAGAGGGTATTGGGAATGGATTATATTTGAAGTTTTGTACAATATCACAATACCCAAAATCTTTATTTCAAACCCTTGGTGGAAAATATGTGGCACAAACTATTCTCCAGAACAATATCTCCATCATTCTTCACTATCAGTTATGTCCAGTACATTTCTGTGGATTTCAGCAATATCTCAATAAATCATTTTATGAACCCATATTTAAGGTGATATTGTAAGAAACTTCAAATGTCCCGTCATTCTTTAATAATGCAATAAATAAACAGAAGATATGGATATGGGAGAGGAATCAATATGGCCTCTGTACACAAGAAGAAGTGAAAAATAGGAAGATGTGGAGAGATCTGTCCCATAGAATCACCAAGAGTCAGATACAACTGAATGGATAATGACATCATCCTCAAATGGCAAAAGGTTACAGATCTTTTCTTTAAGGTCTTACTGATTTCTCATGGGTAAAACAATAGAAAGTAATACAGTTGTAGATCTCTCAGTTATTTCTTTGTTTTATATACTTCTTGCTATTCAGTTCAGGCCTCAGTGTGATGATATAGCATTTAGGGAAAAAGATGCATACCAGGAGCCCCCCACTGGATGTTATAATGGAGAAGATCTCCACAGCCACCATATGTTTGCCCCCTGTGGTCAGATAACTAGGAACAAAGGAGAGCCAAACACTGCAGAAAATCAACATGCTGAAGGTGATAAATTTGGCTTCGTTAAAAGTGTCTGGTAATTTCCTGGCAAAGAAAGCTACAGTAAAGCTGACAAGGGCTAAGAGGAACATGAAGCCCAAGACACAGTAGAACATGACAAAGGAGTTTTCATTACATTCCAGAACAATTTCTTCTGCCATTAAGTGCATGTTGAAATCAGGGAATGGAGGGAAAGTCAACAGCCAGACACTACAAAGAACTACTTGAATGAAGGAGCAAAAAAATACGATGGAAATGGCCAATCTTTTCCCCACCCATTTCCTCATAGTAAACTTTGGTTGGGTGGCCATGAAAGCTAAAATCACCACAATAGTTTTTGCTAACACACATGATACAGCTACAGTAAAAATGATACCAAAAGTACTTTGTCGAAGGAGACACGTCGTTTTGTGAGGTTTGTCAATAAATAGTAAAGCACAAAGGAACGAAAACAGGAGAGAAATGAGAAGGATATAGGTGAGGTTTCGGTTGTTGGCCTTGACGATGGGAGTATCCTGGTACCTAATGAAGATACCCAGAACCAACAATACAATAAAGGAAGACAAAAGAGAACAAACAGTTAAGGTGGTCCCCAATGATTCTTCATATGTCAGAAATGTTAAAGTTTTTGGAAGGCATGAATTCTGTTCCTTGTTTGGATACTGATCTTCTGGACATGAAAAACAGTTGTTCATATCTAGGGGAAAAAGAATCAGATTGGAAACATAGTTATTCTGAAATTAAACTGAAATGATTAGAAAGTAACATTACAGGGTCATCAAAGTTTGATAAAAATAGGAAATATTTCAGGAGCAATTCAGTCAAAATCATTATAATTTATTAACAATAACTTTAAAAAATTATTCCTAACAGTGAGAACAATAAACCAGTGCAATACTTTGCCTTCAGAAGTCATGGGTACTCCATTACTGGAGGCTTTTAATAGTAGATTTGACAGCCATTTGTCTGGAATGGTATAGGATCTACTGCTCAAGCAGGGGGTTGGACTAGAAGACCTCTAAGTTCCCTTCCAACTATGTTCTAAAATCTTTCTGAATAGATTCTAATTGCTTGTGCATGGGGGGGGGATGCATGACAAATTTATTTACATATGTTTTGTTTCTCCATACCATTATGTATTTATTTCTATATCTATAGATAGGTACATGAGCCACAGTGGCTCAGTGGTTAGAGTGCAGTACTGCAGGCTACTTCTGCTGGCTGCCTGCAATTTGACAGTTCAAATCCTACCAGGCTCAAGGTTGAGTCAGCCTTCCATCCTTCCAAGTGGATAAAATGGGGACCCAGATTGTTGTGGGCAAGAGGCTGACTCTGTAAACCACTTAGAGAGGGCTGTAAAGCACTGTAAAGCAATATATAAGTCTAAGTGCTATTGCTATTGCTACAGGAACATATAATCTCATTTGATATTGTTTTATCTCCTTTTTTCTGAGTTATTATGCCTGTAGTCTTCTGAAGCAGGTATTGTGAATTTGATCTCAGTTTCTACACAGGCTGAATATCAAATATCTCAACATCCCACCACTGTTATTATGTGAGCTGCCCACAGAAAATACAGATTTTTTTCAGTGTGAGAAGTGTTAAGATCTGTAGTTAGATTATATATTTACACTGCATCTATATACTGTGAAAAAATTGGCTGCATAGAAGTGAATATCTACAGCAACTAATATCAGTATATCTGAAAACCACATTGCTTATCTTTCACTACTCACCTATCAGATTGGAAATCTTCCCTTCTGGACAGTGAAGACAATCATAACAACAAAATGGCTTTCCTTCTATTTTGGTCTTAGCATAACCCAAAGGGCAATAGGTATTACACAGAGAAAGCGGCTGAACCTGTTCATAAAGGATAGAAGAGAATGCATTGCGTTTTCCAAGACTGTGTGATTATAGTTACTTTTTTCAAAGCTCCCAATTTGTATCAGGTTTGGTGCAAAGCTTTGTGAGTGATATCAATGAAAAGAAATGAAAGGGGAAAAATGTCATGAGATTTATAGTCTTTGCTGTGTATTTTTGATATTGCTAAGTAAAGCTCATCTTCTGCTGACACAAAATGCATCCATGGAGTTTCCTTGGCAGGGGAATTGAAGCAGTGTATCTTGTTCTTTGTGTTTTTTCAGCTTCCTATAATCTTAAAATTTTCTAATATTCTGTCAAGATACTACTAAGACAAACCACGTGGTTTAGTTTCTATCACCATCAACACTGGTCTGTTAGATGCCAATTCGTGATGAGATTTAACATATGTATATAGATTTTATAATTTAGAGTTTGTTATAGAAGTGATTCAGATATTTCTCCTAATTTTTAGATTTATTTGGATTATAATTAATTTGTTCTCCTTTTCAACACCATATAACTATATAAAAACTTTGTTCACATGGTTGTCATTACTTCTGAGGATTTTTCTTCTTCTTCTTTTAACTTGAAGGGAGTATGGTAATTAATCTCTCTACAACATTAATCATTATGTTTTCCTTGGCATATGTTTTAGTATTTCAGATATGAGAAGACCCCCCCCCCTAAAAAATCACTAGAACTAGATTCAGTAAGGCATTTGATAAAGTAGATCATAACCTACTACTAGATAAAGTAGAAAAATGTGGGTTATACAGCATCACCACCAGATGGATTCGTAACTGGCTGACCAACTGCACTCAAGGTGTAGTCCTCAATGGAACTGCATCTACATGGAACTCATCAAATTTGCGGATGACATCAAGCTGGCAGGAATAGCCAACACTCCGGAAGATAGGCTTAAGATACAGAAGGATCTTGACAGACTTGAACATTGGGCACTATCTAACAAAATGAAATTAAATGGTGAAAAAAGTAAGGTCCTACATTTAGGCAAGAAAAACAAAATGCACAGGTATAGTATATGTGGTACCTTGCTCAACAGTAGTAACTGTGAGAGGGATCTTGGAGTCCTAGTGGACAACCATTTAAATATAAGCCAGCAGTGTGCAGCAGCTGCAAAAAAAGTCAACACAGTTCTAGGCTGCATTAACTGAGGGATAGAATCAAGATCACGTGAAGTGTTAATACCACTTTATAATGCCTTGGTAAAGCCACACTTGGAATACTGCATTCAGTTTTGGTTGCCACGATGTAAAAAAGATGTCGAGACTCTAGAAAGTTTGCAGAGAAGAGCAACAAAGATGATTAGGGGACTGGAGGCTAAAACATATGAAGAATGGTTGCAGGAACTGGGTATGTCTAGTTTAATGAAAAAAAGGACTAGGGGAGACATGATAGCAGTGTTCCAATATCTCAGGGGTTGCCACAAAGAAGAGGGAGTCAAGCTATTCTCCAAAGCACCTGAGGGTAGGAGAAGAAGCAATGGGTGGAAACTAATCAAGGAGAGAAGCAACTTAGAACTAAGGAGAAATTTCCTGACAGTTAGAAGAATTAATCAGTAGAACAACTTGCCTCCAGAAGTTCTGAATGCTCCAACACTGGAAGTTTTTAAGAAGATTCATTGGCAAAATAAATTCATCTGGCAAAATAAAAAACCAAGGATCAAACTAACAAACCTACAAGACAATAAGAGCAGAGGTGGCCTCGGACTACCTGATTGGAAACTTTATTATAAAGCAGCATCCCTAACTTGGATAAAAGAATGGATTAATTTAACAAACAAACGAACACTGTTATTAGAAGGACACGACCTGCAAATGGGATGGCATGCTTGCTTATGGAACAATGGAACTAAACCACAACAAAGCTTTAACAATCATCTAATTAGAAATTCTCTTTTGAAAATATGGTCCAAAATAAAAAAGAAGCACTATCTAAAAATTCCTAATTGGCTTTCCACCATGGAGGCTATGACCTACCCAAATTTAATGGCCATGACTAAAACAATCAAATACAAAGATATTCTGGATTCATTTGAAAAACTAAAAAGTAGAGAACAATTGGCAGAACAAAATATAGAAATTGACTGGTGGCACTACTTACAATTGAACTCAAGATATAAAAAGGATATTGAAGGAACTGGTATAGCTATAGAAACACAAAAATTGGATAAAATTTTGACGGGTTCAGAAGAAAAATTGATATCAAAATTATAGAGTTATTTATTGGAATTTGATAAATTTGAAGATATACGGTAGTCAAAAATTTGATGATAGCATGGGCAAGAAACACAGTTCATAATATACACTTGGCTGACTGGGAGAGGACTTGGAATATAAATTGCAAAATAACAAAATCAGTAGCTTACAAAGAAAATTATTATAAAATGTTTTATAGATGGCATTTGGCCCCGGCAAGATTGGCTAAGATATACCCAAATGCAAATTTGGTTTGTTGGAAATGTAAAAAAGATGTAGGTACCTTCTTTCATATGTGGTGGACGTGTCCCGAAGCGAGAGGTTATTGGAACAAAGTATATAAATGGTTAAAAGATATTACAGGAAGAGCCATAGAATACACTCCGGAATTCTTTTTACTTGGAATAATAAAGAAACAATATCCTAAGAATATTCAATATTTAATATTACACATCATAACAGCGGCAAGAATTACATATGCACAATATTGGAAGGACAATCAAACACCACCAGAGAATGTATTAATGGATAAAATATATAAATGCGTGGAAATGTACATGTTAACCATCGAACTTAAAGGTCAAAATAATTCGGATTATTATGAAATATGGGCAAAATGGTACGAATGGACCAGGAAAGACAAAGGAGAGACTATGAAATAATGTTGGATGAAGAAGAAGATATAAGACTGTAAAATATAGGGAAATACTGTATAAATCTTTACTAGCAAAGAATAACATATGTAAATGGGTGTAGATCTGTGTTATAATACTAGGGGGAAAAAAAGAAGACCTCCAAGGTCCCTTCCAACTCTGTTATTCTATTCTATCCTACAGGTCACATCTGTTCAGTTAAACATTGTTAACCTGATCCTGAATTATCCAAACCTGGTTAAATCTGCTTGGCCAAATGATGGCTTCTTCATTAATTATTAATATGTCTTCTTGGGAAATCATAGAACGTATTCCACCAACTTTGACTTTCAAAAAGGATTTGTTTGGGAATGTGACCCAATTGATGATATCAAATCCAGCCTTTAGTTCTCCATTTTGGTTGAAAGATAGTGTTTATCCCGCAGTATTATTGAATGAGATGCTTCTTACTATTTGATTGAGCTACAAAATGAAAACAAAGAATAAAGGTGGGAAATAGAAGCAGTATAAAAAAGCATGCTAATTCATGCACAGCAACACTGGAACAACCTTTCTTCTGTGTCTGAGCTATATTAACATAATGGAGAAAAAAAACCCATATGACTTGAGACCTCACCTTCCATGGATGAAGTCCTACTTTGCTTGTTCTTCTTCTATGTTTGAAGGTTGTTGAAAGAGCAACATGTAATGCTTGTGCCAAAATATAGACTGTATTGTAGATTGCATAGCTGTGGCTAGTCATGTCCATTTCAAAAACGGATAAAGGGAGGGTCTCTATCGTTTCCTCTCCAGTGCAAATCGGTTGACTGTCCATCATATTGTTGGTTTTCTCATTCACCAGGGAGCCTAGGAATACACATCCAAATGCCTTATTCCAGAAAACCCTAATAAAGCCATCTTCTTGACTGAAGTTTAGTTTTGTTGTCTGAAGAAATTCCCGAAACCCTACGACCTCTCTTGAATGAACTGCAAAGGAAAGAGCACCATGGAGAAAATCTAGGTCTTCCCATCTCTGGAAGGGAAGAGATGTGAAATCCATTTGAGCTGTCATGATCCAGATTTTACTTTTTCCTTGCAATGGTATCTCTTCAAATTTTGACATAGAAGGAAACATTCTCAAAACTATCATTACCCCAATTTCACCATGAATTAATACTGAATTGACAGTGCTATTCATGACAATGCCATACATTTGCATCCCTTCCTTTACCATATCAAAAATGTCATTGGAGTAAGAAGCAAATGGGAATCTTTTAATGAAGTCAAAGCAGATCCCGCTCTGGACAAACATTGGTATTACATTTCGCACAAACTTCTCCCCGTTGTCATTATCCACAGACAATACCCCAATCCATGTCCATTTAAAATGCTGCAGTAGCTGAAGAATTCCCTTATACTGATAGTCCATATTTGGAAACATTTGGTGATAGAAACCAGCCTGCTTCTCCTTATTTGTCGCTGGAGCAGAGCCATATATCAGCTGTAGAAAATACAGAAGAATTAAGAAAGGAGACAATAGACTGATTTTTTTAAAAAAAGTTTGTGTGTGTGTGTGTGTGTGTGTGTGTGTGTGTGTGTGTGTGTGTGTGTAGCATTTTTTTGCTGATAAATGAAAATAAAGGGAGACTATTATAGATCTATTTCGAGCTATTTAGCTCTCGTCAGATAGCCATACCCTTATTGGGATTTGAACCTGGGCCACCTGCCTTGTAAGGCAGCAGCTTAGCCTCTATCAGCTCTTCACCAGGAAAGGGTTATATATGTTTTTCTGTCGTATATATATAGTGTTTTTCTGCTGAGTCACCTGGTATACCCAATTATGGGAGGAAGCATACTGCTTCTTTATATTTTTCCTTTTGCCTTTCAGCCCCACTCCAGCCCCACTCTCTAGAAACCATATTTGCAAACTTACAAAGAACTGATAAAGAAATAAAGGAAAAAGGAAAAACATAAGGAAGCAGTATGCTTCCTTCCATAATTGGTTATACCAGGTGACTTGGCAGAAAAACACTAAATCTTTCCCCTGGCTCAACTGATAAGGGAGGAGAACTGGTGGCTTAGAAGGTAAAAGCATTGCCTAACAAAGCAAGTCAGCCCCAGTTCAAATCCCAGTAAGGGTATGGGGGGATGAGAGCTAAATAGCTTGAAATAGATTTATACTAGTCTCCCTTTATTTCTTTATCAGTTCTTTGTAAGTTTGCATATAATTATAGTGCACAAAGTAAAAAATTATTTCCATTTTCAGAATAACATAATAACAGTGTTGGAAGGGAACTTGGAGGTCCTCTAGTCCAACTCTCTGCTCAGGAAACCCCTTGCTTAGGAAACCTGCTGTCCCGCTGCTCAGGAAACCCTTTACCATTTCAGAGAAATGGTTGTCCAATCTCTTCTCAAAAACTTCCAGTAGTGGAGCATTCACATCTTTTGGAGGCAAGTTGTTCCACTGATTAACTGTTCTAAACTATCAGGAAATTTCTCCTTAATTCTAGGTTGCTTCTCTCTTTGATTAGTTTCCATCCATTGCTTCTTGTTCTACCCTCAGGCGCTTTGGAGAATAGCTTGACTCCCTCTTCTTTGTGGCAGCCCCTGAAATACTGGAACAATCATGTCACCCCTAGCTATCATATCACCCCTAGTCCTTTTTTTCATTTCATATTAACAATTTAAGATTTGGCAGTTGTGTTCCTCCAACTCTTTCAAGCATGAACTTTTAAGATTAATTGTCTACCGATCTTTATTTGTCCTAATCTTCCTTAGGTTTCACTTTTGGATCCCTATGCTGAATAAACACAGACATTTAGTTTAGTCTATTAGATGAACTCAGAAAAGTTTCTAAATTAGTTATTAGCTACATTTTGTGAATGCAGCTAGCAACAGTTGGTGCAACAGCAGATTTTTAGTGCATATAATCTGTGTAAGGCTTTCTATCCTCATATTATTACCCATGCTATTGAAGAAGGAGCAGGTATTAGTGTGTCTCTTAGAGTTCAAAATAAATTTGAAGGAAAAATAAGCCTTCTGATTTCAGTCAATGTTTACTTTATCCCAGTGATCAAGTCTTATCTAAATGAAGTGAGAAATTTAATCAGTTTGTATACATACTCCCCATACATGGTTACCTGAGGAAACTTGTAGATGTGTAGAATGATGGCCACATGAAGACATACTTCAGTGTTAGGTCCTGCAATTATTGCTACTGGATATTTATGGACATCACAGTTGTAATTAGGGATCAATCTGCCTTTAGAGGAAAGGAGTTCCATTGAGGCATGATATATCTTTCTTGAAGTAAAATGACTGTTATAGATTTGAAACCCCAGTGTAACATTGGGTAAAATATGGGGATTAGTATTGATCTCCTTAACAGCAAATTCTAAAGCCAGGATATGTTGATAAATCTGAGTTAAGACCCTGAAGAGAGAGGTACATGATCTGCTATAACACATTTCATGCAAAATATGATATCTATTTTGCCTTCCCTTTCAAATATAGTGTAAGGAGTCATACCATTTCTTTAAGCTACTGAAATAATAAAAGCACTTTATTGAAAATACTGTATACTGGCCAAGTTATTAACCAAGTTACTTCTTCTTCTGCCTGGTATCCCAAAAGGTTTGTTCTAGGAGCATATTAGTATGTCAGTGATGCCTTCACTATTGACCAGTGAGGTTATAGCAAGCATCAATCAGTTGAGTATATTTTTTTATGATTGTTGTTAAAGAGATCTATAATGCAGTTATTTCTCCAGCTTTTCTCCAATTTCATCTTTTCATTTACATAGCAAGATTAGGACACCCTTCTATGTTAGATTACGTTAAGATGTTCATCAAAAACAAGTTATATGGAAGGTGTTTGGTCTGTGACAGAGGAATTAAAATTTGCATAAATTTGTGTGTAGAAAATTAAAACTAAAATAAGTATATGGTACACCATCTCCAAAGAAAAGACTTTTTCTTCTAGAGGTGAAATTTAATGCTGGCAACATTTTTGGAGTGTGTGAACCTGGACAAATATAAATATACTTTGTTTTATATACATTGCTTGGCATTTGATGACCTACATCAATCAAGCAGATAAAGGCAAGAAATATATAGAAAGTGCAAAGTCCATAAAATCATTATGCATATGCAGGGCCACTGTACATATACAAATATAACACATACAAGCAGCAATTATTTCATGCCCTACAGATGACTCAAGACTACACGGTGAATTTGATGCAAGATATCAACACACATGTAACTATATCATATGCATAATACAATTAATACAATGCACTTTCACTCACTCACCTTCATGTCTATTTTACATATATATCTCTGGCCATAACTCAATACTTACATACTTTCCTCAAAGAGGCTGCTAGAAGGAGGTGTCTTAAAGTCCATCATCATATAAAACAGGAAGATCTAAGAAATGATGCTAGCAAAGTGGATATCCCCTGACTGGTATTTCTTGTGGAGAATAGGCAGAGGATCTGTAATGCTGTATTTACTATGAGAAAGGTGACAGATTCCTTGTGGACAAAGCATTGACAGAAATGTTATGGACACAACATATAGAAGAAAACAATTCATTCAGGAATGCATATCACTTTTCTCCACTTTTTAAATTCCTTCTAGAGTTTTAGCTTATCTTCCAAAGAAATCTTGGTGTGTGTTTCTGTATTTGTGCTTGTCTTTATGTTTTGTGGGTATTTAGGTGTGGGTGTGGGTGTGCATATGGAGAGGTTAGAAATCTGAGATTTTTAGATAAAGACCATGTGTGATCAAGCAGTGCCTAGCTGTAATTGCAGATGGGAATGGTTTAGGGGCTTATATAAACATTTTCGATCCATTTGAGGCTTCTCCATATCTACCATGCTTCTACTAATTATTATAATCACCAACTCAGAATACCAGGTCCTAGGAGACATTCAACAAGAAGGAATATTTTGTTTGTCAGGTCTCAAAAAAAAAATCTCTGGTTGACACCAAGCGATAATGCGATTTGATGGCAAGCTGCCAAACAGCAAGGATGAAAAAGAGGGAAAAATGCAGGCATGAAATTCCAAGTTATTTGCAACATTTATATTTATAACAGTGAAGAGAAAAACCTTGTGAAGTCTATAGGAAATAATTGCAATCAATCAAGTTTTTTTTTGTCCTGGCAAAGTGGTATCATTTCCACCACTCCGTAACTGATTTCATGGTATTGTGTTCCTTGAAACTGGATTACATGCTTTGTTTTTATATAGTTTGGGTTAGACAAGAGGCTACCCAGGATGATTTCCCAGCAACTATCTCCTAATAGGGTTCTTCAAGGAGTTGAACTTACAGCACCACACCATGGAAGTTGCTGGGCCTTACAAAACACTGAGCTAAATGTCTTCAGCATGTTGCCTTTTTCCAATTGTGCAAGTACTTTGGGACCCTGAAAGGCTTGGTTGGATTTCATAGGCTGGAAGAGTCAGTTGATTTCACCTAGTTAGCTGATCCATAATTATTCTTTTATTCTTTATTGGTCAAGTGTGATTGGACACACACAAGGAATTTGTCTTTAGTGCATAAGCTCTCAGTGTACATACAAGCAAAAAGTGATAATCATAATCATAAAATGCAATAATCATAAATCATAGATATAACATTTGGTGATAGTCATAGGATACTAAAGCAATCAACATAAATTGTAATTGGATACTAAATAAAAGCAATCAACATAATTCATGAGATACAACAGCAAGTTATAGTCATAAGGATCTAAGGAAATAGGTAATAGGACAGATGAGAAGGATAATAAGTAATAAGGCCCTACTAGGTGGTTTGATATCCCAGGGCATAGACAATGTTGTGGGAATTAGTTGTTTAACAGAGTGATAGCTTGGGGGACAAATAAGGAACTAACATAAGGAAATAATAGACCAACATCCAATCCTTGAACTGGTCTGACAGCCCATCAACAATTTCTAATTGACCTGTTACCAGTATAAGCCAACCACTGCTTCAGGACAAGAAATAGATAATGTGATTTGGTAACTGCTTCTAGATCACTGCAAATGTACCCTACCTCCTAATCTTTCAAAAAGGTAAACTTGTGTTGTACACCAACATCAGCCCTTCCAAATGGATGGCAAAGTCATGACAGCCAGATATGCCCCATTTTACAACAGCAGCAAGTGAACACCATAGTCTACCAGGCTGATATATTATCTACTGATCAGGATGGCCATTTCTCTTTCTCTTCCAGTTGATCCAACAAATGCTTTAATGTTCCTCACCCTATATTTTCCCCAACTCGCAATGGACAGTGCACTCGGGTGGAGGAGCTGCAATGGTCCAGTCCTGTGAATGTGACTACTATAGCTCTGGAATATGGGACCGACCATGGTGGGGCTGGAAATCTCTGATCTCTGATGCTGCACTACAGCTGAGAGAAGCACTTCGGCAGGGCTCCTCGAGAGATGAAAGTTTGTTTGGCACCCTGCAAACACTCGTCTCTTGAGGATTCCAGCCAAAGTTTCCCGTGGTGCTTCAATGAACACTCTTCAAGAGATGAGAGTTTGCAGGGGGCCGAGCTAGCAAACTCTGTCCAAAGCTAGCTCCGTGGCACCCTTCTCTGCACTGGGCAGGCAGGCTGGCCTCTGAGGAGGCGGGGAAGGAAGAGAAAGGTGGGAGCGGGAAGGTCAGCCACCAACCAGGCAGGGCTCCCAGCAGGAGGAGAGAAACGTCTTGGGGGGTTGCACTGACTCAGCCTCAAAAGGGAGGTGAAGCAAGGAGGAAAAGCCAGCACCCTGTTCAGTGGAAGTGGTCGGCTGAAATAAAGCTGTTTCACTGGCCCAATCAGTAATGCTATCAGGGTGGCCCTGGAAAAAGGCAACATGCACAATGCACGAGGCAGACATGGTGCTGCGTTGCTAAGCAACTGCCGGCCCAGGGAAGAGGCTTTTCAGTGCGATCCCTGGCGGTGACAGGAGCCCAGCTGTGATGTAACTCAAGGGAGGCATGTTGCACGAAGGCCTCTCTCCAGAAGTGCTGGCCTTCGGCCGTGGGCAAATACATGGTTCCTCTTGGAGAGAGAGAGAGAGAGAGAGAGAGAGAGAGAGAGACAGACAGACAGACAGACAGAGACAGAGACAGAGACAGAGACAAGAAAAAAGAGAAATAAAGAAAAAGAGAGAAAGAAAGAAAGAAAGAAAGGAAGGAAGGAAGGAAGGAAGGAAGGAGGGAAGAAAGAAAGAAAGAAAGAAAGAAAGAAAGAAAGAAAGAAAGAAAGAAAGAAAGAAAGAAAGAGGGAGGAAGGGAGAGAGAGAGACAAGAAGGAAGGAAGGAAGGAAGGAAGGAAGGAAGGAAGGAAAGGAAAGAAGGAAAGGAAAGGAAAGGAAAGGAAAGGAGGAAAGAAAAGAAAAGTAAGAAAGAGGGAGAGAGAGAAAATAAGAAAGAAAAAGAAAGAAAGAGAGAGAGAGAGAGAGAGAGAGAGAGAGAGAGAGGAAGGAAGGAAGGAAGGAAGGAAGAAAGGAAGAAAGAAAGAAAGAAAGAAAAACTTATGACCACAATTGAGCCCAAATTTTTTGTTGCTAAGTAAGAGTGTTGTTAAGTGAGTTTCACCACATTTTACAAGTTGGCAATACCCATCCAGTCACCTGACCACCAAGCAACGCCCACCTGAAGCCACACCCACCTGACCTCCAAGCCACGCCCACAGAACCGGTAGGGGAATTTTTTAGATTTCACCACTGGACTCTGCGGGACTTAAAGTTATGAATTAGGGTCTATAGGATTTAAAATTATGAATGTGGTGGTCCGCAGGATTTAAAATTATGAGCTTGGTGGTCCCTGAGGTCCAAAAGGTTGGGGACCCCTGTTCTAAAGGCATATGTTTCTAGAATTTCAAACTCAGTTAAAACTCAAGAAGAAATTGCATGTGACTGATGTAAAATAATGCTCAAATTGGTGGCTTTATCTTTCAAATGAATTCCAGC
Organism: Diadophis punctatus similis; assembly: GCA_023053685.1. NCBI lineage: Eukaryota > Metazoa > Chordata > Lepidosauria > Squamata > Dipsadidae > Diadophis > Diadophis punctatus. The sequence goes on from JALIGW010000046.1 coordinate 2,648,530, forward strand.
CTTCTTAGTGGAAATCAGTTAGTTGCACCCTAGGTTTCGAAGGACTCTTGCCTAATGAATGGATCTGAAGGAATTTTGAATAGGGCAAAACTATTTCTTATGCAATATAAGGATTAGATGTTTTTAAAGGTAAAGGTTAGATATTTTTCCTTCACCAGCATTCTCCCTTTCCTTTGTTTAACAATGTGCCTTTATCTCACAAATAAATGGAAATAAAGGCACATTCTTAAAATGCAAAAGAACACTATGTTAAAAAATATGGGGAAAAAACTTTTAAAAGTTGGCTTCCAATCTTCATCTTAGCAGTTATTCATTTTGCAGCAATATCTCCCCCATAGTGACAATTTTAATTCCTCCCCTTTTAACATCACCTTTTTAGTATGTTTATTCATTCAATAAGAAATCATGTATATTTGTATGCATGTACATATGTGTGTGTGTATATATGTGTGTGTGTCTGTGTATGAAAGAGAAAATGTGGGATTTCTGTCAGAAAATGGAGTTATAAAGGTTGCAATAGAAAAGACTGGGATCTTGGCTGGAATCTTGGGCTGTTTCAAATAACCAGACAAATGTGCTCTGCAAAAGCTGTATTTTATTTCCTTTCCAACATTGCAGATGGTATGACATTCAACCAAGTCAAAGAGAGAAGTCTGCATGGTGGTCCACATGTGAAAAAGTTCAGAAAGGTTTTGCAATGAAGATAGTCTAGGAGAGGGGCAGGGGTGGGTTCTAATTTACCTCGCTGCCGGTTCGCTTCCTCCCACGCCGCATGGGCACGTGGGCGCTTCGCGCATGAACACATGCGCAGTGCCAGAAAGAAAAGACCCCCCCAAAAAAGCCAAAAACAAGGTGGCATTGCCAGAAACTTGGCTTATGCGCATGCGCAGAAGAAAAAAACCCCAGAAAAAAAAATCCAAAAAATAAAATAAAATAAAAAGATGGTGACACATGCGCAGTGCTGGAAACTTGCAGTGCTGGGGGGAAAACCCAGAACACCCCCCCCAAAAAAATTCAAAAAATTCAAAAAAAATTCAAAAAAAAGATGGCAGCGCTCATGAACTGGCGCTGACAGAACCGGTTCTGTGACATCATCGTGATGTCACCAGCGATTTGCTACCGGTTTGGGCAAACCAGTGCGAACCGGGAGGAACCCATCTCTGAACAGGGATGTCAAACTCAATTTCATTGAGGGCCGCATCAAGGTTGTGTTTGATCCTGGGGGGGCAGGGAGGGCGTGGCCAGCATGATGTCACTCATGTCAGGGGCAGCTGTGGTGGCCCGAGTGCTCTGCCAGCAAAAATGGAGCTCTGTTTTTGCTGGCAGAGGGCTGCAGGAGACCGTCATGGCTGAAAACAAAGCCTGTAATGGCTGCCCTCCCGAGCTCCATTTTTGCTGGAAGAGGCACCACGGGCCGGTCCTTTGCTGTTTCCAGGGCGGCCCCGTGGGCGTTCAGTTTGATACCCCAGGTCTAGGAGATTCTTTTTTTTTTTTAAATAATCTTTATTAATTATATAAAAAAGACAAACAAACATCCAAACAAACATAAAAACGTGTATAAACATATGTATATATAATTAGAGTAAGAAATATCTTTGAATATAGAAAACATTGAACATTGAACATACATGTCAACCATCTCGTCGACGCTATCCTTTTACAGCCTAGTGATACAAAAAATATTTACATCATTATCTTTCTTATATCTTCCAATATTTCCCTTATTCTTTTCTGTTATTATATTATGTTCAGTCTATTATCATTACAATAAAACAATTTTCCCTTTTTCAACAATGGTTCTTTTGTTCAGCTTGATTAATATTTTATAACCTTGTAAAATTGTATACATTCTGATATTTTGTTCCGGTCTTTGCGAAAAAGTAGACATTTGTTATTATTTATACTGTCTGAGATCATAACTCATAATGTGTCTAAGATCATGACATATAGTTATAGCAATTTTTGATATTTATTTTGGTTAAGCCAGTTATACCACCTGTCCCAAGTTTTATAGAATTCAAAGTCATCTTTATCTTGCATTTCCAGTGACATCCTACTAAGTTCTGCACATTCAAATACTTTATTAATGAGATTTAACATAGTTGGGATTTTTTCAGTTTTCCAAATCTGTGCATATATAATTCTTGCGGCTGTTGTAATGTGTAGAATTATATATCTGTCTTCGTTCATCATTTTTCCCTGAAGATACCTAATAGGAAAAGCTCCGGCTTTAGGGGGATCGTTTTTGAAGTTATTTGTTCAAGGCAGTTTTTGATCTTAATCCAAAAGTTTTTCGCTTTGGGGCAGGTCCACCATAGATGGTAGTATGTTCCTATACCTTCTTTACACTTCCAGCACTTTGGGGAAAGTTTCGGGAACATTTTTGCCAATCGTGCTGGAGGAAGGTGCCACCGGTAAAACATTTTGTATATGTTTTCTTTGTATGGTATCGCCAGTGTTAGTTTATAATTTATAGACCAAATTTTTTCCCATTCGTTTAAATTAATTGAATAACCAAAGTTTTGTGCCCACGCAATCATCGAGCCTTTCACCACCTCTTCAAATAGATTATATTGGAGTAGGAAATTATATAGTTTGGAAGTCATTTTTTGGTCCTTGCCCATTAATATTCTATCTAAGTCACATTTTTTTTGAAATCTGTATTTTATTTTATCTTTATTGTATTTTGATTTGACCTGTAAATAGTGCCACCAATCAAGGTCTATTCCTTTTTCTTTAAGTTCTTGTTTTGAGAGCATCTCATTGTGTTCATCTAGGAGTTGTTGATATGTTATAATCTTATTTACGTCTAAAAGGTTCGGGTATATAATTGCTTCAGTTGGTGATATCCATTTTGGAACACTTGTATAGTGGTCCTTCCTTATTGTTAGCCATGTGTCTAATAGGTTCTTTCTTATATAATGTCGGCGGAAATATGTATGTGTTTTATAGGTGTCCCCCCATAAGAAGGCGTGCCAACCTATCTGCAAATCGAAACCCTCTAGAGTTAGTATCCTTCTGTTTTTGAGTGTGATCCATTCCCTCATCCAATTGAGTGTAGCAGATTGGTGGTATAGTTCCCAGTTAGGGAGACCAAATCCTCCTCTCCTCCTATGGTCTTGAAGAAGTTTCAGTTTGATCCTCGCTTTTCTTTTGGCCCATATGAATTTATGAATCATTTTATTTAAATTTGAAAAAACTGTTTTGTTCAACTTTATTGGAATTACCTGGAATAGAAATAAGATCTTGGGTAAGATGTTCATTTTAATTGTCGCGATTTTACCCATAAATGATAATTGAAGTTTTGACCATCCGTCAAGGTCCTTACTAATTTTCTGTATTAGTTTTATATAATTATCCTCCTTTAATGAACTACATCTTGTGGTGAGCCATATCCCAAGATATTTAACTCTTTTTACTATTTTCATGCCCAATAAATTTTCCAATTTGATATTTTGTTTTGGTGTCATGTTTTTAGTTATTATTTTTGTTTTTTCCTTATTAATTTTTAGGCCTGCCGCCTTTCCAAATTTTTCAATTTCATTAATTAGAATCGGGCCGGTGTCTAAAGGTTCTTCAACTATAAATGTCATATCATCGGCGAAGGCTTGAAGTTTGAATTCCTCCTTCCTGATTTTTAGGCCTTTTATCTCTTGCATGCTTCTTACTTTCCTCAGTAGGCTTTCTAATGCTAATATGAAAATTAATGGGGCTAACGGGCATCCTTGACGTACTCCTTTTTTAATATCTATTTTCTCTGTGATATCGTTATTTACTATTATTTTTGCTGTTTGGGTACTATATATAGCTCTGATCAACCCTATAAATTTTTCGCCAAATTTCATTTTTTCTAGTTGCATAATAAAAAATTGCCAGTAAAGGTTGTCGAACGCTTTTTGGGCGTCGACAAAAATAAGTGCTAGTTGTTTATCTATGTGTATATTGTAGTACTCTAGTGTATTGAGTATTATTCTGGTATTGTTCCTTATCTGTCTGTGGGGTAAAAAACCGTTTTGATCTGAGTGGATAATCCGATTTAAAATTTTTTTGAGTCGTTCAGCCATTATTGATGCGAGTATCTTGTAATCCATATTTAGTAATGAAATCGGTCTATAATTTTTAATGTTTTGTTTGTTCGAATCTTCCTTGGGTATCAGAGTTATATATGCTTCTTTCCAGGACTCGGGTAGTTCCCCTTTTTCCATTGTTTCATTGAATAAGTCTAACATTACTAGTTCTAATGAGCTTTGTAGATTTTTATATATTTCAAAGGGGATACCGTCCGGACCTGGTGATTTATTATTCTTTTGTTTACTGATGGCGTTTTTTAATTCTATTAGAGTAATCTTGTCGTTTAGCATATTCCTGTCCTCCTCCAGCACGATTGGCAAATTGCTTTCATTGAGATATTCTTTAACTGCTTCGTCTTTTGGGTCTTCCTGTTTGTAAAGGTCGGTATAAAAAGTTTGAATTATATTTTTTTTCTCAGCGATTCTGGTATGTACTTCCCCATTTTGGTCTTGAAGAGCGTCAATTGTTCTATCTGCTTTATCTTTTGCAAGTTTGTAAGCGAGCCATCTTCCTGGTTTGTTGGCTGATTCGAAGTAGTTTTGTTTTGCTAATTTAAGTTTCCTGGCCAATTGCTCTTGCGTTATCAAGTTTATTTTATGCCTGGTTATATTTAAGTCCTCTAATGTTTTAGAATCTTTGGGGTCTTCTTGCAATGTTTTCTCTAATTCGTGCAATTTAGTTGTTAATGTATTTAATTTGTTGTTTCTCTCTTTATTACGTTTGGCCAAGTAAGCTATGGACAGCCCCCTTATGTATGCCTTCGTTGTATCCCATAGAGTTCTTAGGGAAGTCTGTTCTTTAGTGTTAATCTGAAAAAAGATATCTAATTCTTTCTGCATCATTTTAATATAATCTTTTTCCTTTGTTATTGTTTGGTTTAAGGTCCATCTTACTCTTATTTTACTATTTGGCTCTTTCCATTTTATCCATAAGGGATTGTGGTCGGCCCAGGCGTTTGGAAGAATTTCAGACTCAGCCAAATCGTTTAAGAATTCCCCATTTGCCCAGGCCATATCAATTCTCGACCATGATTTGTGTGGAAATGAAAAGAAGGTATAGTGCCTGCTGTCTGGATTTTGGTATCGCCAACTGTCTTTTAAGTTAAATTCTGTTGCCAATTGATTAAATGATGTCGGTAGTACTCTTCTTGCTTTTTTCTTATTGGTACCTTTGTAGTCCTTTTTCCTATCAACGACTGCGTTGAAGTCGCCTATTATCAATAATTTCTCCCACTGTATTTCTAGTAATTTTTTATGTAAGCTGGAAAAAAAGGCTAATTGATTTATATTTGGGGCATATATAACCACTATCGTTACAGATTTGCTTCCGTTTTTTATTTGTATTATCAGTGTTCTACCGTCCTCGTCTGAATATAGTAGTTTTGGATTCAACCATGCTTTTGTATATATTGCTATTCCACGCTTCTTATGTGTAGATAATGCTGTGAATAGTTTCCCTAACTTTGGGAATTCCAAAATCTGATGTTGTTCTTTTTTGATGTGTGTTTCTTGTAGACAGATAATGTCTGCATTTTGATTTAGTAATTTGTGGAAAAAATTTTTCCTTTTTGTGGGCGAGTTTAGTCCATTTATGTTCAGGGATAGCAGATTTACTGTCTGTTCAGTTGGTGGTTTCCCTTGGTTTTGCTCTTTTTGCCTCGGCCTGTGCTCTCGTTGTCGCACCATCTCTACAGTAATTAACTGCCACCGTCCTCACACTTTCTTCTTTTTGCAGTAAATTTTCTTCTGAGCTTATCTCCTCCAAACTCTCCCTTTCCCCCTCTGCCTTTGTTTCATGTTCCTCTACTACTTTGATATACTGCTCATAAAAGTCTCTGGCATCTTCTATTGTTGTGAGTTTATGTTTTTTATCCAGTAGAGTTATTAGCATTCCTTCAGGTAATAGCCACCTGAAGGATATCCTGTGTCTATTCAGTTTGGTGGATAAGAATTGATAGGGCCGCCTTTTTTCCCTTACACGTCTTGGTATTTGTCTAAGTACTAGTATCTCTTTACCGTTATGTGTGACTGTATTTTCTTTCGATAAATTATAAATTTCATCTCTAACTATTCTTTTAGTAAATCTAATATGTACTTCTTTCGGTAGTCTGTTCTTTCGGGCATAGCTCGTATTCAGTCTATATATTTCATCCATATCCATTATTGTTTCCTGTAGTGTTCTATTTGTCATACTAGCAATTATTTGTGCCATGACCTCCGGTAAGTTCTCGTCTTTACTTTCAGTAACATTTTGAAATCTAAGAAAGAAGGCCGATTTTTCAAGCTCTAGATTTAAAATTGCCTCTTCGAGATTCCTGTTTATTATATCTGTTTTATTCTCTGCAACTTGAAGTCTAAGTTCAATCCTCTCATTGTGTTCCTCTATTTTTTTTATTCTCTGTACATTGTTTGCCAGTTCTCCTTGAATTAATTCCAATCTCTCATCTAGTTTTCCCACCCTGTCATCCACCTTTTTGATATCATCCCTCACCTCTCCTATTGTCCCTCTCATGTGATTGTAATTTCTGTCAATGGACTCCTGCATTTTAATCATCATCTCCTGGAGTGATGCTTGAGTTGTCGATGTCATTTGTGTACTGGAAGTTCCACCTGCTCTCTCTCCTGTGGAACCTTCAGTGGTACGCTGGTTTGATGGAGTTGGGGGTAGGGTTGAGGTTTTTTGTTTCCCTGTTTTAGTTACAGTGGATGTAGTAGACATTTTTAATACACTCCAGATGCTGTCCCAGTATACCATACGAAACCTCTTCTCCCTCTTGTTATTTTGGCACCAATTCTTTTTTTTTTTACTATTTATATCTTTTTCTTCAAGTGTCACATCAATCTGTTTCTTAGATTCTAATGTCAATTTCCTCAAATGATTATATCACACCCTTAATTCCTTCACTATAAATTGTAAATTATATATAAATGTTATCACCGTTTACATCGCATTTATATCACATTCGCAAGGGATCAATCAATAATTATCAATGCTTAAAGTAATTAATCTAAGTTCTATATATAATGTTATTTTCTAGACTCTATTATATAGATATTGTATAAATATGTAAATATATAGCAATGAATATATCTAGAATGTCCAGTTTGTATATATAGTCCAGTGTCCACAGTTTATATATATGTGAATATAGGTAGAATAAAGTTTAAGCCAATACTTAAATTTATCTAAGGTAAAGGTTCAAATAAGTTATGGATGCAAGTACTCACTTATAAATATTTCTTTTGGTCTATTGTCCTTTTGTTGATATATTTATAGTCTATATTTTACTAGTCCTTAGAGTCCAATGTTGATCTTGCTGGTAATTCTATCTCCTTGTTTAATAGTTAAAAATGTCCTCCGGATTTTGCTGTGTCACCGTCTCAGTTCCTTCTTTTCTCTTTCAACTCTAACTTCCTCCCACCTTCCGCACTTTCCAGAAATCTTTCTTGCCCTTTTGCTGTAGTTCTTTACCTTTTTAGTTCTCCAAACACAGTTCTCTTTTTGTTTCTTGCAGAGTGCTTTAAATCAAATTGGGTCGTAAATCTGTCTTGGTTCAGCAAGCTCTCTGCCCGTCCTTTTCGCTCCCCCTTGCAATCGCCGCCTTTATCCTCTCGGAGCTTTCTGTCATAAATCCACAGGTCAGCAATCAGCTACAAGGGCACACCGTCTTATTTCCTTCCACCAGTTGTTGAAAAAACCTCTCAATAATATCTCTCTCTCACAATTCTCCACCACAATTCTTTGCTGTTTTTCTCTTACTTCCTTATCTGAGTCGGGCAGTCATGTCTCCAGATCGGCCATGGAGGCTGATTTCTTCACGGTCGGCTCCAGGAGTTGTTCTTGCTCCCTGGGTGGATTGCTTGTCCTCCCCAGAGGCTCCGAACTCTCCCCCTTCGAATCACTCTTCCCTCCAGGTCAGTGATCGCCGCTAGGCAACCGAAATCAGTGAAAAGCACAGATGCAGCCTCAGAGGTTCTTGAGGCTACTGTGCCCAGACATGACGTCAAACCGGAAGTCTCTCAGGTCTAGGAGATTCTTGTAGGGAGTTGTTTTCTCTTGATAATAATTTGAAAATACATCACTGTAACATTTTGGTATTTTTTTATTAAGAGAAGTCCAAAGAAGTCTTCATTCTGAATTCCATTCATTCTACATAGTTTAATTTTGAAATAATCAATAATATTCTAGCACTTGCCCTTGCTATTTGTCTCAAAATACTAAAAGACAGCAACAAAAAAGTCCTGAAATCATATGAGGGAAGATGCATTCAGCTCTTATTTCCTATCATCACCTGCTATTCCAGGTTTACACAGGCCAAGACACAAAGAAAGCAATCCTTTCCATGTTTCATTAATTGAAAAACAGAAGGACATCTGATAAATCCTTTTGCTGAAAATAGAACTTCGAGACATTATGCTAATACCAACCCTTTCAAGAAACAAGTTGCCTCACAGACAAAGAAAAATATATAACATGCCGATAAGAGTGTTGTTAAGAATTTAAAAACATTCTTAAAAGAAAGAAATTAAGGATAAGGAAAATATAGGCTTTAAGACAGTACATTTACCCCCAAAATAGTAAGTAGGCTCAGTTAAGATGATTATTGTTCCTCAGGTAAAAATGGGAACGTTTTGTAAATCTTCACTTTGGGGCCTTACTGCTTTTGTATGGCTAAATGAAAAACTGGTAGTAGAGTTGTTCAATTCTTTCTTTGTCTTAGATATTGCTTGCTATTCAATTCAGACCTCAGTATGATGATATAGCATTTAGGGCAAAAGATGCATACCAGGAGCCCCCCACTGGATGTTATAATGGAGAAGATCTCTACAGCCACCATATGCTTGCCACCTGTGGTCAGATAACTAGGAACAAAGGAGAGCCAAACACTGCAGAAAATCAACATGCTGAAGGTGATAAATTTGGCTTCGTTAAAAGAGTCTGGTAATTTCCTGGCAAAGAAAGCTACAGTAAAGCTGACAAGGGCTAAGAGGAACATGAAGCCCAAGACACAGTAGAACATGACAAAGGAGTTTTCATTACATTCCAGAACAATTTCTTCTGCCATTAAGTGCATGTTGAAATCAGGGAATGGAGGAAAAGTCAGCAGCCAGACAGTACAAAGAACTACTTGAATGAAGGAGCAGAAAAATACAATGGAAATGGCCAATCTTTTCCCCACCCATTTCCTCATAGTAGACTTTGGTTGGGTGGCCATGAAAGCTAAAATCACCACAATAGTTTTTGCTAACACGCATGATACAGCTACAGTAAAAATGATACCAAAAGTACTTTGTCGAAGGAGACACGTCGTTTTGTGAGGTTTGCCAATAAATAGTAAAGCACAAAGGAACGAAAGCAGAAGAGAAATGAGAAGGATATAGGTGAGGTTTCGGTTGTTGGCCTTGACGATGGGAGTATCCTGGTACCTAATGAAGATACCCAGAACCAACAATACAATAAAGGAAGACAAAAGAGAACAAACGGTTAAGATGGTCCCCAATGATTCTTCATATGTCAGAAATATTACAGTTTTTGGAAGGCATGAATTCTGTTCCTTGTTTGGATACTGATCTTCTGGACATGGAAAACAGTCATCCATATCTAGGGGGAAAATCAGGTTAGAAACATAATTGTTCTAAAATTAAACTGAAAGAATATGAATGCACTGCTCTGAGGATAGCATGAAGTTTTGTTCTCTCTGTCTGATCTCTTGAACCCTGTAACTGCTGGCACAATAAGCATATGAGCTTTTCTTTTAAGTTAAATTTTATTAGGAGTAAAACTGGAAAACAGATTCTAACTATAAGACTAGCATTAGAAAACATTATTGAAATATTTACACGTATTTGTTTTTAAGTCAGACTTTATAAATCGATGAAGCTTCTTGAACATTTTTTTTGCAAATTGTTTACTATGACCATTTTATTAAATCTCAGAAAGATTGACCAGTAAAAGGTCTCCAAAACTGGAACTTAGGTTTTCCACTCCAACTTCCATACCTTAACCATTATACCAAATTGTTTATTATGACTGAGACGACATGAATAAAAAAATCTGGGTGATGACACTATGGAGAAATGGATGTAAGAATCAGTGTCTTTATTTGTGTCACTAAGTCTGAAATAGACAAGATATGCAGTACAAGAATAGTAAGAACATTTATAGCAGATTGAAAAGTCACCTGTTCTCTTTGAGGACTCCACCTACATTGTAGCAAGTAGATCCTTCCAATGGCATTGTAAATACAAAGGGGAAGGGTGCATGAAAGAGGAAGGCTTGTTCATGACAATGGCTTTCCTCCACAGGAAAAGTTATCCTAGATCTCTGAGAAATAAGGATTATTTCCCTCTGATTTATTGCTATGTCCTTGTACAATGAAGTGACATTAATTATTGATTATGTGCAGTCAAGTTGGTGTCAACTTTTAGGGACCCTTAAATCAACATTCTCCATGGAACATGTCCCTAATCTGGTCTTTTAGTCTTCCTTCGGCGCACTCATTACCACTCTAAATCAGAGGTGGGTTCCCGTTTTCTTCACTGCCCGTTCTCTCATTGCCAGTTTTCTAAAACAAAGCTACTGCACATGCCCAGAAGCAAAAAAACAAGATGGCTGCGCCTATGACGCCGCTGAGAGAACCAGCTCATGGGCCTGGTAGGCCTGAGTCGCTGCCGGTTCCAGTGACCCAGGCTGCCAAGTTACTATCAGTTCTAGAGAACCGGTCCGAACCAGGAGGAACCCACCTCTGCTCTAAATGCAGCTATTCACTTTGCTGCTAGTTCTCCAGTTCTCCTTTGTCCTTCTTCTACCCACATTAGCGGGATTTCCATACATATTTCTTTCTAATTCCATTGTGCCATTTTTTTTTACAATCAATCAGATTGTTTAATTCAGCATAGAAATGCCAAATAAAGTTGTGGCGACCATATGATTTTATCTCCAAAAGTGGCTTCTGGTTTGCAAAAGCACAAAATTATCTCTTCTCTAGATTGTCCTAACCTACACAGCTTTTTCATGGAATGACATGACAGCTTGAACTGTTGAAGATGGTCTTCTGAAGGTAGTTAATATGGATATAATAATAATAATAATAATAATAATAATAATAATAATAATAATAATAATAATAATAATAATAATAATAATAATAACAACAACAACAACAACAACAACAACAACAACAACAACAACAACAACAAAGTTGGAAGGGACCTTGGAGGTCTTCTAGTCCAACCCCCTGATTAGGCAGGAAACCGTACACTACTTCAGACAAATGGTTATCCAACATCTTCTTAAAAACTTCTAGTGTTGGAGCATTCACAACTTCTGGAGGCAGGCTGTTCCACGGATTAATTGTTGTAACTGTCAAGAAATTTCTCCTTAGAACTAAGTTACTTCTCTCCTTGTTCAGTTTCCACCCATTGGGTGAAATCTCAATCTCATTGAGATTGAGATTTGGTCTCAATCTCTGCACAGCCTGAATATCAAATATCTCAGCATCCCACTACTGCCATGATGTGAGCTGCCCAGGGAAAATAGAGATCTTTGCACTGTGTCAAAATGGTGTTAAGTTCTGTATTCATATCATATCAGACACTTACCCTGCATCTATAAACTGTGAGAATGTTTTGTCTGCATAGAAGTAAATATTTACAGTACCTAATATCAATGCATCTGTCAAATCTGCATCACTCATTGTTAATCACTCACCTATTAGATTTGAAATCTTCCCTTCTGGACACTGAAGACAGTCATAACAACAAAATGGCTTCCCTTCTATTTTCTTCTTAGCATAACCCAAAGGGCAATAGTTATTACATAGGGAAAGTGGCTGGACCTGTTCAAAAAGGATAGAAGAGATTGCTTTGCATTTTCCAAGACTGTGTAATAATAATGTTTGTCTACAAAGCTCCCACTTTTTATCAGGTTTTTTGGGGAAGCCTTGTGAGTGATGTCAGTGAAAAAAACAAAGGAAAGAAAATGCCATGGGATTTACAGAGCTTCCACAAATATTCTTTGTTGTGGTCCACTGATTAGAATATAGTATTGCAGGCTAACTCTACCCATAGCCTGATGGATTCAAGGTTGACTCAGCATTTCATCTTTCTATGTTCGGTAAAATGAGGACCCAGATTGCTGGTGGCAATATGCTGAAATTGTACAGAGAGTGCTGTAAAGTAATATGGAGCAGTTTATAAGTCTATGTGCTATTGCTATTCCTATTGCTAATATAGCCATATAGTTTACTTTGTCTTCTTTGTATTTTGTCAGCTTCCTACAGCCTTTTCTAGTATTCTGGTAAATTGCTACTAAAAGAAATCACATGGTTTAGTTTCTATACCAATGCCATCAACCAAGAACTATTAAATGCCAATTTCTGCTGTGATTTAAGATGATATATTTTGCATAATGATATGGATTACATATGTAGAAAGTTGGCACCCACCTTTCTCCTAGAAGAATGAAATATTTTGAAGAATATTAAAAAAAGGTAGGATAAAATATTTCCCCTAAAAGAAAAATCTTAAGGGAGACAGAAACTCAGCCCCAGCTCCCTCCCCCCAGCAGATATTTTGTGCCCATTAAGAGAGACTGGGCCATCCTATCTACAAAACAACAGATCTTCAGCTCAGGATGATGGGATTAAGACATGGCCCTCCAGGACATAATAGGATTAACCCACTAGCAGCAGAGCTCACCACATTGCACAATCTCCTAAGGACATTGCATCACCCAGAAAACTTCAACCAAATCTGGGACAACCTACAGAGCTAGCTATGAGCCCCACAACAGCCAAGGAGAATACATGTTCTTGCACAGGAACAGGAAGTTCAAGTGCAAAGCCCAAGAGAAGGTATAAAATACCCCTCACTCTCAACTCCATGTGGTCAGCTGCACCACAGAACCATGTGCTTGGTTCTGCTTCATCATTAAACCATCTTTCCAATCAGCCTCCATATTTCCAGTGTCTTTCTCCCGGCTTGGAACTGAACCAGGTGGATATTTCTTCCAACACATAATTAAGAGGTTCTTATGGAATAAATTTGGATATTTCTCCTAATTTGTGGATTTATTTTGGTTACAATTAAATTGTTCACCTTTTCAACACTGTATAAATGTGTGAAAGCTTTATTCATATGGTTATTACATCACTTCTAAAGTTATTTCTTCTTCTTCTTTTCACTTGCAGGAGTACTGTATGGCAATTAAACCTCCCTTCCTATAACATCAATTATTATAAGGTTTCCCAGGCATATATTTTAGTATTTCAGACATAGGAATCATTGGAATTATCCCAGAGCTCACATCTATTGAGTTAAAACATTAGTAAACTTGTTCCGGATTATCCAAACCTGATTAAACCTGCTTGGCGAATTGATGGCTTCATCAATTTTTAACCTGTCCTCTTGGGAAGTCACAGATCCTATTCCACCAACTTTGACTTTCAAAAAGGATTTATTTGGGAATGTAACCCAATTGATGACATCAAACCCAGTCTTTAGTTCTCCATTTTGGTTGAAAGATAGTGTTTCTCCTGCAGTATTATTGAAAGAGAGCCTTCTTACTATTTGATTGAGCTGCAAAACAAAAACAAAGAATAAAGAATAAAGGGTGGGGACAAACAATTCATCATGATCTGTAAAATGATGAAAGCCTACCTCCATTTCAGAAACATGGAAAAGAAACTATATTTTTACATGTAAGATAAAGGTAAAGGTCCCCCCGCACATGCATGCTAGTCATTTCCGGCTCTGGGGCAGTGCTCATCTCCATTTCAAAGCCGAAGAGCCAGCGCTGTCCAAAGACATCTCCATGGTCATGTGGCCGGCATGACTAAACGCCAAAGGTGCACAGAACGCTGTTACCTTCCAACCAAAGGTTGTCCCTATTTTTCTACTTGCATTTTTATGTGCTTTTGAACTGCTAGGTTGGCAGAAGCTGGGACAAGTAACGGGAGCTCACTCCGTTACGCAGCGCTAGGGATTCGAACTGCTGAACTGCCAACCTTCTGATTGACAAGCTCAGCGTCTTAGCCACTGAGCCACCGCATCCCACATTTTACATTACAATGTTGGTTATATCTTAATGGAAGGGACTTGTCTCCATTTTGTGATAAATTCTCAAACACATATAAGCATATTTATCTGGCCATTCAATGATATGGAGACAAATTTATACAATTGTATGTCAGACATAACATAACATTATGTTAACATTAATGGAGAGAAGAAACCCCTATGACGTGAGACATTACCTTCCATGGATGAAGTTGGAGAAGTTCAATAAGTTCAATTTTGCCTAATCTTGCTCTATTTTTGAAGAACAATGAATAAGCAACATGTAATGTCTGTGCCAAAATATAGACTGCATTGTAGATGCTATAGCTGTGGCCTGTCATGTCCATTTCAAAAATGGATACAGGGAGGGTCTCTATCTTCTCATCACCAGTGCAAATTGGTTGACTGTCCATATTGTTTGTTTTCTCATCAACCATGGAGCCTGAGAACACACATTCAAATGCCTCTGTCCAAAAAACCTTAATAAAGTCATCTTCTTCATTAAAGTTTGGCTTTCTTCTCTGAAGAAATTCCCGAAACCCTAGGACTTTTCTTGAATGAACCGCAAAGGAAAGAGCACCATGGAGAAAATCTAGATCTTCCCATCTCTGAAAGGGAAGAGATGTGAAATCCATCTGGGCTGTCATAATCCAGATTTTAGCATTTTCTTGTAATGGTATCTCTTCAAATTTTGACATTGAGGGAATCATTCTCAAAATTATCATTATATCAATTTCACCTTGAATTAACACTGAATTGACAGTGCTGTTCATCATAATACTGTAAACGTTCAACCCTTCTTTCACAGTATTGACAATATCAGTCGAATAAGAAACAAATGGGAATCTTTCAATGAAGTCAAAGCAGATTCCACTCTTGGCAAACATGGGAACCACATTTTGTACAAACTTCTCCCCATTGTCATTATTCACACACAAGACCCCAATCCATGTCCACATAAAATGCTTCAGTAACTGAAGAATCCCCTTATACTGAAAATCCATATTTGGAAACATTTGGTGATAGAAACCATCCTGTTTGTGCTTATTTGTCACTGGAGCAGAGCCATACATAAACTATAGAAAAAAACAGAAGAAAGGAAACAATAGACTTTTATTTTTTTTACAAGTGAGTCAACCAATTTTTTTTCTCATTATAGTACACAAAGCAAAAGTTTGCATCTTAATAGTTTTAGATTTGGCAATTGTGTTCCTCCAACACTTGGAAGAAAAAAAAGTTAAGACTAGTTGTGCAGCATCTATCAATCTTTGGTTGTCTTAATCTTGCTTTGATTATTTTGTGGCTTCCTTTCCTGTATAAACTAGGACATTTAGTGCAATCTATTGTTTAAACTCAGAATGGGAGCTGATTTATATATTAATAGCAATAGCAATAGCACTTAGACATATACCACTTCACAGTGCTTTACAGCCCTCTCAAAGCGATTTACAGAGTCACCATATTGTCCCCAACAATCTGGGTCCTCATTTTACCGACCTTGGAAGGATGGAAGGCTGAGTCAACCTTGAGCCTGGTGAGATTCGATCTGCCAAACTGCTGGCAGCGAAGTAGTCTGCAGTACTGCACTCTAACCACTGCGCCACCACGGCTCGTTAAGAATGTTCTGCGAATGCAGCAAATAATATTTGGTGCACCAGGAATTTTCTAATCCATTTAAATTTGAATATGGTTCTCCATCCTTACATTAATAACCATGCAATTGAAGAAGGAGAGACTGTTAACAAATGTTTCTTAGATTTCAGAATAAAGTTGAAAGAAAACTGTTCCTCTTGATTTCAGTCAGTGTTTACTTTATGACAGAAATCAAGTCTTATCTAAATGAAATGAGAAATTTAACTGGATTGCATCCATACACTGCATACATACTGTAGTTACCTGAGGAAACTTGTAGATATGCAGAATGGTGACCCCATGAAGACATACTTCAGTGTCAGGTCCTCCAATTATTGCTACTGGGTATTTATGGATGTCACAGTTGTAATTAGGGATTAATCTGCCTTTAGAGGAAAGGAGTTCCATTGAGGCATGATACATCCATTTTGAAGTAAAATGGCTGTTATAGATTTGAAAGCCCAGGGTAACATTAGGTAAAATATGGGGATTCATATTGATCTCCTTAACAGCAAATACTAAAGCCAGGATATGTTGGTAAATTTGCATTATGACCCTGAAGAGAGAGGAACATGATCTGCTATAATCCATTGAATGCAGAATATGATATTCATTTAGCCCTTCCTTTCAAACATAATGTGAGAAGGTGGTTCAATCCACGCATGTAAAAAGCAATCAGTTTCATTCATTGCACTTATTTAAGCTAATAAAATAATCAAAGCACTTTATTTGAAATATATAGGTGAAACTCGAAAAAGTAGAATATCGTGCAAAAGTTCATTTATTTCAGTAACGCAACTTAAAAGGTGAAACTAATATATGAGAGAGACTCATTACATGCAAAGCAAGATAGTTCAAGCCACATGAGCTGTAAGCCATAATCATCACAATTATGACACAGCATGGCTTACACATCATGTAAACTGATCCAAACTCAACTGCAGAAAATACGACTTCAGCAACAAAGTGATCAATGCCTGGAATGCACTACCTGACTCTGTGGTTTCTTCCCCAAAACCCCAAAACTTTAACCATAGACTGTCTACAGTTGACTTCACCCCATTCCTAAGAGGTCTATAAGGGGCGTGCATAAGTTCACCGCTGTGCCTACCATTCCTGTCTTACTGTCCTATTGTCTCTCTTCAAAAAGTTTTATTGGTACAAAATACAAACATTTTTTAAATTCCCCCCCTTCCCCCCAACCCCCTCCCTCCCCTCCCCTGGCTTCCCAGAAAGAACAAAGGATATAATCTTCAAATAACCACAAACTTAAAATATACTAACAAATTATAAATTCAAAAATTCCTCTATTTTTTTTAAACTCCACATTGTCTAAAATCTATTAAACCATTCTAAAATTCTAACCATATATCATTATTAAACTATATATATCTTCTTAATCTGATACTTTTTTTGAATATAATCAGTCCATCTACTCCATTCCGATATGTATCTTTCATTTGAATGTTCTTTTAAATATAATGAAATTCTTGCCATTTCTGCCAGATGTGTAACTTTTATTGTCCATTCCTCAATAGTAGGTATATCTTCTTTCTTCCAGTATTGTGCTACCAGCAATCTGGCAGCCATTATCACTGTCCTATTGTCCTCATTTATCTATACTTCTTTGCTTATGTTATGTTAATACAAACACCTACTATCTTGTATATGTTTGACAAACAAATAAAATAAAAATAAAAACTATCTTGCTTTGCATGTATTGAGTCTAACTCATATATTAGTTTCACCTTTTAAGTTGCATTACTGAAATAAATGAACTTTTGCACGATATTCTAATTTTTCAAATTTCACCTGTATAGTGGCCATCCGATTTACCAGGTTTCTTCCTCTTTGGCCAGGTATCTCAAGATTTTTATTCTAGGAGAGTATTATTATCATGTCAGTGATGCCTTCACTATTGACCTGGGAAGCAACAGTGAACATCAATCTCTTGGACATTTTTTTTAAAAATGAGCATTGCTGATGGGATCTATAATGAAGTTCTTTTTCTACCTTTTCTTCAATTCCATCTTTGCTCTGGAAATGCTTACATGGCAAGACTAGGACAGTGTTAGGTTAGGTTAGGATGTTCAATAAAAGAAGTTACTAGGGAAGGAACCTTGGATCTCAACTCCCCGCTTGGAGCTTTGTCATTGTGAAAGAAGCAGTACTATTTGCATAAATATGAACATTCAAAAATATAATTAAATAAAGTATATTGTACATTATCTCCCAAGAAAAGACCCTGGGTTCCACAGACCAAACCTAATCTTGGTGAAATGTAGGGGAGGGGATGACGACAAAGACTTAACTGGACAGAAATAAATATCCATTCTCATCCATTCTGTGCTTGGCATTTGATGATCCAACATCAACATAAGCAGATAAAAGCACCAAATATGCAAAGTACATAAAATGATTATGCATATGCAGGGACACTGTAAAAAATATACAGATATAACACACATAGCCAGCAATTATTTCATGCCCTACAGATGACTCAAGACTACATGGTGAATTTGATGCAAAATATCAGCACACATGTAAGTATATCATATACATAATACAATTCATACAATGCCCTTTCACTCACTCACCTTCAGGTCTATTTTACATATACCTCTCTGGCCATAACTGAATACTTACATGAATTTGATGCAAGACATCAGCATGCATGTAAGTATATTATATGCATAACACAATTCAAATAATGCACTTTCACTCACTCATTTCACTCACTCACGTTCAGGTCTATTTGACATCTCTCTCTCTGGCCATAACTCAATACTTACATACTTTCCTCAAAGAGGTTGCTAGAAGGAGGTGTCTTAAAGTCCATCATCATATAAAACACAAAGATCTGAGAAATGATGCTAGCAAAGTGGATGTCCCCTGACTGGTATTGCTTGTGGAGAATAGGCAGAGGATCTGCAGTGCTGCATTTACTGTGAGAAAGGTGACACATTCCTTGTGGACAAAGCATTGACAGCAATGTTATGGGCATAATACATAGAAGAAAACAATTCATTTTTAAATGCATGTCATCTTTCTCCACCTTTTCTTGTCCTTCTGGATTCTTAACTTATGCCCAAAAGAAAGACTTGCTGCGTGTTTCTGTATTTGTCTTTGTATTTTGTTTCTGTGTATATGGAGAAATGGAAAAGTTCAGACTATGTGTGGTCAAACAGTGACTAACTGGAATTGCAGATGGGGATATTCCAGGAGCAGGTATTAATCTACTTGAGGTTTCTCCCTGTCTTCTGATTAGTTTTTTTTCATGTCTTCATGAAGACATGCTTATACTGGTTATTACTTTTGAGATAAACACCAACCACCCCTAAGGGACCTTGAACAAGAAGGAATAGTTTGTTTGTCATTCTCGAAACAAAATCTCTACCTGACACTAAGCAATAATGGGATTTGGCAGCAAGCCTCAAAGCAGCAAGGATGAAAAAGATAAATAAATGCAGGCATGAAAGTCCAAGCTATTTGCAATATTATATTTATAACAGTGAAGGGGGAGTCCCTGTGAAGTCCATAGAAAATAAATGCTACAAATGGATGGATGGATGGATGGATGGATGGATGGATGGATGGATGGATGGATGGATTAAAAAAAATCCTGGCAAAGTGGTATCATTTGTGCTACGTCCATAATTGATCCCAAAGTATCTCTTGAAACTGGGTTTACGTGATTTATCTTTTAATAGTTTAACTTACTGATTTTGCGAAGTTCATATACAATGATCATCTCCTGATTTCATACAGTGATCAAACACTGATTTCAGTAGCCACTTCCTTTCCTCAAAAGAAGAAGGAAAAAAAACCCCACACCACTCAGTTGTTTTGCTCATCCCTAGGACAAACCCCCTTGAAGCCAGGCTGTTCACATCTGCCCCCTCCATTGGAGACTATTTATTTATTTATTTATTTATTTATTTATTTATTTATTTATTTATTTATTTATTTATTTATTTATTTATTTATTTATTTATTTATTTATTTATTTATTTATTTATTTATTTATTTATTTATTTATTTATTTATTTATTCATTCATTCATTCATTCATTCATTCATTCATTCATTCATTCATTTATTTGCATTTATATGCCGCCCAACTCCCAAAGGACTCTGGGCGGCTTAACAAAATTTGCAAATATTAAAAACATAAAAACATTGAAACAAATAAAACAATTTAAAGACCCATGCATATCCTTTCATGGTCAGATCTCGCCGATTACAGTTGCGAGATCAATGGCCTCAAGCCTGCCGGAAGACCCAGGTCTTAACTGCTTTTCGGAAGGCCAATAGGGTGGGGGCAATCCGGATCTCCAGAGGTAGCTGGTTTCAAAAGGCCGGGGCAGCCACAGAGAAGGCCCTCCCCTGTGGGCCTGCCAGCCGGCACTATTTAGCTGACGGGACCTGGAGGAGACCAACTCTGTGGGATCTCACTGGTCGCTGGGAGTTGTGTGGCAGAAGGTGATCTCGAAGATAGCCTGGTTCTAAGCCATGTAGGGCTTTAAAGATAATGACCAATACCTTCATTTGTGTCCAGAGATCAATAGGGAGCCAGTGCAGCTTGTGGAGAATTGGTGTGGTGTGGGTGTACCTAGGTGTACCCATGATAGCTCACGCAGCTGCATTCTGGACAAATTGTAGTCTCCGAACACTCTTCAAGGGTAGCCCCATGTAGAGCACATCGCAATAATCTAATTGTGAGGTGACAAGGGCCTGATTGACTGTGAGGAGAGCCTCTCGATCCAAGTAGGGTTGCAATTGGTGCACCAGACAGACTTGTGCAAAGGTCCCCCTAGCCACAGCTGTCAAATGTTGCTCTAATTTCAGCTGTGGGTCTAGGAGGACACCCAAATTTCAAACCCGTTCTGAGGGGGACAATTTCTCCCCCCACAAAGAACCAAGGATGGACAGTTGTCATAGTCTTTAGGAGGCAATATCCACAGCCACTCGGTCTTGTCTGGGTTAAGTCTGAGCCTGTTGACTCCCATCCAGACCCTCACAGCCTCAAGGCACCAGCACATCACATCCACTGCTGCACTGAATTGACACGGGGTGGAGATGTATAACTGGGTATCATCCGCATATTGCTGATACCTCCCCTCGAATCATCGGATGACCTCACCCAGTGGTTTCATGTAGATATTAAGGGGAGGGGAGAGAGGACCGAACCCTGAGGCACCCCACAAATGAGGGGTCTAGGGGTCGATCTCTGTCCTCCTACTAACACCGACTGTGATCAACCAGAAAGATAGGAGGAGAACCACCGTAGCCCAGTGCCTCCTAACCCCAACTCTCTTAGTTGTCGCAGAAGGATACCATGGTCAATAGTATCAAAAGCTGCTGAGAGGTCAAGTAGCACCAAGATAGAGGAGTGACCCCATCTCGGGCTCGCCAGAGATCATTCATCAGTGTGACCAAAGCAGTCTCCATGCTGAAGCCAGATTGAAAAGGTTCCAGATAATCTGTTTCATCCAATAACTGTAGGAGCTGAAGTGCCACCACTTTCTCAACAACCTTTCCTACAAAGGGTAGGTTGGAGACTGGACAAAAGTTCTTTAATTCTGCTGCATCCAGGGAAGGCTTCTTGAGAAGTGGTCGCACAATTGCTTCCTTTAATGGTTGCAGGAAGGACCCCTCACTCAAGGATGCGTTTACTAATGCCTGGAGCCAGCCTCGTGTCACCCCCCCTGCTGGCCAAAACCAGCCAGGAGGGGCACGGATCCAACAAACAAGTGGAGGAACTCATCGCTCCTACTGCCTTGTCCGCTTTCTCAGGGGTCACAGATTCAAATTCATCCCATACAACAGGACTAAGATCTGTCCCTGTTGTCTCGGTCAGAATTGCCCAATCAGAGTCCAGGTCCATCCGAATCTGAGCGACTTTATCTGACAGAAACTGCACAAATTCCTCAGCTCTACCCTGCAAGGGCTCCTCCATTCCCTCTACATTGAGGAGGGAACGAGTCACCCTAAAAAGGGTGGCTAGGCGCAAATCAGCAGATGCAATAAGTGTGAAAAATGCGAACTTTTTGCCGCCTGTATCTCCACTAAATAAGTCCTAATAAAAGCTCTTAGATGTGTTCAGTCGGATTCAGAATTACTGGTCCTCCAGCATCGCTCTAGACGTCTCTTTTGGCATTTTATCTCACGGAGCTCCTTGGTAAACCAGGGAGCTTTCCTGGATTCACTGCCATGGAGAGGTCGCAAAGGCTCAATCCAGTCCAATGCCCCAGATAGTGCTCTATTCCAGGCTATTTCAACTCTATTTCAGCCGGATTGTGGACAAGGGAGTCTGGTATCTCCCCAAGCTCCTTCTGGAACCCTTCAGGGTCCATTAGACATCTGGGGCGGAACCACTTAATCGGTTCCGCCTCCCTGCGATGGAGGAGTGGTGACTTAAAGTCTAACCTCAACAGGAAATGATCTGACCACGACAAGGGAGAAACAGCTTTACCTCTTAGTTTCAGATCATCTCTCCACTACCCCAAGAGGAACACTAGGTCAAGCGTATGTCCCCCCCTATGAGTTGGACCCTGAACTACCTGGGTCAGGTCCATGGTTGTCATGGAAGCCATGAACTTCAGTGTGATTTCCTATTAAGAGTAACTTGATGGGGTTCTTTAAGAATTTGGTTTTACAGCATCACACCAAGGAAGTTGCTGGGGCTTGCAGACACTGAGTAGGTGGGATTGAAAAATTTCAACAACTAGTTCTCTGCCCGGTTGCTGGGTGGGCATGGCCATGGGGGCTTAGCCTACTCGGCCTCCTGCACCATGTTATGTATTTACAATTACAATGGTTTCACTCAGGTCCAGATTTGAGCTGGAAAAATGCTCAAATGCTATTGGTTAAAGCATCTGACAGCTCCCTATAAAAGGGCTGGCTGTCAGATAGAGTTTTGCTGGTTGCAGATAGAGTTGCCTAATAAACAGGGTTTCAAGAGTCGGTCTCCAGAGTTGTTATTCCCACAACTTAACAGTGGTGACGAAGGCTTTGGGAGCTGGAGAACTAGGATGAGCGAACCACAGGCACAACAACCAGCCGGGCGGATCAGTGGAAGAAACCTCAGAGCATGCCAAAGCATGTCTGCTTTTCATTTGCCAGCACCATTCAATCCGGGGAAGAAAAAATGGGAGACGTATATGACACGTTTTTACTGATTTTTAGAAGCGAATGACCTTTTGGGTCTGGCAGATAATCGAAAAAGAGCTCTTTTTCTTAGTTACTGTGGCCACAATGTGTTTGACACAGTGGAGGCACTGTCAGACCCAACCCCAGTACAGTTCATACTGTGGCAGGTGCTGCAAGCTACACTCAAGACCCACTATGCTCCCATGCTGTCTAAAGTCATTAGATGCTACGAATTCAGGCAATGGATGCAGCTTGAGGGTGAATCGATAAACCAATATATTGCAGCCCTTCACAAAGCTGCTGGTCATTGCAAGTTCAGGGATCTGAATGACATCCTGCTTGACCAATTGATTTGTGGCATCCGAGACATCTGACTGCAGTGCAGACTTTTGGCCAGAACCAACCTGACATTGGCAGTTGCATTGGACGAAGCCAGGGCTGCTGAATCATCTACCAAGCCTGCCAAATCTCTACACAAGTTCGCTGCTGCCAAAACAGAGGCTAAACCTCCAACCACAGTGCACAAGGGCACCTATGAGGACTCTGACAGCAGCAAAGACAAAGTCTGCCACACTGATAGGAAGCGACCTTCTGATTGAGGGGACAGCAGTTGGACTGCGCTAACTGTGGTGGTTTTTTGCCATTTGTGAGATGCCATCTGTAAACGGTGTGACAGAAAGGGCCACCTGGCAAAGGTTTGCCATGCCATCTTGCCCACCAATCATGCTCCAATCCCAGACGCCGCACACAGCAAAGTGTCAAAGCAAAAAAGGTGGGACTTTTGGAAACCGCACCAGGAAGCCGCCATTTCTGGGGCACCAGACAGCAATCATATGCTCATCAGGCGGGCCAGCACATCTGGCAAAAAGAAGCTGACCATGACGGTTACAATCGAGGGGGCACCTTGTGAGTCAGAGGTGGACACCGGCTCTGCTGTAACCATCATTTCCTGGCAAGCCCTGAAGCTTGCCATTCCAGGCATACAGAAGCGCAGTCTTGCACATCAACACATCAGACTCTCTGACTATCATGGAAATCGTATTCCCATCATCAGGAATACGATTGCCTAATAAACAGGGTTTCAAGAGTCGGTCTCCAGAGTCATTATTCCCACGACTTAACAGCAGGGGGGGAATTTTCACCCTCCCCAGGCTCCGGAGTATTTCTTCGAGCCTCTGGGAGGGCGAAAATGGCCTCCCCCGGGCTCCAGAGGCCCTCCAGAGGCCAGAAACAGGCCTGTTTCTGGAGTTCCGAAACTTCCGGATGGCCTGTTTTTCGCCCTCCCGGAGCCTCCGCGGAGGCCCTGCATTTACCCGGCATCCAAAACAGGCTGTGTGGAGACTCCTGGGAGGGGAGGATAGGGGCAGGATGGGCGGTGTCAGCCAATCCTTGCAACTACCAGTTCGGCGAACCAGATGTAAAATTAGCATTCGGTTCGCCCAAACCGGTCCTAACCGGCTGAATCCCACCCCTGGTTAAACATTCCCTTTAGTGATGCTGATAAGGTTATCCATTCAGTTTTGACTGACGCTTGGTGTTTCTATAGGCCAGGTCTGTCCACAACTTCTATCTTGGACTATTTGTTCAAGTTTTTCTGTGCTCTGGTTGATTCAGCTTTGATGGTGTCCAGCCACTATGTTCTTGGATAGCCTGGTCTTCTTTTATTGCTAACTCTTCCAAACAAAATTGCTTTCTCCAAAATTGAATTCTTCTGCATGACAGGGCCAAAGTAAGTGAGACGGCCCTTCAGTATGCTGCCTTTTTTAGATTGCACAAGTGCCTTGAGACCATAAAGCAAACTGGTTTGGTCCGACTTCATAGCCTGGGAGAGTCACCTGTTTTCAACTGATTAGCTGATCCATAAGGAGGCAAGAGACCAACATCTACACCTTGAACAGGTCTGAGGGAAGATTAACAATTTCTAATTTACCCATTACCCGTTATGATTGTCCCAAAGGTGCTTTTTCAAAAGGCAACTGGACTTTCTGGTTTTTCTTTGAAGACATTTCGCTTCTCATCCAAGAAGTTTCTTCAGTCCTTGGATAAGAAGCGAAATGTTTTCAAAGAAAAACCAGAAAGTCCAGTTGCCTCTTGAAAAAGCACCTTTGGGTTTAACCTTACCTTATTTTCCTGTTTGTTTCTTTGGTTACTTTGCTAATGGGAATTTGCAATTATATTCCATTACTTGCTCTCTCTTCTTGGACCTTTACTTTTAGCAATGTCATCTTAAAATTATAATTGTTTTTTTAAAGAATGTTATGTATGAAATAATTGTAACATTTAAAGTTATTAGAACTATGTAAGTCCTTTCAATTTCTTCAATATTTAATTGTCTGCTTGTAGGTAAAATAATTATTGTAATTCTAATATAATGTTTCATTTGTGTTCAATTAACCATAGTTATGTTCAATAGATTTTGCTGTGATTTGAACTATTTTTCCATTATTTTTTGTTTGTAATGTTAATACAATTTTAACATAGGAGTTACAGTATATATTCTGATGTAGTTAGTCCTTAAATGACTTGATTCATTTAGTGACCATTCAATGTTACAACTGCACCGAAAAACTTATGATCATTTTTCGCACTTACAACCATTGCAGTATCCTCTTGGTCACGTGATCAAAATTCAGATGCTTAGCAACTGACTCATATTTATGACCGAAGCAGTGTCCCAGGGTCATATGATCAGCTTTTGTGATCTTCTGACAAGCAAAGTCAGTGAGTGAACCAGACTCACTTAACAACCATGTTACTAACTTACCAACTACAGTAATTCACTGAACAACTGTGGCAAGAATGGTTGTAAAATGGGGCAAAATTCACGTAACAAATGTTTAACTTAGTAACATAAATTTTGGGGTCAGTTGTCCAACAAACTATGGGAAAGTATTCTGAAGTTCTCATTTGACATTAGGATTGTTTTCTTGCTACTGGTAATTACAACTTGTTTCTCTTTTTGCCATGTCACTGAGGAAAACCAGTGGATATGTCTATTCAGATGAGAAAAATAGTGGAAGGTCTCCTAGGATTTGGATTCTGAACTGATGTCTATTCCATTCTAATTATCCATTTATACATAGCTATTTGAACTTCACCTCTTTGTCCTGGGAACTTGTCATAGCTATAAGGACAAGCAGAAATATGTTGAATGAAAGATAATATCAGCTTACAGTGAGGACATTTTTATTCAAGATGGTGATATTTAGAACCTTGGTTTTAATGCTTTTACCTCAAGTGGTGTACAATATTCCCAAAGATAAATGTAGCATCAGTGACCCTCTGCCTTTCCTTCACAAGCAATATCAGTCAGGAGACCTCATTATTGTGGATTTTCTGTCTCAGATCTACATCTTCTATACGATGATAAACTTCCAAAAACGTCCCTCCAAAGAACTCTTCGAGGACATTGTGTAAGATTTTTAAAGACATACACAGGAAACAGATTATTTTGAAATGTCAAGCTTGTTTTTAGATTCACATTAATCTCCGCTCCAATATCTAGTCGATGACATCACCCACATTGTCTTACGTCATCCACTTCTCCTCTTGGTCTAGCTTCCTAATCCTCAACCTCTCAGCTATGCTAAGACCACATTTCATTGTTCTGAGAAGAAATCTTTGAAATGTCCACTACCCACTTTTCTCCTAATTATGTGACAATAATCAAGAATTCTACAGAAATGGATTTGCATTAGGAAAACTAAATTAAAATAGAAAATAGGGAAGGTGACAAACTTTTCTGAGTGATGTAATTATATAGCCTTAGTCTAGAATAATTTTAAAGGAATGATTGAACTAGGAATATGCATAGTCTCATCAAGCTAAAAAAAGGGTCATATTCATTACTGATCTAAATGTTCATTACTTATCTAAAAGTACATAAGGCCAATCTCTTGCCTGTGTAACAACAGTTTTCCCTGTGAATGGTCGACTTCTTCAGTATCAGCTATTACTTATGGCAGTTGGGTTTTACAGACTCTGTGTTTCAGCAAACTGCTCACTGTGTTACACACACTCTTAAGAAAGGCTTAGAAGTACCTTAGTGATTTGTGTTTCCATCTGAAATGCATATATTTCTCAAGTTTCATAGATGATGATAAATAGACAGACAGACAGACAGACAGACAGACAGACAGACAGACAGACAAAGATAGAGGAAAGATAGAGAGATATATAAGATCAACATCTAGCATTACCTTATTTTAAAGAAATATCTCTGCTTTACTCATAGAGACAATTAAGCAAACCTTTGAAACTTTTTTCAAAAATGGTAGTGGATCCTTTATTAGTTAATACATTCAAAGTATGCTTTTACTATGATGATAAGTCAGAGTAAATGAAACCTACCTATTACATACTAATTTTAACTGATGCAGATACAGACAGAAATTTAAAGGGAATTGAAGTTAAATTAAAGTTGCAATAATATCCTTTTAGAAAAGAACATCAATTTCTTTATTAACTCTAATGATTTAAGCTTTTATAACAGAGAAAAAAATATTACACGAGGGAATATTCATTAGAAGAATGTTAAGGGAAAAATATTCTTGACACTGAAAGCTGTTAGCACTGCATACCAAGACAACTAGACACAAGAACAGTTTTTTCCTGAACGCCATCACTCTGCTAAACAAATAATTCCCTCATCACTGTCAAACTATTCACTAAGGCTGCATTACTATTACTATTAGTCTTCTCATTGTTCCTATCACCAATCTCTTCCGACTTTTGACTGTATGACTGTAACTTGTTGCTTGTATCCTTACAATTTATATTAGTATTGATTGTTTCCTGATTGCTTATTTGTACCCTATGACAATCATTAAGTGTTGTACCTCATGATTCTTGACAAATGTATCTTTTCTTTTATGTACACTGAGAGCATATGCACCAAAGACAAATTCCTTGTGTGTCCAATCACACTTGGCCAATAAAGAATTCTATTCTATTCTATTCTATTCTATTCTATTCTATTCTATTCTATTCTATTCTATTCTATTCTAGTCTAGTCTAGTCTAGTCTAGTCTAGTCTAGTCTAAGAATATAAAATCTGTCTTTCTGACAGGTTACTTAAACTAAAAAGATTATAATGATAGATTATCATACATACCTGAAAGGAAGCATATTATTAGATATTTTTTAAACTAAATACACAATAATAGAATATATCATTCCCATTCCAGGGTCATGACTCCAATCTACCAGCATATCTTGGCCTTAGAATTTGCCATCAATGAGATCAATAAAAATGATGATATTTTACTGAATCTTACACTGGGCTTGCATGTCTACAATACCTACTTCAGTCCAAGTTGGACCTATCGTGCTTCGTTGGAGCTCTTCTCTACAAAGGGCCAATTTATTCCCAACTACAATTGTGATATGCAGAACAGACCAATGGCAGTCATTGGAGGGCCTGCTTCTGAAGTGTGCTTACACATGGCTACCATCCTGTCCCTATACAAGATGCCACAGGTATGATTTTTGATGCCACAGGTATGATTCTATGGAGCATAGACCAAGGTAGGTAAAAATCTATCTCATATTTTCTTCTTTGCATTTAAGCTGTGCATTTGGGCTTAAATTATTCTTTTTTTTTCATTGTTGGGAGGGAGGCAGGCTAGAGAATTAATGGGTATGCTAGATCTTCCCAAGAATTTATGCTGTCATTTTACCTCATATTTAAGGAAACAATTGGTAAATCCACAGAGCTACAGTGAAGAAGGGAATATTTAAAGGGAAAACATACCACTCTGCCATCCAATTCTGTGAGAAATGAAATTATTTTTGTTAAAAATGACATGTAATAAGAACCATAGTGTAACCATTTTGAATGTATAATGAAGATAAGCATTGTATAATCACATGTAATCATTTTTGTTATGTCAGCAAGGTTACGCTGACCTGATAAGTTGTTTGTCCTAGAATTATGCTGAGAAGGTGGGAAAGTAAAATAACAGGATATGTTGACAGGATGTATTTGCTGGGAAGCACCTAAAAACCTGGGAAAGGAACATTAGGGACGTCAGCATGAATTGGGGGCTTTCCAGAAAATGGGAGATACCCAAAAGTATGATGTAAGGGGGTGGAACCAAGGTGGGACTTGTGAGACGTATAAGACTTGTAACACGGAATATGGTTTCACCTGCTCCTCAGCCGTTGACTCCAGAGCTGTAAGGCTGCTGGGAGGAGTTTGGGCCCTTGGCCAAGGTTTTTTCTGTTTCGTCTTTTTAGTTATTTTTAAATAAATAGTTTTTATTGCTTATCTGGTTTCCTGGTTTTATTTGGTTTTTTGGGTTTTTCAAACAATTGGCGAGCCAGCCAGGAGTAACGGACGCTCCCTCACTGGGCAAGTGAACGTCTTTAGACCTGGGGGTGCACCTGCCTTGTTTTCCGGCAGCCTGGGGAGGCCTCCGCTTGTCCAGGGGGAGATTGCTCCTATTCCGGACCGCAGGAGCCAGTGGCAATAAAAGCTGACCCGAGGGGCGTGCAGGCGCCGGCACACGTGGCTTTGGTGAGTACTACTTAAAGCGTAGGATTGTGGTGTGATGATCTTTTGAACAAGCTGGCGGTGATGCGTGATTGATGGGTGGACTGGCACTGGGAGGTTGATTAATCTCTGTCTGTGTTGTGACGTTTGACCCTGTGTGGGGGTGCGTCTGCAGTGAGAGTGGTTACGGTAGTTGAAAGTGTTCAAAGTGATCTGTGTAAATAAAGTCTCGGGTGTGATGGGGGGCCCTGTTCAGTGAAATTGCTAGCGAATGGAAAGAGATTCCGTCAATTCCTCTCTTATTTCCCCTGGGAGTGTTGTTAAAACAATGGGATGAGGAATGGTTAAAGCCTTACACTAAAGGATTTAGTAAGGTGGAGATGATAGATTTATGTGCTAGAATATGGCCAGGATTGTCATTGGAATGAGTGTGGAAACTCTAAACCATATTGTTTTAAAGAGTGTGTTTGGCAAGGCAAAGCGCAAAGCTTAACTGCTGTATGTTCGTTTCAGTGTTTGGGGTTTCTTTGGCAATTTATGAGAAATGTGACCCTTTCATGTATGTTTGGTGTCCTAAAGCTGCTTGAGAGCCAAATGGCTTGATGGCTGCTGGGGAGTTCAGTTACATTTGTTAATGTGTTCATGTTGTTGTTTTTCTTTGCCTATCTGACTTAGAGGACTATAAATCAATGGTAATTGTACCTGAAAGATTACAAAGATGTTAAGAATTAATTTGCAGGCAGGACAGTGTTTGTACATGACACTGGCAGTGTGTGAGATACATTGGGGTTTTGGAATATTCTGATTTGGAATTGTTTAGGGTGCTGGAAATGTTCAGACGATCTGAAAGATGATCTGGTATTGCAGGTAACGAATGGAACCAAGGGGTTGTTGATTTTTTGCAGATAAAGATTTTTTCTTTAGAAGGTTTGGAAATGTTAAGATGTCTTTAGGACATTTGGGAATAGGCTTGTCCTTGGAGCTTTGGGAAATGGGCTGTGGTTAGGGCCCAAAATCAGATTTTTGATTAAAAAACCTTAAAGCCATTTCCCACTGCTTGTAAGTTCAAGTTCAAGATGCTACAAGATGCAAAGGGCATTAACTCCCTGGTAGATCAGTTGATGGGGAGGAAGATTTTTTTTGTTTATGTTAGTTTGCACAAAAGTTTTTTTTGTTCAATGGAAGTGAGAGTTCTCAAACGGAGGTGGTCTGGAGACCTGTAAATGTGTGTTTGCAAACATGGAGATGTTTGTAAACATTTGCTTGTTTACAAGGGGATGAGAGAGATCTCCTTTACTAATTATAATAAGTAGCAAGGATTTGTACTTGGCAAAGTATTTGACAGAAAATACTGATTAGAGAGACATTCTATGGAGATTGTGAAGAGAGGTGTTTGGCAGTTAGAAGTTAGAAGAGTTATTTGTGAGTTTCTGTGTTGAAACGATGTTGCAGAGATTTGGGTATTCTGAATGGAATATTCAGCTGTGCGAGAGAGAGAGAGAAGGGGGGGGGAAGCAGCTTGCTTTTTTTTTCCCCTTTTACACATTTTTTTTTAGAGTCTGCAGAGAGAGAGGAGGGGCAGAATGGGTGAATTTGCAGAAGTTGATGTTTTCCGCAGATGCCCTGCTCTGAGAGCTCTGCTTTTGTGGGAGTTGTTGAGTTTAATAAACTGCCGATTGTGAATAGGTGAGAGATACCGACAAGGTTGAATTCTTATATGAGAAGTGGTCAGAAGTAGAACCATGGAGGTGATATGGCAGGAAGGATATAGAGACAAGTAAGTGGAGTTGAAGAAAGTTAAGTTGACATGAGTTTGTCTGATTTGGGGAAGTCTTTTGTTTGTTTGTTTGGAGTAGTTCACATTAGGTAGGATGATGTGGCTAAGGGAGTGTTAGCTCAAAAAGGGCTGGTAAGTTGATAGACCCTGTGGTGAGAGGGTGGCTTTATCTTAGGATAGTTTAGTACTGATTTCTGATTTTTTATCAGGAGAATGGAAGGATTGGGAAAATGTAGAGCATGATGTGTAGACGTAAGGGATCTACAAATGAGAATGTGTGAGGATATGTAGAATAAGCCTATAGAGGCTATTTGTTTTTTGTTTTGTTTATTGATGGTTCATCCCGAGAGCGGGATGAAAGAAGGGAAATTGGATATGTAGTGAGTAATAGGTTGCTGTCTGAATGGTCAGCAGCGTGTTTGCTTTGTTACAAGCGTTGAGATGTTGACAAATGAAGTGGGTAATATCTATGCCTGTGGTATTTGGCATACCTTTGAGAGGATTTGGATGGAACGGGGTTTGATTCCAGGCAGGGAAAGAAGCTAGGATAACTGGATTTGGTAGAGGCCAGCATGGCTGGCTGGCACATGAGGAGAGATCCTCGAGGTTGATTGTGGCTAGCGAATAAGGCTGTAAGAAGCAGCAAGAATTGGAAAGGAAGTAGAGATAATGGTAAATACAATTCCTATTTTGGAATGGGATGTCAAGCCTAAGTTTAGAAGGTGTGGAAATAGTAGATATGAAATGGATTTCAAATGGTGAATGAACCTATTATGAGAAACATTCTTGAGCGTGTGCATGAAGGAACCCATTGGGGTACACAAGCATTGACTGGCATTATGGAAAGAAAGTATGTATGTAGAGGAATGTATGCAATTGTTATGCAGAATGTATACATTGCATTAGATAAACAAAAAGAGCATGAGGATGCAAGTGACCGGGGGAAAGTGAATGGCTGTTTGGCCATTCCAATGAATCCAGGTGGGATGCCAGCTGTGGGAATATTGAGAAATCTGCTGGTGATAGTGGTTCATTTAAATGGTTGGGTGGAAGTATTTCCATGAGGATTTCCATGAGGAAGGGTAAATGCTCAGATGCTAAAATGATATTGGAGATGATTGTTCCAAGAAATGGGTTGGAGAAAACCATTGAAAGTGATAAAGGTACGCATTTTCTAGCCTAGGTAGTGTAATAGGTAAGAGACCAATTAGGTATTAATTGACAATTACATTTATCATTTTGTCCAATTTTGTTAGGCAAAGTTGGGAAAATGATTCAAATCTTGGAAAATATCTTAAAGAAGTTAATTTTGGAATTGCCGCTACCTTGGATGAAATGTTTACCTTTAGCAATATTGCTTATTAAGATAAATACAAGAAAAGACATTAGTATTTTGTTATATGAAATGATGTTTGGTAGTTGTTATACTAGAAATGTGGGAATGTCAAAGATTAAAATGTGAAGTTGCTTGTTTTCAGAAAAATATACATGGACTTTCCCAGTGTTTTTCTCTTTTAAGGTTCGGAGGACTATTGGCACTGATTCCTTCTCTTGATTTTCAAATACGTGACTTTAAGAGCGGTGAACGCGTCCTGATTTAAGCTCTAAAGAGACATGAACTAAAGCCAATGTGGGAAGGACCGTTTCAAGTGCTGTTGACAACCGAGTTGACTGTTCAGACTGCAGAGGAAGGCTGGGTCCATTATTCTCGTGTGAAGAGACCGGTGGCAGCACCACATGGATGGACAGTGAATGCTCAGGCAACAGATTTAGCATAATTTGACTTTTGGACGAAGTGACACATTAATGGCAACTTGGGACTGGGAAATAGAGTTGCCTATTTGGATAGGAGTAATAATTTTATATCTTGAATTTTTATTCATATTAAGGCAGGATATTAGAGTGGTATGATTACATGTTGTGGAAGTATGTGAATATAAGTCCCCGGAGTGATTGTTTTGAAGTTTGAGTGCACATCAATAGATACCTACATTGCACATATACGGGGGGGGGGGGCAGTTCACAGAAACCATGAGTGATGATGAGTGGTTCGGTGATGATTGTTTTCTGGGGAATATGGATGACTTTTCAAGTAGGGATGGGAACATTAGATGTTGTGCCAAGTTACCCTATCGTATTGCGGCAATTTTGTTTCCATGCTGAGCTTGAACAATAATTTTCCCAGATGCAAACACCGTTGGCACTGATTGAGCCAGAATATGAGGCTGCAATATGTATAAGATCTGCATTTAGCAATAGCATACCACTCGATAAATGTCCAAAGTGTAATCGTATACATATAATGTAGTTGTACAAACTAGAGATGTGTCCAACAGAATGGAAGCTATATATATATATATCCAATGTTATGAAAATTTGGCAATTACACACCTTCCTATAAGAAATTTGGAATTATAGAGGAGGGACTGACATAGAGAAAAAAAAAGCCCCATCTAAGCTTATGTTTTTATGTGGCAATATACCAATGCTAATCCTACCTTTCACATGGAAAGGAAGATGTACTGTGGGATATTTAAAAACACCACTTAGATACACACGACATGTTAGAGAGGAGCCTATGAAGAGGGAGGAAAACATTTTTCTTGACTTAATGAAAGTGGCTTTGAATAGTTCATCCTTTTGTGTGAAAGGGGAGACAACAGTTTCAGATATTATGTCTACGTGTTTTGTTGGTGTACCTGGAAAGTTTTTGTTTGAAGAAGCAAAGATCAAAGATCATTATTGAACCTAACATTTATAACCTATCAAAGGTGGTTACTTTGTTTGGTCATCCAATTAAGCCCAATAGATGGACCAATCCGAAGAAACTGGTAATTGAAGTGAGAAATATTTTGCCAGCTTATGAATGCATTATATACAAACAACCAGAGAAGAAGTTAGAAAGGGTTATATATATATATACACCTGTGCCTATAGTGTTCACTTGCACTGAAACTGAAGAATTTACCCAAAGGATGGTTTTTGTTTTGTGGCTTATACGCTTTTGCATATATTTCCTGCACATGCAATAGGAGGGCCATGTACCATTGGGCGCCTGACTACATTTATGGGAGTAACGCATTTTAAAAATATTAATCATGAAACTCAGTTTTATTATGAAATGATGAATACTACCTTGTATCATAGAAATCGCATACCTACAAAGAGGACTACAGTTGCGAAGGATAGTGTGAAAGACATTACAGGTGAGACACATGAACCTGAACCTGAACATGCAGAGACACCTAAGGAAGGGGGTGAATCTCACCTGGTGATACAGGATTCACATATTATATCCATACAGTGGCCTATAATTCCAGTGCAGTATAACATGACTGGATATACTGCTGGAGGGAATTATAGGGGACGGAGGTCCGTTCCAATTGATGCAGGATGTAGTGATAAGGTGGTGGTGTCATCTAAAATAGAAGCTGGACTTCTAGGCTATTTCCTTGGTTTGCAACACAAAATAATCATAAGCAGATAGAACATCTTGCTTGTGTCCTGATGGAAAGTATTAATGAGACTGCCATGACAGCGTTGGCTGATGAGATGGGAGAGATAAGGAAGTCTTTATTAAGGATGGGCCATGGTTATGAAGGATTCCAAGGATTGTGCTGCTTTGGTATAGGAAATAATTCACATTTATTGTTATTTATGCTTTGCTACCACCTACAACATAATACTGGGGATTCTGCATTCCGTGGGATATGGAATGTATTAACTGTTGGTTGTGAAGTTTTATATAGTTGAAAAACCATATGTAGACACTATAATCATTATAGTTATGGACTGTATATCTTGTGTTTGTATTAGATTTCCTGTATGCCAGTATGTGTGTGAAGTGTTGTAAGTCTTGTTGTAAGATGGGACGACTTAAGAGGTTGGGGACGTGGGCCCTGACTAAGAAGGAGGTGCATATTGTTACAAAAATAAGGAGCTGACCAATTAGGATCAATAGTACGTATTGATCAAAAGTGAAAGGGAGGATTGTGAGAAATGAAATTATTTTTGTTAAAAATGACATGTAATAAGAACCATAGTGTAACCATTTTGAATGTATAATGAAGATAAGCATTGTATAATCACATGTAATCATTTTTGTTATGTCAGCAAGGTTACGCTGACCTGATAAGTTGTTTGTCCTAGAATTATGCTGAGAAGGTGGGAAAGTAAAATAACAGGATATGTTGACAGGATGTATTTGCTGGGAAGCACCTAAAAACCTGGGAAAGGAACATTAGGGACGTCAGCATGAATTGGGGGCTTTCCAGAAAATGGGAGATACCCAAAAGTATGATGTAAGGGGGTGGAACCAAGGTGGGACTTGTGAGACGTATAAGACTTGTAACACGGAATATGGTTTCACCTGCTCCTCAGCCGTTGACTCCAGAGCTGTAAGGCTGCTGGGAGGAGTTTGGGCCCTTGGCCAAGGTTTTTTCTGTTTCGTCTTTTTAGTTATTTTTAAATAAATAGTTTTTATTGCTTATCTGGTTTCCTGGTTTTATTTGGTTTTTTGGGTTTTTCAAACAAATTCCTATTAAATCTATTTGAAAAATGAGAAGGAGAGAGGAATGTGGAGGAAAATGAGATATTGGGCAAAGTTTCAACTTACAACTATATTTTCTTTTTTGCTTGTAATACAGACAGAAAAATCAGATTTTGATGGAAATTTTGCATCAGTTGTATCTAATGTAGCATAACAGAAATCATTGCATTGTTAGAATATTTTATTTATTTGTTTGCTTATTTGTATCATTAGGGCTGTCTTAACCCATGGGCCTGATGGGCACTTGCCCGTGGGCCCCACGAGCATAGGGGCCAATAAAATAAATATATGTTTAATTTTATCAACCATTTACATTTTTATTCCTGTGAGTAGTTGTCGTAGGGGACACAGTACACTGCTTTGCCCAGGGCCCATAATGCTTTTAAGACAGCCCTGTGTATCATGCATTCATTATTTTTACAAATAACTCCAGGCAGTGAACATATCCGACATACCGTCCTCCTCTTATTTTCCCCATACCAGTAATCCTGTGAGATGAGTTGGATGGAAAAAAGAGTGACTGACCAAAGGTCACCCAGCTATTTTCATGCCTAAGGCAGGACTCAGAGTCTCCTAGTTTCTAGCTTGGTGTCTTAACCACTACAGTAGACCACATTGGCTCTATTTATGCTGGCTGTTTTGAGTTATTTATAAAACAGTAAAGGCAGAATAATTAATAATAATAATAATAATAATAATAATAATAATAATAATAATAATAATAATAATAATAATAATAATAATAATAATACTACTAATAATAATAATAATAATAATAATAATAATAATAATAATAATAATAATAATAATAATAATAATAATAATAATAATAATAATAATAATAATAATAATAATAATAATAATAATAATAATAATAATAATAATAATAATATCTTCTAATGCATTTCAGCTTTGAGAGTGATGTTGTACCAATTTTCATGTGCAATTTAAGGAGAGGAGATGTTGGGGCAATTTTTCTAAGTCTATATCTTCATCGTATGTTGGGAATATACTGAATTTTCTGTTAGCATATCCTGTATATGAAAATTAAATATAGGTGGATTTATGAAATATAGATTTGATCTTAATGCTTACTTTGAGGGCTAAAATGGAGAAATAATATAACTACAAACCAACTCCCCTCCCCCCCCCGAAAAAACTTTTTTTCTGTTATTCAGTGGCTTGTTCTTTTTTTTCTTTTCTTTTTTTTTACTTAGCTAATATATGGTTCAGTTCCAGAAAGCAACGCAAAAAAACAGGTGGCTTTATACCAACAGTTATTCCCAAATGCGGACCATCAGTACACAGGCATTTTTCACTTAGTGCTGCACTTCAGATGGACATGGATTGGGGTCTTGTCTGTGAGTAATGACAACGGTGAGAAATTTGTACAAAATATAATTCCCATGTTTGCCCAGAGAGGGATCTGTTTTGCTTTCATTGAAAGATTCCCAATAGTTAGTTACTCAAATAGCATTGCCGAGTTGGTCAAAATGGGACTTGAAATGTACAAGGTGGCAATGAGTAGCATTGCTAATGTAGTAGTAGTTTATGGTGAAATTGAGGAAATTATAGTTTTGAGACTTTCCAGCAACTTGGAGTCTGATGATGTACTGCTACAGAATAAAGATAAAGTCTGGATTATGACTGCTGCGATGGATTTCACATCACTTCCCTTTTTAAGAAATAGTGACCTAGGCTTCCTTCATGGTGCTTTATCCTTTTCAATTCACTCTGAGAAGGTGTTTGGATTCCAGCAATTTGTTCAGATGAGAAAGCCTATTTTAGATAAAGAAGACAGTTTTATCAAGATATTCTGGAAAAATGCATTTGACTGTTCCTTCCCCACCTCTCTAATGGAGGAGGAAGATGGGGTCACGTGTACTGGAGAGGAAAAACTGGGGACTCTTCCTACATCTGTGTTTGAAATGGACATGACTAGTCACAGCTATAGTGCCTACAATGCAGTCAATGTGGCGGCACATGCTTTGCATGACTTCCGTTCATCTATCATGAAATACAAAGCAAGAGAGGACAAATTGGAACTTCTGAATCAACAGCTGTGGAAGGTAGTTAAAAACCAACTTCTGATTGCTCAGTCTATCTGCAAATTAGACTAAATTGAAAATACATTCATTATGCTAATTTTGGTGTCAAACAAACGTCGTCACAGCGGTGTCATGTGACGTATCAGGAGTTTTCCCCCCTTTGCTAAACCGGGCATGGGCGTGGCCAGTGTATGACGCATCCAGCCCGTGGGACAGGAGTTTGACAGCCCTGTTCTAAATGAATAACTAAGAGTAATGTTCATAAATATTGTTTTCCAGACAATATTTCCAAAAATATTGGTTTTTTGGTAAGTGTAGTCTTTATTTTATTAAAAAAAGTTAAAACACAAAACCCCCAAAAACAAATAAAGAAAAAAACCTAGACAAGACATTAAACAAAACAGATGCTTTGAAAAAAAAGAAACACAAACACATATACACATATTATCCCCCTAGTTGAATGCTAATACATATATTGCAAAAATATTAGTTTCCCATCCCTTGTGATTTTAAACTTCTAATTTTATTTGCAAATTATTAACTTGTCACCTATCTAGTATATTACTGACAAAATAATTAACAGGTAAAACAACAATAAAAAAGGCAAGGGTAAAATTTCAAAACCTTCTGTTAACAACTTGTAGAAAATTTATCACAGCTTCATATCTATCCCAAATCATCCCACTAGTTAATACTAATTTGTCCTGGATACAAAATCCACATTTGTTTCTTAATACCATCTCTTATCAATTGTTGTCTGGTTAAATATAATAAATCCGTTCTCTAAACTCGACCAATCTTCCCAAAAGAATCCAGATAAAATTGTTTTACAGTTAAATATGATAAATCTATTCCCCAATCTCACTATATATACTGTATATATTGTGATCATGAATTGACGCTTGGTGATCAAGTAATGCTAAAAACATTAGGTAAAAACTGATACATCTCTCTTCACTTCACTTTTCTCCCCAAATATAGCTCAACCGCTTTATGCGAATCATCTCATTCAATAATACTGCTGGACAAAAAATTTCTTTCAACCAAAATGGAGAGTTACAGACTGGATTGGATATTATCAGTTGGATCACATTTCCTAACCTCTCTTTTTTAAAAGTGAGAGTTGGAAGGATAATCCCCATGGATTCCCAAGATGTAATGTTCACCATTGATGAGGATGCTATTACATGGCCAAGGAGATTTAACCAGGTTTGTTCCAGTTAATCCAAATTTTTTATCAACTGCTTCTCTGCCCTAATGACTGGGTGGGTGTGGCTGGGAGGGTCATGTGACTGAGTCGGCTCAGCTACCTGCGTGGGTGGTAGCTGTAATGGACAGGCAGGGTTGGGGAGGGAATCCAGGGGTCCCACTGGGGGCAGGAGAAAAGAAAGATCCAACCTGTTTGTGTGTGTGTGTGTGTGTGTGTGTGTGTGTGTGTGTGTGTGTGTGTGTGTGCGTGTGTGTGTGTGTGAAATAGAGGGGGGGAAGCTGTCTGTGAGAGGAAGAGAAGCTAGGTAAGCTGGACCCAGACATGTCCCAGCCTCCCTCGTCCCAGAAGCAGCAACCTCACACGCTTCCTCTCTCTGCTAGCCCCCTTCTTCGCACAGGATTGCCCAGCAGCAGAGACTGAGAGGGAGAAGGGGGCAGCAGCATTGAGGGGAGAGTGCCACACAGAAACAGGAGCACACAGAAATGCCGCCCCCTTCTCCCTCTCTGTCTCCAAAATCGGCCCGAAAAAAATCCTGAAATCAGCCTGAAAATTGGCCTGCTTTTTTGACTCTTTTCAGGCCATTTTTAGGCTGTTTTCAGGCCATTTTTCAGGCTGATTTCAGGATTTTTTTCGGGCCGATTTTGGCCAGAAAACAGCATGAAAATGGCCTGAAAATGGCCTGAAAACAGCCTAAAACTGCCTGAAAAATGGCCTGTTTGGGGGCATTTTTGGGCCATTTTCAGGCCAATTTTCGGGTTGAGTTTGGCCAGAAAAATGGCCTGAAAATGGCCCAAAAAACAACCTGAAAACAGTTGAAAACAGCCCAAAAATGGGCACGGGTGGGCCACCCAGTGGTCCAATTTGCTGGTTCTCCAAACCACACAGAATCGGATCAACCAGTTCGGGCAAACCGGTCTGAACCAGCAGCAGCCCTCCTCTGCTTCTATGTGCTCTCTTAGATCCAAACTCCAATCCATTAATTATGTTCAGATATATAGCACTTTGTATATCCAAAATCCCTAAATGTTGTTTAGCCATCTGAATAACAACTCCAATGACAACTCCTTGGGTGTATGGTAAGATATATTTATGAACGGAAGGATAGTGACATTTATAAAAGAGGAGTGGTGGATTTTTTGTCAAATTGTCTGAGAAATAGAGAAAACATTTTTGCCACCTCACCAAATAAAATAAATTTGACAAATGAAAGATCAGAATCAAATATTAAAAAATGGATGCTATAGAAATCTTCAGTGGGTAACAAAGGAAGTTTTCTTGTAGCAATTTGGATTCCATAGGTGGAAAAAAACACCAGAATAAACATCTCCCCAATTTGTAAACACCTGCATAAATTATACTCCTTATTGAGTGCTTAGTGTTGGTAGGTCTGAGTTCTTTTTCCTTCTGAAGGCGTTTTTCTCTCTTGCTATTAAACAGAAACAGAAGTCAGACCACACATGATAACAAACGTGCAAACTAAAATGATTTTTCTAAATATGATGTAACTACTAAATACTGTTTTTCATAAAGAAAAGGCAATTTATTTTCTCATTTTTAAACAGGTCCATCCTCCATCTCTGTGCAATGATAAATGCCATTCAGGTTATACAAGGAGCAAGATAGAAGGAAAACCATTTTGCTGCTACGATTGTCTTCGATGTCCACCAGGGAAGATTTCCAACAGGGAAGGTCGGCATTATAGTATATATTTTCAAGAAAACACACCTCTATAGTATTTGAGCCAAGACAATACAAAATATCCGCCCAGAGTCCCCTGGGAGTTGGGCGGCATATAAATCCATTTAAATAAATATCGTAGCAAAAGGCTCAAGGCTAACTCTTATATTTGGCAAAATGGATCTGGTATATTTAAAAAAAGCTATATTGACCTATTGAAACTCATTCATTTCATTCCATCATCTATATCAAGCAATGTGTCTTGGAGCAAAGTTGATGAAAATGTAATTTTATTAGAAATGTAGTGATGCAGATTTAATCAGCCCTTTTTATAACATTGAGTTGTGCCATTTGGATACTTGCAATGTAATTTCTAATTCACTATTTAATTTTCTAGATATGGATGATTGTTTCCGGTGTTCAGAAGATCAATATGCAAATAAAAATCAGGATTCTTGTCTTCCAAAAGTTATCATATTTTTGATGTATGAAGAAACTTTGGGGACTGTTTTAGCAAGTTCTGTTTTTTTCTTTTCCATAATCACATCTGTAGTCTTTTGGATTTTTATTAAGCATCAGAACACTCCCATAGTCAAAGCCAACAATCAGACTCTCACTTATGTTCTCCTTGTTGTTCTCCTGTTATCTTTTCTTTGTACTTTGTTATTTCTTGGTCAACCTTCCAAGGTAACATGTGCCTTTCGTCAAATTGCCTTTGGTATCATTTTCTCCATGGCCATTTCTTGTTTGTTGGCGAAAACCATTGTTGTGGTTCTGGCTTTCATGGCCACCAAGCCAAGGTCCAAGATGATCAAATGGGTTGGGAAGAGATTGGCCATGTCCATTGTGTTGTGCTGCTCCTTTATTCAAGGAATTATTTGCACTATATGGCTGACAACCTCTCCCCCATTCCCAGATGCTGACATGAGTTCAATGGCAGAAGAAATAGTTCTGATATGTAATGAAGGATCCAAGTACATGTTCTACTGTGTCTTGGGTTTTCTGGGATTCCTTGCTTTTATCAGCTTCCAGGTGGCTTTCCTAGCAAGGAAATTGCCTGATGCTTTCAATGAAGCCAAGTTTATCACCTTTAGCATGTTGGTCTTCTGTAGTGTGTGGTTGTCCTTTGTTCCAATATATCTGAGCACAAAGGGAAAATATACAGTTGCTGTGGAGATCTTCTGCATAATAGCCTCTAGTGGTGGGGTACTGATTTGTATGTTTTTCCCCAAATGCTATATCATTATATTGCGGTCTGACTTGAACAAAAAAGAACATTTGAAAAGACAACAGTTGTCTTTTTGCCAATGTGTCCGTTACTCCCATCAGCTTCCAGCCAGGTGCTGAACAAAAGATGACCTTGAAAACCTAAAAGGAATCTGTTATGGCTACATGTCTACATTGCTCATGAAACAGCCCCTCCCAAATTCCCACAGCAAGAATACATTCTAAAGCATCGAGTGTGGCAGACCAAAGTCTCTAATAAAATATGGCTTCGGCCTGACAGACTTAGAGTCAGTTAGGTGAGATGGCTGGTTTAGAAATTTAACAAACAAACAAACAAATACATTTCAGTACAAATTTATAAATTTCAAGATAATTGTTGAATCACAATTTACCAGCATCCATTACCAGATTGGCTCCTGAATTTTTTACTTAGCTGGGTATCTAGAGCAGGGGTGTCAAACTCGATTTCATTGAGGGCCCCATCAGGGTTGTGTTTGACCTTGGGGCCAGGGTGGGCATGACCAGCTTGACGTCACTCATGTCAGGGGAGCCTGTGTTGGCTCGAGTGCTCTGCCAGCGAAAACGGGCTCACGAGCTCTGTTTTTGGCTGTGATGGCCTCTTGCAACCCTCTGCCAGCAAAAATAGAGCTCTGCCTCACAAACTCCATTTTTTCTGGTAGAGGCACTGCAGGCTGGCCCTTTGCTGTTTCCAGGGCAGTCCCATGGGCCAGATCTAAGCACCCCGAGGCCCAGATCCGGTCCCTGGGCCTTGAGTTTGACTCCCCTGATCTAGAGGATATCTTTGACTTAAGGTGGTATTGTAAGATATTTCCATTTTCTAATAATTCCATAAACACAGGAAATAAATCAATGAAATGGACTGGACTGGACTGGACTGGACTGGACTGGACTGGACTGGAAAATGGATCTAGTTGACTCAGCAGTATTTTTCCATCCTTACACTATTCACTTTAAATTGACCAGATCAAGTTCTGCTCATTAGGAGAGTTCATATTTTCCTTGGAAATTTCAAAATTATTCTGTTTGCCCAAAGTTATGTCTTCTGTTTAAAGTTGGACTTTGGGTACTTTTGAGGAATACATCAGTCCAACGGTTTGTACAAGTAAGTAAAACAAATTAAAAAAAAGCAGTACCTACAAGTAAACCAAACCAAACCAATTGAATAGCGATCAGATGCCAAAATCTATTGAAAACTATACTCTACCTGCTCATCCTGATTCAAGCTTCTGAGGAAAAGGCTAGGCCTTTATTGTCTTTCTGAAGGGTTGCTTTGCTTTCATTTATCATACAACTATCTTGTAGAAACAAAAAAAACATAGAAAACAGATGGTAGAAAAAGACCCATCGAGTCTGCTCTTTGAGGGTTTTTTTAAACTTTTATTATATTTCTTTTTTAAAAAATGTTGGATAATGGACAAGTTTATCCCAAGCATATTACAGTTCAGTTACTGATGATTGACCAACTACCTCCCCTGGAAATTGATTTAAAGTTTCCACTACTGTTTCTGTGTGTGTCTTTAAGCACTACTTTTTAACTTCCTTTTGGTCAGTTTAGGTAGGTAGGTAGGTAGGTATATATATGTGTTTGTGTGTGTGTGTGTGTGTGTGTGTGTGTAACATTTTTTGCTGATAAATGAAAATAAAGGTGAATGAAAATAAAGGTGAAAAATGAAAATAAAGATAAATGAAAATAAAAATACGCTACACACACACACACACATATATATACAGAGAGAGAGAGAGAGAGAGAGAGAGAGAGAGAGAGAGAGAGAGAGAGAGAGAGAGAGAGAGAGAGAGAGAGAGAGAGAAATGATAGATGATAGATAGAATATTTATTGTCACTTTGAATCAGCATACATTAAAATGAAATTGCATACAGCAATTTCATATAGCAATTGCATATAGCTCTCAAAGGGTCATCACCTCCAATGTACACTACATAAACATGACTAAATGAATGAATGAATGAATGAATGAATGAATGAATGAATGAATGAATGAATGAATACAAAATTATACATATACCCACACAATCTAGTTTGGATGTATACATGTACATGGATGGATGGCATAGGGAACAAAGCTGTTACAGAATCTGGTAGTCCTGCTAGAAATACTTTGAAATCGCCTCCCAGAGGGGAGCAACAGAAACAGACCATAAAGTGGGTGTGTGGAGTCTCTAACAATGCTTTGAGCTCTAAGCACATAGCGCTTATAAGCAGTATCCCGAGTGAGCTTCCTATAATCTTCTCGGCTGTCCTCACCACTCTCTGTCTGGACTTTCTATCTGAGGCACTGCCACCACCAAACCAAACAGTGATGCAGTTTGTTAAAATGCTGTCAATCATGCCAATGTAGAAAGTGGGCAAGACAGAAGGAGAAAGATGTGCTGTCCTCATCCGACACAGGAAATGCAGATGCTGGCTTGCATGCTTTACTAAGGATGATGGAGAGACCAGTTCTGATTGTTAGTTATCTGCACATCCAGATACTTAATACTGTTGACCACATCTACAGCTGCATTCTTGTTGCTGAGTGGAGTATAACTAGTCCAGCTCTTTCTAAAATCTACAATGATCTCCTTTGTTTTATTAATATTTAGAACCAGGTTACTTTTATTGCACCAGTCCACCAGAGTTTTTACCTCTTCCCTATAAGCATCTTCATTGTCATCCCGAATAAGAACCACCACTGTTGTGTCATCCTCATACTTCACAATATGATTCGTATTAGATATGGCACAGGAGTCGTGGGTCATCAAGGTAAACAGTAATGGACTCAAGACACAGCCCTGTGGGGAATCTGTACTCAAGGAGATGGAGTTGGAAACTTTTCTTCCAACTCGCACAAACTGGGGGCTATCAATAAGGAAATCAAATATCCAGTTACATAAAGGAGTATTAAAACCTAGTAGGCCCAGTTTGTTCACCAAATGCTGAGGAATGATTGTGCTGAACACTGAACTACAATC
The DNA here is from genome assembly GCA_023053685.1 of Diadophis punctatus similis. Lineage (NCBI taxonomy): Eukaryota > Metazoa > Chordata > Lepidosauria > Squamata > Dipsadidae > Diadophis > Diadophis punctatus. The sequence continues at coordinate 2,693,415 of JALIGW010000046.1, forward strand.
AACAAACAGCATTGGCACATGAGTATTCTTCTCCTCCAGGTGCGCCAAGCTAAGATGAAGCCAGGGGCAGATTCATCTTACCTGGCTACCGGTGCGCTGCACGTGCATCATTGCATTTCACACATGTGCACGCTCGCTATACACGCATGTCCTCTCGTGCAATTGTGCTTCCACGCATGAGCAGGAAGCAAAAAATCACAGAAAGCTCATGAGGGGATGAGTGCGTGTAGCATCTTCTCACAAGATTTTGCTTCTGTGCATGCGCAGGAAGCAAAAAAAAGGCCAAAAATTTGGGAAAAAAGATGGTGCCATGCGACGGAGCGGCGAAGATGGCACCGGAGCCGCCGCACGCAAATTGCGCAATTGGTGGTTCCCTACCGGAACAGCACACTGGACTGCACTGGTAGGAACCCACCACTGGATGAAGCACACAGGAAAGTGCATCATCTACAGAGCAGATCTTCCAATAGGAAAACTGTAATGAGTCAAATGTAAGGGGAAGGCATGAGACCATATAGTCCTTCACCAATCTCTCAAAACACTTCATCATAATGGAAGTGAGTGCAACTGTTTTAGATTATGCCCCTGTATTCATGATTTCTGATTAATATTTATATTAAAAGGTTTCAGTCATGTCCCCTCTTTTCCTTCTGTCCTCCATGCTGTACATATTCAGTTCCTCCAATGTCTCCTGATACGCTTTGTGTCTCAGATCTTGCACCATTTTTGCTGCCTATTTTTGGACTTACTCAATCTCAATATCTTTTTTTTTATGAACTGGACATAGTTTTCCAAATGGAGTCTGACCAAAGTCCTATAGAGTGAAATTGGGACCTCTTTTTCCCCCCTGATGATGATACCTCTAGTGATGTATCCCATAACTTTGTTTGCCTTCATAGCTGCCTGGCCACATTTACTCATTTTGCAGTCATCTGCTATGAGTACACATACTGTAAATCAGTGGTGGCCAACCTTAAGCATACCACCATTTTTTCACAGATGAGTTCAGATGCGCCATACAACTCAAGCACGTTTTTTACTTTCTTACTTTCACGTTTGGAGTTGTAAAATAGGGATAGGGGTAGGATCTGCTTTGCTTAAGGGAGGAAAAGGAATAACTCAATCACGCAATTCAATTAATTAATTTACACCATTTCAAAATTTGACAAACGTAATATATATTTAATCTTGAATCTGTCTTTCAATCACTCTCAATACAAAAACCACGCTAGTACACTCAATAAAACACTGCTTCAAACTCCATGCCATGATGGCTCACTCAGAACTGACTGATCATATCGAACGCTTGCCGCTCATTCGCACGTGACTTCAAACACATGATGTGTTGCCAGTGCGTGGTGTTTGCGATTGTTTGAGCAGGAACGCGCAATGGCAACATCGATAAAAATATTTGTACGTTTGTAAACCCGCCTAAAGTAACATCTCACAAGTTCCATTCTAAGTTTCAGACACCGAGAAGTTGAACATTACCGAAGGCTATACGAATTGAACTGAGATCACTTTGGTGTTGAAAATATTAAGATGGATTCAGTTATTATACCTATTTAAAAAAAAGAAGTAGGCGCAAGGTTGCAATGCGCCACTTGTAATCATCCACGTTTTGGCCACCCCTGCAGTGTAAATCCTTTCTTCTGTTGTTCTGTCTCTGGAGTTGTACATTTACAGTATCCTGAACACAGTTTAAATAGTTATTTCTGGATATTTTTCACTGATTGTTAGCCACTCAGAGATGTATGGCTAATGGGTGGCTATATAAATCAAATGGGGGAAGGAAGGACAGTAGGAAGACTAATGAAAACACCATGGTTAAAATATAATCCCTCTTTTGCAGGGGAAAAGACCTCAGAGAACTGTCAAGAGAAAATATAAAGTAGTATTCTATTGATGCATTTTATTCATAAAAAGGGGGCTTAATTAATAACCTCAATTACACCAAAACCTGAACAATAGTCTTGCATATTTGTGTTTCATTCCTGCTCCGTTTTGTTTGTATTGAGTCATAGTCTGATATCCAAGTTTTCAATCTGGATTAAAAAATTTCAAAACCTAAAGCTGACATATTTAATGAATATTTAATATTTAAATATTTAATAGTTCACCCTTTATTGGGGTGGAATATCACTTGCTTTTAGCATTAGGTCAGCTAATGAAATGATATAGGACAGTGATGGCAAACCTTTTATGGTTCGCGTGCCAAAAGGGGGGGAATGCGGGGGATCACGTGTGTGCGTGCCCACACCCATAATTCCATGCACCCCCACACATGCGCGCCTGACCCCCCTGCTCCCAGCATGCAATGGCACACCCATTTTTTGCTCTCCCCAGGCTCCAGAGCCTTCCTAGGAGCCTGGGGAGGGCGAAAATGGCCTTTCCCACCCCCTATGGAGGCTGAAAACAGCCTGTTTCCCGACTCCCAGTGGGCCAAGAAGGCCCGAAAATCAGCCGGACCTGAGCTCGCGTGCCCACTAATATGGCTCCCCGTGCCACTTGTGGCATTCATGCCATAGGTTCGCCATCACGGATATAGGATCTCCTGCGTGAGCTGGGGATTGGACTAGAAGACCTCCAAGGTCCCTTCCAATCCAACTCTTTGATTTTTTTATTCTGTTATCTCAATGGAGGATTTTTCTCTTCCTCCAATAATTATAGGCTTCTGCAACTCTTCCAAAAGTCTCAAATTACGTCTACTGAGATGTGAAAAAGATGTTTTCTTGTTTCAGATCTCCAAGGACAATTGACACTAAGCTAATCATTTCCTAACAGGAAATATCAGTCTCAATTCCATTATTTCAACTTCACCTAAAAGTCCTAAAGAAGCTCCAGAATCATCAGATACAGTAGAAATATGATAGCTAACATTTATTATGAACTGCAGGGATTGATATTTTGGATTTGGATCAATCATTTTATTGTATAATAAAAGTTATACTACCAACTTTCCAGGCCAGGCAACTTAAAAAAGGATAACATTGGATTAATTGAAATCCTTTCTTTAAAATGGTGGCTTTTTTAATGTTGCTTTTATTGTTTTTTTCTCAAACAGTATTCACAGTTCCCAAAATTAAATGCAGCATTAGTGATCCTCTGCCTTTTCTCCATAAGCAATATCAATCGGGTGATCTTATTATTGTGGACATCCTCTCTCAGATCTACATTTTTTATATGATGATAAACTTCAGAAAACGTCCCTGGAAGGATCTTTTTGAGGACATTTTGTAAGGTTTTTAAAGAGAGAGAGAGGGAGGGAGGGAGGGAGGGAGGGAAGAAGGAAGGAAGGAAGGAAGGAAGGAAGGAAGGAAGGAAGGAAGGAAGGAAGGAAGGAAGGAAGGGCTAATTTAACTGGTGGATCTGTTTATATATTCACATTAGTTTGGGTCCATTGATTGAATGACATATAACTTGCAATTTATTTATTTATTTATTTATTTATTTATTTATTTATTTATTTATTTATTTATTTATTTATTTATTTATTTACTTACTTACTTACTTACTTACTTACTTACTTACTTACTTACTTACTTAGTTTGTCAAACATAAAATAACAGGTATAAGTATAAACATGAATATGAACAAAGTAAACACAGGGTACGAATAAGTGGGGGACAGTAGGACAGGGATGGTAGGCATGCTGATGTGCTTATGCACCCCCTTACAGACCTCTTAGGAATGGGGTGAGGTCCGCGGTAGAGAGTTTAAGGTTGAAGCTATGGGGGTCTGATGAAGTAACAACGGAATCAGGTAGAGCATTCCAGGTATTGACCACTCTATTGCTGAAGTCATATTTTCTGCAATCGAGTTTGGAGCAGTTTACCTTGAGTTTGTATCTATTGTATGCCCGTGTTGAAGCTGAAGTAGTCGTTGACAGGTAGGATGTTGTAGCAGATAATTTTATGTACTACGCTTAGGTCAGACTGTAGGCTTGTTCGTTCACCTTTTTGGTGAACAAAACTTTTATTCCTCTTCCTCTATCTCCAACATCATCTTCCTCTTCTTTTTTTGTAACCTTCTCCTCTTGCTTATCTCATCATCCTCATCCAATGTGATGATTACACTTTGCTGGGTTGAGAGAAAAAAACAGCTGAACAGATTTTTTTTTCCACATTAGGTTGTGAAAATAGTTAGAACACCAAAACAAATGCAGCTTGGTGCCTTGAAAAAGCACAAAGCACAAAGGGTCTTTGTGGAAAGGTGAAGAGAAAGGTGAAGAGAAAATCTGAACTGAGAAATTAATAATAAAATATTCTTAGCCTAAATTGGAATTCCTCTATGAGGAATTTGTGCAATGTAAAGTTGGAGGGGCTCTAATTATTGAGCTTCACATTCTGCTTATTGGGATAATTCACTGTCTTGTTTAGCATAGCCCTGGAAAAGCTTTTTCTGGAAATGAATGTATTGTGATTTTTTCAGGTATTTGCAAGAATAAATTGGGTTTTGCAAATTGGATAGCAAATTGGCAAATAGTAAGAAAGTGAAGGAGAAATTAGCAATTACTTCTGTTTTGCATGAAGTCTATTATATGTACAAATTATATATTCAATAAAATAAAAAAATATCATTAAGTAGAAGAGTAAAGTGTTCGCAAGTAACATCTCCAAGAGGCAGCAAAATAACTTCTCAAAGAGACATAATTAATGTCTGGTATACCTAAACACCAGCAATATTTATGAATCTGCCGCTATAAATTTTCAATAAGGGAAGGTGCCTCTTTTATGATGCTGGAGAGGAGCAGAATAGAAGAAGAAAAGAAACAATGGGAAATATTGATATTTTGTGCATGCATATTAGTTTGTAGGAGCAATTATTTTGAAATTATTCTTGCATCGCCAACTGCATCTTTTTAGAAGCCACCTGTAAATAAATTGAAATTCCAGAACAGGAGGAGAAAAGTTATCCATCTATTGGAACACAAATCATAAAACTAAGCTAACATTTTCCCAAAATCAATGAGTTTTAGTGAATTTAGTGGTATACTGATAATGAAATGAAATAGTGAAAATAGTTTATCTTATATTTGTGCATTTGTATAAATCCTGTAATATGCTCTCATAGTTTGAATAGCAACAAAATATATAATGTTCATTTTAGGGTGATGACTCCAACATATCAGCATATCCTAGCCTTCGAATTTGCAATCAACCAAATCAACAGCAATCCCCAGATTTTACCCAATCATACCCTGGGCTTCCATATCTTTAATAGCTACTTTAATCCAAGCTGGACCTATCGCGCTTCCTTGGAACTCTTCACCACAAAGAATCAATTCATCCCTAACTACAACTGTGATATGCAGAACAAACCCATAGCAGTCATCGGAGGATCTACTTCTGAAGTATGTTTGCACATGGCTACCATTCTTTCCCTGTACAAGATGCCACAGGTAGGCAACTTCCATAAAGCATAAGACAGCCTGGAAACAATGGTGTTGTCCATTCTTTCTGGGATTATTCCCACAGGAATGAAAAAATATTGCAGTAGAGAAAGGATAATAACATTTATTAGTAACTGGAAACTCTTATGGACACTTTGCTAAAAAAAGAAGAAAAAGAAATTGTGATTTGTGATTCATGTACAATGTATTTATAACTGATTTTAAGAAGACTGGAAGCTGCTTCTTTATAACTTTGTCTTTGTCTTTCTTTCTTTCTTTCTTTCTTTCTTTCTTTCTTTCTTTCTTTCTTTCTTTCTTTCTTTCTTTCTTTCTTTCTTTCTTTCTTTCTTTTTCTTTTCTGTATCTTTCTTTAATTTTTTTTCATTTACTCCTTTCCTTTACATTCCAAACTTTTTTCAAAATGTGTAATGTTTTTATTCTTTTAAAAAATTCACACACACACACACACACACACTTATTGGATTTGATGCTATAGATTTTACAAAATGTTATCCTTTACATTTTAAATTAAGTTATAAGGGAAGTTAATCCGAGATACTTAATTGACTTTGGGGAAAATCTGATCATTTTAAAAGTAATAATGGAGACTTCCAGTGAGGAATAGTGAACTAAAGTCCCTAAGAGATGGCGAACCAATGGCACGCGTGCCAGAGATGGCATGCAGAGCCCTCTCTGTGGGCACGTGCACCATCGCCAGCTCTCTTTTGGTTTCTGGCATATGCATGCACACCGGCCAGCTGGTCTTTGCATGCACTGGAGCACCAGAAACCCGAATAATAGCTGGCCGGGGTGCATTTGCGTAGTCTTCGGGTTTCCACCACATGCATGTGCACTGGCCAGCTGATCTTCGCGTGCACCGGAGCACATAAAGACCAGCTGACCAGTGCGCATGCACGCACATGCATGTTCCAGTTTGGGCACTCGGATGCAGGATTCGGACTGCCAAAATCCTCTTTGGATCAAAGAGAGATCTTGAGATAACCTATATATATATTCACTGGATGGTGTGTGTGTGTGTGTGTGTGTGTGTGTGTGTGTGTGTGTGTGTGTGTGTGTGTGTGTGTGTGTGAAAAGGTGGTAGAAACCAATGCTCTGGTACTCCCATCCCTTTAAGAACTTGCCACAATTTGTTGTGAGCCACACAATCAAAGGCTTTAGCATAGCCAATGAAGCAGAAGTAGATGTTTTTCTGGAACTCCCTAGCTTTCTCCATGATCCAGCATATGTTGGCAATTTGATCTCTAGTTCCTCTGCCTCTTCGAAATTGTGCCTGTACTTCTGGTAGTTCTCGATCACCATACTGCTGGAGCCTAGCTTTTAGGATTTTAAGCATAACTTTGCTAGCATGTGAAATGAGTGCAATGGTGCGATAGTTTGAACATTCTTTGGCATTGCCTTTCTTTGGAATTGGAATGTAAACTGACCTTTTCCAATCCTGTGGCCACTGTTGAGCTTTCCAAATTTGCTGGCAAATTGAGTGTAGCACTTTTACTGCATCGTCTTTTAAGATTTTGAATAGCTCAGTTGGAATACTGTCACCTCCACAAGCTGTCCTCAGATTTCTTAAGGCCCATTTGACTTCACATTCTAGGATGTCTGGCTCAAGGTCAGTGACCACCCCATCATGGTTATCAGGGATGTTAAGCTCATTCTTGTATAGTTCTGTGTAATTTTGCTGCCTCTTCTTAATCTCTTCTGCCTCTGTTAGGTCCCTGCCATTTTGGTCCTTTATTATGCCCATTTTTGCATGAAACATTCCCTTCATATCTCCAATTTTCTTGAAGAGATCACTGGTCCTCCCTATTCAACTGTTTTCTTCTATTTCTTTGCACTGTTCATTTAAGAAGGCATTCTTATCTCTTCTAGCTATTGTCTGGAATTCTGCATTCTCAATGGGGTGTATCTTTCTCTTTCTCCCTTGCCTTTGGCTTCCCTTCTTTCCTCAGCTATTTGCAAAGCTTCCTCAGACAGCCATTTTACTTTCTTACATTTCTTTTTCTTTGTACAATGTTGCGAACCTCCGTCCATAGTTCTTCAGGCACCCTGTCTATCAGATCTAATTCCTTAAATCTATTTGTCACCTCTACTGTATATTCATCAGGGATATGATTTACTTCATACCTGAGTGGCCTAGTGCTTTTCCCTACTTTCTTTAATTGAAGTCTAAATTTTGCAACGAGAAGCTCATGATCTGAGCCACAGTCAGCTCTTGGTCTTGTTTTACTGACTGTATAGAGCTTCTTCATCTTTGGCTGCAGAGCACATAGTCAATCTGATTTCTGTGTTGACTGTCTGGTGATATCCATGTGTAGAGCCATCTCTTGGGTTGTTGGAAAAGAGTGTTTGCTATGACCATCGTATTGTCTTGCCAAAATTCTATCAGCCTGTGCCCTGCTTCATTTTGTACTCCAAGGCCAAACTTGCCTGTTATTCCAGTTTTCTTTTGGCTTCCTAATTTAGCATTCCAATCCCCCATGATGATAAGGACATCATTTTTTGGTGTTAATTCTATAAGATGCTGTAGGTCTTCATAGAACCGGTCAATTTCATCCTCTTCAGCACCAGTGGTTGGGGCATAGACTTGAACTACTGTGATATTGAATGGTTTGCTTTGGATTCAAACTGAGATCATTCTGTCATTTTGGGGATTGTATCCCAGTATTGCTTTCCTACTCTTTTATTGACTATGAAGGCTACTCCATTTCTACTGAGGGATTCTTGCCCACAGTAGTATACCTGATGGTCATCTGAATTAAATTCACCATTCCTGTCCTTTTTAGTTTGCTGATTCCTAAGATGTCAATGCTCAGTCTTGTCATCTCTTGTTTGACCACATCCACCTTGCCTTGATTCATGGATCATACATTCCAGGTTCCTATGGAGAATAGATCTTTACAGCATCAGACTTTCCTTTCACCACCAGATGCATTCACAGCTGAGTGTCCTTTCGGCTTTGGCCCAATCGTTTCACTCTTTCTGGCACTACTAGTACTAGCCCTCTGCTCTTCCCCAGTAGCATATTGGACACCTTCCAACCTGAGGGGCTGATCTTTTAGCATCATATCTTTTTGCCTTTTGGTACTGTTCATGGGGTTTTCATGGCAAAGATACTGGAGTGAGTTGCCATTTCCCTCTCCAGTGGATCACATTTTGTCAGAGCTCTCTGCTATGACCTGTCCATCTTGGGTGGCCCTGCACGGAATAGCTCATAGTTTCATTGAGCTATGCAAGCCCCTTCACCGCGGCAAGGCAGTAATCCATAAAGGAGTTTATACATATTAAATGGGCATAAAAATAGTTATAAATGTATAGGGGGAAGTCAGCATATAAAAAGGTTAAGCTAGAACTAAAAAATTCAGAACTTTAGTGATGCAATTAATATTATGTCTTGGATTGAAAAACTAAAACTCAGGCAATTTGTTACAAGACAGCATCGTGTTTATAATTTCCATGGACTAGAGACAAATGTAACTGTTTGGAAAATATGGTTTTCCATATTTCCATATTGTGCTATGCTGATACAGCTCAGGATTGGGAATAAAGGTCATCCCTAATAATTGGAGTAGAAATTTGCTTATGCATTTTCCCCCATTTAGTTCCATGCAATTCATAATATTTTGGGGAAGTATTGAGCTTTCCTTGACTGTGAACAGACCTGGAATATGAATGAAATATAAGAAAATTCAAAATTTGTCATGCAGATTGGATCTTAATTTCTTGTTGAGGATTGAAAACATGAAAGAACCTCAACACACACCAAATTATTTTACTGAATATAAATATAGTTTTCATGATTTGTCTTTTTTTATAGCTAATATATGGCTCTCCTCCAGAAATCAAGTCAAAGGAACAGGTTGTTTTGTACCAGCAGATGTTTCCAGATAGTGTCTATCAATACAATGGCATTTTTCAATTACTACTCTATTTCAGATGGATATGGATTGGAGTATTGACTGTGAATAATGACAATGGTGAAAAATTTGTTCAGCATGTGGTTTCCATGTTTGCTCAGAGAGGTATCTGCTCAGCCTTCATTGAAAGATTTCCCATAATGACTTATACAAACAACATTTTTGACTTGGTGGAAATAGGCTTTAAAATGTACAAAATGATGATGAGAAGTACTGCAAATGTAGTGATAGTTCATGGTGAAATTGATAACGTAATTGCTCTGAGACTTCTATCCAACATTCAGAACTCTGAAGAGGTTCCTTTATGGACACAAAGTAAGGTCTGGATTATGACCGCCCAGATAGAATTCACATCACTTCCCTTTCAGAGAAAGGAGAACATAGACTTCCTCCATGGTGCTCTATCTTTTGTAATTCACAAAGAAGAGGTGTTGGGATTCCAGAACTATATCAATACAAGAAATCCTATTTTGGAAAAAGAAAATAGCTTGATAAGGCTTTTCTGGAGAAATGCCTTTCAGTGTTCTTTCTCAAACTCCATAACTGATGAAGGCGGTGGCATCCCCTGCACTGGAGTGGAGAAACTGGAGACTCTTCCTACATCTATATTGGAAATGGACATGACTGTTCAAAGCTATAGCATCTATAATGCAGTCTATGTGGTGGCACATGCTTTGCATGACTTCCATGCATCCAGAATGAAGTACACAGCAGGACAGCATAGAGACAATGAGAACTTTCTGATTCAGCAGCTGTGGAAGGTAAAGTGCCAAGCAAACAATTACAGAAGGAGTAACATACGGTATCTAGATTGACAAAAAAGAAGAAGAAGCCAAAGCCTGAGTAGGTTCTAAAAGTCATGTGGTGTGGTTTTGTTAAACTTTATTTTCTCTTTCATTCTTTTCTGATAGCCTACATACTGTAACTTCCATTTAAAATTAGCTTTCTCTAAAATGCTTAGGAAAAATGTCTACAAATATATAATGGTGTTGCTTTGATACTACTTGATTATTCTTGGAGGCTTACATTGTTCTGTTCAGTGTTTGCTACAGTTCCACATTCCCAGAGATGTCTCAGTCCCCATTATTTTAAAATTATTTGAGTGAACATTCATGAAGATGTTAGTTGAACAATGAGGTATTTAAGTACATCTATGAGTAACCATGTTATATAATAAATAATCTTTACTTTTTTATCTTCATTTGCATTGTTTTGTTTTGTTTTGAGAAATTGTGTAGCATCCCCCCCACAATTTTGATGTTAATAATAATTTATCCCCTCTGTCATCTTTACATTTTTCAGGCTATGCATACTCATTTTTATTTTTAACTTTCTGATATTTAGAAGTTAAAGTTTTATATTTATTATTTCAATTTCTTTCCTCTTTTGAATTCAGCTCAACTTTTTTATGAGAAGAATTTCCTTTAACAATACTGTTGGACAGAAGATTTCCTTCAATCCAAATGGAGAATTAGAGACTGGCTTTGATATAATGAATTGGATCACATTTCCTAATCTGTCTTTTCATAGAATCAGAGTGGGCAGGATAGATCCAATGGCTTCCCAAGAAAAAGCATTTACCATTGATGAGGGTGATATTGTGTGGCCAAGGAGGTTTAACCAGGTATGGTCTAGTTCAAGGGCATGTTGCACTTACCTCGCTACTAGTGCGCTGCCATGTTGCGCGCTCGCACGCGCTTGCTACATGTGTGCGCCCCCTCATGAGATTTTGCTTCCTGCGCATTTGTGGAAGCAAAAACTTGCTGAAATCTTGTGAGGGGACATGCGTGAGTGTGAGTTTTGGGTGATTTTTTGCTTCCCCGCATGCGCAGAAGCAAAAAATCGCCGAAATCTCTCTCGCGCACACGTCCCCTCATGATATTTTGCTTCCGCGCATGCGCAGGATGCAAAATCAGCCCAAAAATTCCCAAAAAAGATGGCGACGTGCGACAGACCGGAGAAGATGGCACCGGAGCTGTCGCGCACAAATAGCGCCATCTGCTGGCCGCTACCGGAATGACAGAGTGGACCGCACCGGTAAGAACCCACCACTGGTCTAGTTATATTCTGGTTTGTGGATAATCCTCTTTTCACCATTCTTGGAGTTCTCTTAAATCCAAAATGCCACACGGCAATTAGTTTCAGATCCAGAGCTCTTCATATTCTCCAACGTGCAATAACAACAAAGAAATTGTACAACTGAAAGATCCAAATCAACGCTTCATAAAGGGAAAATTATGCTAGATGGTAGTGCAAGAAAAAGTACACAACAGACAGTAAATACTGTTATAGCAAAACAAAACAAAAATGAAATATATAGCAGAGCCAGTGATGGTATGGCTCATTTCATCCCCACTGAATGCGTTCTTCTCTCTTGTTATTAAAGCAAAAAATAAAGCACAGTGATTCAGGTGGAGATTCTCAGCATCCTGATCATGGTAGTCCCAAAGGTGCTTTTTCAAGAGGCAACTGGACTTTCTGGTTTTTTCTTTGAAGACATTTCGTTTCTCATCCAAGAGCTGAAGAAGCTTCTTACATGAGAAGTGAAACATCCTCAAATAAAAACCAGAAAGTCCAGTTGCCTCTTGAAAAAGCACCTTTGAGAGTGACTCCTGTGGTTAGGACATTGGGCTGATGCTCAACATGCTCATGTTCAAAACCCCATTTGCCATGTGATGGGGTGACCTCCCATCATTCGCTCCAGCTCCTGTCGATCCAACAGTTTGAAAGTGGGCAAGTGTGAGTAGATAGATGGGTACCACTTCAGTGGGCAACTTAACAGAGACATGGAAGGAGCCTCCAACTAGTCATCTCCCAGAGAACAGTGATGTCACTGGCTAATCCTCTCAACCTATAAGTGCTTCAGTTCTGCTGACATGATTCTAGTAGTAGTATTAAAGCAAAAGAGAAGACAACTCACAAGGAATGATCGGGAAGCAAAACGGAATGACTCTCCTAAGGATTCTCAATACCAATTTGTCCAAGACCAAACATTCTTTTCTTTCATTTATGAACAGATTCGTCCTCTATCATTATGCAATAAAAACTGCCGTTCTGGTTTTAGTAAATGGAAGATAGAAGATAAGCCCTTTTGCTGTTATCGGTGCCATCAGTGTCCACAGGGAAAGATCTCCAACAAGGAGGGTAAGAGCTGTTTCCTACCATTTGTCTTTTGCCGGTTCTTTTTTTACCATCAATAATAGAATAGAATAGAATTCTTTATTGGCCAAGTGTGATTGGACACACAAGGAATTTGTCTTTGGTGCATATGCTCTCAGTGTACATAAAAGAAAAGATACATTTATCAAGAATCATGAGGTACAACACTTAATGATTGTCAAAAGGTACAAATAAGCAATCAGGAAACAATCAATATTAATATAAATCGTAAGGATACAAGCAACAAGTTACAGTCATACAGTCATAAGTGGGAGGAGATGGGTGATAGGAAGGATGAGAAGACTAATAGTAATAGTAATGCAGCCTTAGTGAATAGTTTGACAGTGGTGAGGGAATTATTTGTTTAGCAGAGTGATGGCGTTTGGGGAAAAACTGTTCTTGTGTATAGTTGTCTTGGTGTGCAGTGCTCTATAGCATCGTTTTGAGGGTAGGTGTTTAAATAATTTAGGTCCAGGATGCGAGGGGGTCAGTAAATATTTTCACGGCCCTCTTTTTGACTCGTGCAGTATACAGGTCCTCAATAGAAGGCAGGTTGGCAGTAATTGTTTTTTCTGCATTTCTGATTATCTTCTGAAGTCTGTGTCTGTCTTGTTGGGTTGCAGAACTGAACCAGACAGTTATAAAGGTGCAGATGACAGACTCAATAATTCCTCTGTAGAACAGATAAGCAGATTGATCCAGACTCCATAGACACAAATGGAAAGTTAGTTGGGTGCTTAATACCTCCCTTCAGTGTTTGGGAGGGAGGTTTTAATTTTATAAAAGGGAAGTTTATAAATAAAAAGTATAAATTATAAATGTATGTGAGGTTCATTGGAAGTAAATGTCATCAACTAGTTCTGAAAAATAATCTTAATTTATTAAAAAACCTATTATTTATTTTAACTATTTATTTAACTCATATACCAAATTGCCATATTGTTTAAAGTATACATTTTCACTGTATTCTCATATCCTTATAGTCTTTATCTTTGATATATTTATGATTGACTTTTCTATTTCTGTGGTCAAGCCCTGTATATCTCTATTGTCTCTCTTTCTATATAAGGCTACACCTTATTTTTCAAATGAGTTCAATCTGTCTTATATCTTTGTTAGTTTCTGTTTTATTTTTCTGTTTTGTCAAAGTCTTTTCTTTTTCTTCATTTGTTTCTGCTTGTGTGTTTCTCTTTGAGCTTCTTGACCCTTCGCCTCTTCTGAATCTCCACCCTTATGCCAGTCTGAGAAAATAAATGTCACTCCCCTCCCAGGTTTCTCAGCTGCTGCCACCTGTCAGAGTGTGCACAGTGTGACTAAATGAGACAACCCAGGAGCAAATACAGTAAACAAATGTTTGTATTTAAATAGTGGTTTTATCTACAAAGAATATATACAGACACGTACTTTAGTCAGACCTCAAACAAACAGCAAACAGCAATTACAGCATGGAAGCACACACGGAGAGAGAGATGCGCCCCAATAGGGCCTCTTCTTATTACAGGCTCTTAAAGTGATATCAGCCCTAAAACTTTGCTGACTCATTCCCAGCATTATGTCATTGTAGTAGCTGGTCAGTTATTAAATCATCACCCTGACACCTCCTTTCCAATTGCTTCTCCTCAAAAGGGCTATCTAGATTTCAGTTTGCCTTTTTTTACTTGGACTCCTGGATTTTGGCTCTGTTTATTATTCCCTTCTCCTTCCTGTCTCCTTCCCGATAGTGCTGTTAGATTGGCAGCTGCTGTTGATTGGCAACTGGGTTGACCTGATGATGAAGGTGGGTCAAGAAGGGAGGGGGAGGAAGGAAGGAGGACAAAGCCTTTTAATCTGCTCAAGCAGTTTGTCTTTCCACTGGAGGCAAGATAAGTTTTCCATCATTTCTCTTAAAACAAATTAGATAAATCTAACAGTATCATTGAAACATTTTGAACAGCTGCATTGGCAAACTGGGATAAGGAAATAGAGACTAATTTTATTGATTGTAAATATTTCAAACATCTAAAGCTCAGATCAAATAATTTTGAACATCCAAGTTGACAGCAACTCCCTTAATATATTTGATTTTCAGATATTAAATAGAAATTCTGTACTTGAATATTCAAATATATGGGAAAAAAATTCTTTGCAATTTCTAGACATGGATGACTGTTTTGATTGTCCAGAAGATCAATATCCAGATGAAAATCAGGACTACTGTCTCTCCAAAGTTATAACATTTTTAACCTATGAAGAAACCATGGGGTCTATTTTAGCCAGTTCAGCTCTTTTCTTTTCTTGGGTCACAATTGGAATCCTTTGGATCTTTATTAAGCATCAGGGCACTCCCATTGTCAAAGCCAACAACCAGAACCTCACATACACTCTCCTTGTTCTGGTCTGTAATGAAGAGCTGAGATGGTGCAGTGGTTAAATGCAGCACTGCAGGCTACTGCTAGTTCAGCAGTTCAGCTGTTCAAATCTCACCAGCTCAAGGTTGACTCAGCCTTCCATCCTTCTGAGGTCAGTAAAACGAGGATCCAGATTGTTGGGGGCAATATGCTGAACTCTGTAAACCGCTTAGAGAGGGCTGTAAAGCACTATGAAGCGGTATATAAGTCTAAGTGCTATTGCTATTGCTATTGTTGCTCTTCTATTATCATTTCTTTGTATTTTGCTATTCATTGGGCAACCCAATGAGATGACATGTGTCCTTCGCCAAACTGCCTTTGGTATCATTTCTTCAGTAGCTATTTCTTGTGTATTGGCCAAAACAATTACTGTGGTTCTGGCTTTCATGGCTACCAAGCCAGGGTCCAAGATGACCAAATGGGTGGGGAAAAGACTAGCCATATTCATTGTATTGGGCTGCTCATTTATTCAAGGAATTATTTGCACTATATGGTTAACAACCTCACCCCCATTCCCAGATACTGACATGAATTCAGTGGCAGAAGAAATAGTTCTGGTCTGTAATGAAGGATCCAATTCTATTTTCTACTGTGTCTTGGGTTTTTTGGACTTCCTTGCCATTGCCAGCTTCATGGTAGCTTTCCTAGCAAGGAAATTGCCAGATACTTTCAATGAAGCCAAGTTTATCACCTTCAACATGCTGGTCTTCTGTAGTGTTTGGCTATCCTTTGTTCCAACATATCTGAGTTCAAAGGGAAAATATATGGTTGCTGTGGAGATCTTCTCCATCATAGCCGCTAGTGCTGGGCTATTGATTTGCACCTTTGCCCCCAAATTTTACATCATTTTGTTGAGGCCTGATTTGAACAAAAAGGACCAGCTAAGAAGACCAAACAACAGAAAAATATAAATGATACTCTACTATTTTATTTTTTGTTGAATATGAGAAAGCATTAGTACTCAAATCTATGTCACATACATCTTTGTGACCCACTGGTTAATTTTCTTACTGTCAGGAAGTTCCTCCTTAGTTCTAGATTGGATCTCTTGTTGATTAGTTTCCATCCATTGCTTCTTGTTCTGCTTTCTGGTGCTTTGGAGAATAAGCTGACACCCGCTTCTTTGTGGCAGTCCCACAAATATTGAAACACTGCCATCATGTCACACCTACTCCTACTTTTCACTAGACTAGACATACCCAATTTCTGCAACCCTTCTTCATATGTTTTAACCTCCATTTTAACCCCCTATTGATGATAGAATTCCAGAGTGCCCCCCCTCCCTCCACTGTCTCCCAGAGTTTGCTCAAATTCATGTTCATTGCTGTTCATTGTCTTCTCCTTTTGCCTTCCATCTTTCCCAACATCAGGGTTTTTTTCCAATGAAGTCACATACTACTTACTGATAAGTAATCTGTCCTGAATTTTCAAGGTTACTTCCCAGTTTACATATCCAACTACTACTACATTTTTCTTTTACTGAGCTCCATTTTTTATTTTGATTTTTTTAAAAAGCAACAACAAACCTGAAACTGAAATATAGCTCTGTCACTGCTCCAATATTTATTTTAAGAGTCTTAATTCACCCCTTTTGAATGATTCCTCAATAAATTGGGGATGACATGAAGCTCATGGGCAGGGCATTAATACATTTTTCTATACTGGTAGTAAATCTTACTTTTTGGATGAAATATCTTTCTTTCTGGGCATCAATGGCAATTGTAGCAGCAAAATGGTTTCCCTTCAATCCTTTTCCTACTGTATCCAGAATTGCAATGGGAATTACACAGAGAAATGGGAAGTTTCAGAAGAAAGAAAAGATCTTGTAACAGCATGCTCGGTCTGGGTAAGAATTCTTCTAACTTTTGTCGTGGAATTTTCCCTAAAATACCCTCTTTGGAAAGTGTGACTCAACGGAGATAAATAGCGGTGACTAAAGATCTGGAGCTAGTGTCAGATTTGCTAAAGAAATAAAAGAAATTGCAGTCAGAAGTGTAATTCATATTCTTTACATTTGTCACTCTAATCTATGTGATTCTACTATTAATACACCTGTTTATACCAGTATTAAAATATGTTCTTTCATCATTTTATTAGTCATTATTTCACTTTATTATTCCACTGCAAATCATAATATTATTTTCTAGTATTAATAACATGTTTATATTAAAATATGTTCTTTTCATTATTTAATTGCTAAGCATTTACCAATCACAATATCGTTTAAGCTTGCCTGTTCTAATTTCTCCTTATGCCACCATTATAAAAAAAAAGGAAAGAAGAAAAAAGAAGGTTTTTTTCTTTCTTCTCTTTCCTAGTTGCAGGAATTCTGTATGTCTAGTTCAATGACAAGAAGGACTAGGAGTGATATGATAGTAATGTCTCAATGTCTATGGGGCTGCCACAAAGAAGAGGGAGTCAACCTGTTCCCCAAAGCACCTGAAGTCAAGACAAGAAGTAATGGATGGATACTAATTAAGAAGAGAAGCAATCTAGAACTAAGGAGGAATTTCCTGACAATTAGAAAAATTGATCAGTGGAACAAGCTCTGCTGCTTGGCCTGGGGCACTGACAGTGGTCCACTACAATTGGGATGGCTGATGGATAGAGAAGATTGTCTCCCCCAGGGTGCCCAACATCTTAGCTTGTCATTTTGATTTTTTCACTATTTTTTAATTTATTTTGCCCTTTTACATTTTTATTATATAAATATGTAAAAGTAATATACTAATATACCAACTGTGTAGAGTTGGTATATTAGTGAGATGGGCGGCATACAAATAAATAAATAAATAAATAAATAAATAAATAAATAAATAAATAAATAAATAAATAAATAAATAAATAAATAAATAAATAAATAAATAAATAAATAAATAAATAAATAAATAAATAAATAAATAAATAAATAAATAAATAAATAAATGATTGTCAGTTAATGAATTATCTATTATTCAAATGAAAATGGTCATTTAATGGCAGATGATGGGAGATACTATAACTGTATGTCAAATCAATATTCCATCATTCATTATGGTCTCATTAAAATTGACATTGTCCCTTTTTATTTATTTGCATCTATCTAACAGATTAGCAGACACAGAGTAGAAGGAAGGGAGGAAGGGAGGAAATGAGATAGGAAGGAGGAGGAGTGGGGACGAAGAGGGGGCCTATTGTTTTTCTTCAGATGTTTTTTGACAACTTGGAGGAGAATTATCCTATTTAACAGACTCTGATAGGGATAATGTTGAGATAATCTGAAGGATTCACTTCAGAGGTGGGTTCCTCCCAGTTCAGACCGATTTGCCTGAACCGGTAGTGACCCACTGGTTATGTCACGATGATGTCACGGATCCGGTTCGGTCGGTGCCGGTCTGTGGGTGCCGCCATCTTTTTAAAAGAAATTTAAAATTTTTTAAAAAATTTCTTCTGTGCATGTGCAGAAGCCGAGTTTCTGGCACTGCACATGCACCACCATCTTGTTTTTGGCCTTTTTTTTAAAAAAAAAATTTTTTTTAATTGCGTGCGCGCGAAGGAAGCGAACCGGCAGCGAGGTAAGTTAGAACCCATCCCTGATTCACTTGGTGTTTCTTCTTTGAAACAATGTCATCTTGTTGTCCCCCAGATTGCAGGCCTTAAGAAAGGTAGTTTCAGCCTAGTCTTGGGCTAGACTCAGAAATTTGGGCCAGGAGGAGAAGTGTGATAAAGAAAGTGTTAGAGTGCGCCAAGATGGATAGACTGACAAAAGAAATACAAGATAAAGGAGAAACTGAATATTACTTAGTATGGAATGCATGGTATAACTGGTTAGAAGATAGGTACAAAGATTAAAAAATTGTTAAGAAAAGAAGATTGAGATAAAAAATAGCAACAAATTTGCATAAATATATATGAACAATCAGGAATTGTATATAAATTAGTATTGTTGTATATTAGCATAGATAAGGGAACCACATGTATGTCTATATAGATGTAAAGGGAAAAATGGATATATAATGGATATATACCGATACGGAAATGTTGCAAAGAGGAAAATGTGATATAAAATGAAAAAAACTGTTTAATAAAAATTATAAAAAAATGAAATGAAATAAAATGAAATACTGATTACACAACACTTTGACACACAGACACACACACACACACACCGTATTTTTTGGAGTATAAGACGCACCGGAGTATAAGACGTACCTTAGTTTTGGGGGAGGAAAATAGGGGAAAAAAATCTGCCTACCAGGTATTCATCTAGCTAGCTTCCTTAGTCTGTTCAGCTTCAGCACATTATTTTATCCTCTGGTTAGGGCTGAAAAAGCCTTTTTGAGAGAGAGTAGGAATGAAAACAAGCCCGAAAAGACTTAGGGCAGGAAAAACTGCTTTGGAGGGAGTAGGAATAAAAATAAACGCAGCAAGCCAGGAAGATCGTTAGCACCGCGTTAGGGCTGAAAAGCACCGCTTTTTCAGAGGGAGTAGGAATAAAACAAGCCTGCTAAGATTTAGGGCAGGAAAAACTGTTTCGGAGGGAATAGGAAGCCGGGAAGATTGTTAGCACCTCATTAGGGCTGGAAAAAAAAGCTTTGAAAAAGTTTCATTCAAAGTATAAGACGCACCCAATTTTTCAGCCTCTTTTAGGGGGGAAAAAGGTGCATTTTATACTCTGAAAAATATGGTGTATATATATCTCCGGAGAGTCAGGGTTTTTCATACATTATTAAGAGACTCTTCCGATAAGTTTTTCTAACATGTTTTAAGTCTTAAATATAATTATTAATTCTAAAACACACATACTTTAGTTTTCATTATTTTATTTGCTAACACAATTGTTTTAATAGCAATCTGAAACTTGGTTGTTTTTTTTTACTG
Source organism: Diadophis punctatus similis (assembly GCA_023053685.1). Taxonomy (NCBI): domain Eukaryota; kingdom Metazoa; phylum Chordata; class Lepidosauria; order Squamata; family Dipsadidae; genus Diadophis; species Diadophis punctatus. Next base: position 2,713,145 of record JALIGW010000046.1, read on the forward strand.
TAAACAGATGATAAACTTCAATGCTTAGTATTTGTATTTGTATTTGTTTATTTGTCAAGCATATATGATTATAAGCAAAGTATAAACAGTAATACATGATTGAATATATATGTAATAGTACAAGCATGAATAAGAGTAAAAGAGGTATGAATATATGGGTACATTTGGACAGGAACGGTAGGCATGAATGTGCGCTTATGCACGCCCCTTATTGACCTCTTAGGAATTGGGTGAGGACAAGATGTTAAATTGTTGATTATTATAATAAACAAGAATTTCCCAAGTTTTCCAGCTTTGTAGACCAGGGGAGGGGCATGGAGAGGGGATGTTTCCACACGAGCAGCCGGCAAGCACGCATGAAAGTGCAGCTCCATTTGCGTGAGCCGTGAGCACTCATGTCCACCGTTCAATCAATTGGAGCATGCACATACCCACGTGCCCACTGGTCATGCAAGTGGGGATGTACACACACAAATGTTCGCACAACTCGTGACCTAGTAGTGGGCCCCAGCCTGGGGATTGGGAACCCCTCAAATAAACTACCCTTTGGCTATAACTTTCGTCTTCTTAGTTGTTCCTTGTTATTCAGTTCAGGCCTCACCACAATGATATAGCATTTAGGGGAAAAGATGCAGAGCAATAAACCAGCACTGGAGGCCAAGATGGAAAAAATCTCCACAGCCACCATGTATTTGCCCTTTGTGCTTAAATAAGTTGGTACAAAAGACACCCAGACACTGCAGAAGACCAACATGCTGAAGGTGATAAACTTGGCTTCATTGAAACTGTCCGGCAAATTCCTGGCCAGGAAGGCCACTGTGAAGCTGATGGTAGCCAGGAAGCCCAGAAATCCCAGGACAATGTAAAACATGGTGATAGAGCCTTCATTGCATTCCAGGATAATTTCTTCCATCAGGGAGTGTATGTCAACATCTGGAAATGGAGGACCAGTTACCAACCACACAGTGTAAATTAAAGCTTGAATAAAAGAGCAGGAGAGGACAATGGAGCTGGATATCTGCTTTCCAGACCATTTTCTCATCCTACCACCTGGTGTGGTTGCCATGAAGGCAAGGACCACAATGATGGTCTTGGCCAAAACTGAAGAAATGGCTATTGAGAAGATGATGCCAAAGGTTGTTTGTCGAAGGAGACATATAAGCTTTGTGGGCTGTCCAATAAAGAGCAAAGTGCAAAGGAAACAAAACAAAAGAGAAATGAGAAGAATGTAGCTGAGGTTCCGGTTGTTGGCTTTGACAATGGGAGTCTCCCGGTGCTTAATGAAGATGTAAAGCACCAAAGCTGTGAGGAAAGAAAACAATAGGCCAAAAAGAGTGAGCGTAATTCCCAAAGGTTCTTCAAATGAGAGGAAGCTGATACCTTTTGGAAGGCACAGATTCCGATCCACATTGGGATACTGATTTTCTGGACATTGAAAACAGTCTTCCATATCTGTGAAAGAAAGATACTTTAGGAAACACAACCAATCTTCATTCCTCCAATTTCATTAAAAAATAACCACCATGTATAGATTTGTTATAGCAGTCAAGTTTTAGCAAACTTTAAGATGTCCCTGAGAAGTTGATAAAAATACTTGCCAAAAACCCCTTTTCTTTTATTGCATAAACTAGGCAGGTTATAAAAACAAAAATTACACAAAAAATTAAGATAGAAAAAGAAAGTAAAACATAAATAAACAAATTATTTCTAAAAAAAATTAGCAACAAAATTTTGCCATGCCATCCAGAGCTTTCCCCCAGAGCTCAAACAATTACCTCAATATTTGTACTGGACTGTTGAGATAAGAATTACTCTTATCAGAGGCGAAATGAATCTTTTCCTGGAACTCTGACATTGCCAAAATAAACCGCATTATAATTCTAATGAATAAGATATTTATTTTGATACAAAAATAAGAAATCACATATTGGCTATATAAAAGAGATGTTGCTTCGTCATGAAGCAGAGAACAAAAGGAATGAAGGAATGTACACATGTGTACTAGGAACATTAATCACGTGCTCAGGAATAAACCATTATATTTGATAGGGATGCATCTCCCTGCATATACATGTAACAGGCAATATAAAATCACTGCGTGACATGGACTTTGAATGTGAAACACTGAAAATTATTTCTAATCATTTCATCTTTGAAATCTGGGTTGTTTTTTTCTGAAAAATTGTATTCCAAACATGTGAATTGAATTGCCATGTTATGTATTTCCATTGAATAATTTCCTACCTCTTGAGCTTTCTTTACAATCTTTTTTTTAACAAACTTTGCACACACTGCCAAATCACACTGCAAATCACACTGTAAAAGTTTACATATTCTAAAAATAAATGCAAGCATCAGTAAGAGCTAAGGAAAAAGGCAGATGGCATGGGATGTGTGTGCAGCTCTGAATTGGATATTTTATACTCAGGCAATGGGTTCTACATCAATATGCTCCCTATCGGAACACTTACCATTTTGGTTTGAAATCTTTCCTTCGGGACATAAATGACAATCATAACAGCAAAATGGCTTCCCCTCAATCTTGGTTTTACTATAACCAGAATGGCAATTGCTATTACACAGAGAAATAGGGTGAATCTGTATGGAAATGGAAGATATGAAAATATGTTACTATTCAGAAAATTCATTTTGTAACGTGTGTGTGTGTGTGTGTGTTTCTAACATTTTTCCCCTCTCCTTTTTTTTCTTTTTGTCTCTTTGAGTCAGTCTTATCAACTAATGACTCCTTGGATAAGCCCGTGCACTTCTCTTAGCAAGATTTCAGAAGTGATTTGCCATTGTCTCTGTTATGTATTGAATATATATGGTTGTGTTAAGCCCTGCTAAAGTGAACCTAACCTTTAGATGACCCTAACTGTTACCTCCAACTGTTTTGTGCTATAGTAAAACTAACCTTTAGATGACCCTAACTGTTAAATCCAACTGTTTTGGAGGGAAACTTAGAACATTCATATTTGAGTGGGCTTTTTCAAGTATTATGATTGGTTGAGGCCCAGTGGGCCTAAGAGTATAAATTACAGGCATTTGTCTGCTGTTCCTCAGTTCCAGTTTTGAATCAATAAAAGGTGTTGCAGCTATGCTGGTCTGCTTCTTGCCTACTGAAGCCCACAACACAATAGTCTCCTTCCCAGGGCTGAGAGAGAGGGATTGGTCCAAAGTCATCCAGCTGGCTTTGTGACTAAAGTGGGACTAGAACTCACAGTCTCTTGATTTCTAGCCTGGTGCCTGGTATTACGGGTTACACATTGATGATGACTTAGCACAAGTTATAAGTGTGGCTGCAAAAATTACACCAAAATAAAAATAAAATTCCAAAAGAAATTGTTTTACCTCCCCACCCCTCACCTTAAAGTAAATTTTCTCTCATCATTTCTACATTTTAAAGCCTCAGGAAAAAAAAATTTTTTTGAAAAAATCCTGTGATGAACATTACCTGGTTGAAATTGTTGTGCCATATAATAGCATTTTCGGAGATGGTGAATACTTTTCCAGGAGAACCCAGTGGTGCTACTCTTCCAACTTTTACTCTCTGGAAGGATTGATTGGGAAATGTGACCCAATTTATAAGATCAAATCCAGCTATTAATTCCCCATGTGAACTAAAGGTGAAGGTTTCTCCAACACTGTTGTTAAATGAGTTGCTTTTCAAATAGTGATGAAGCTAAATTAGAATGGGAAGAAAAGTAATTATAAGGACAAGAAGTCCAGGAATAATAGTCCAATAATAATCTATTATTTTACATATGTAAAATTTAAATATTATTAACCTATCATGATAGACATTTATTCTGTTCTTTCTTGGATCTCTCCTTTTAACCTCTGATGTGCCTTGAGACTTTTTAAGGGGTGAAATCAGCAGTGGGTTGCTCCTGGTTCGGACCGGTTCTTAGAACCAGTAGCGCCAGTGGCAGGAGGCTCCGCCCAGCTGTCCGGGATGCTTCTGCGCGCGAGTGCACGCACAAACCCATAGCAAAATCATTTGCAACTCACCACTGGGTGAAATACAACACATCATGTTTCATTAGCTCAAATAAATGGCTCTGAGAAACTATACCTATTAACACAGATATAATGAAAGATCTGAGAATACAATAAGATCCTGTCTTATCCTTCACAAAATAATGAATTAGATCTACTCAACGGACAATACTTATTGATGCACCTAAAATTAGATTAATGTGGCAGTCATCACTTCCAGCAGTTTCTACATGTTTTATATGATTGCTGCTTCTCTTTTCCTCTGTGACCCTGAATCCTTTCAAAGATACACTTAGGAGAAAAATTAAAATTAATTTAATAAAAATTTAAATTAAATTACTGTAATTATTTTGGTTTGGTTTTTGTTTTGTTTTGGAATGTTCTTTCAATGTGTAAATTCAATAGGAAGAATAAGGGGGGAGGAGGAGGAGGAAGAAGAAGAGGAAGAGGCCTGGTTTCCAAGGCTGAAGGAGAGTGTCTGGCACAAGAGACTGGCTTTATAACTAAGCCTGGGCTAAAACTAATGAAAGTTGCCTCCAGTCAAGTTGAAATCCTAAATCCATCATTCTATGTTAGAGTTAAAGTCTGGTTGTTGAAGAGATTTGGCTTTAGTCGCTGTAGTCTAGTCTATAGGTTTTGTTTGAATCTGAATGAATAGATAAGCTCTTCCTGATTCTGTTGGATGTCTTGGTGCATGATGCTAATAATGATCATTAGGCTGTTGGTTTGTGTTCCGAACTTGGCAATTTGAGAGACATTGTCAGTGTGTTTTGAATTGAATTTGAAATGATCCAAGATGGTGTCACCAAAGGCTGCCTCCATGAAATGCTTTCTAATGGTTTCTTTATTTTTTATTATTCTCTGCGACTCACTACGGGCTTCATACTCATGAGACCATCTGCTAAAATTAAGGAATGTTTCTTTAAGGAGCAGCTTTCTGTGACCCCCCCCCCATTTTTACAAAGGCAGAAAAGATTCTAACACAGCAAGAAGCAATTTCCCCAGAGCTATGGGTTACCAAAAAAACCAAATGGAGGAAATGAAGATGGAAAGGTAAAAGGGCGGGAATTTTAAACAGGATAAGGAATAGGAGAAATTAAACCTCCCTGCCATCAATCTTCCTAACCAACTTACGTTAACTTGCTAATAAGATGGATGAAATACTTCTTTTAAACAGATACAATTCTGATTTTTACAATTCAGCAATACTATGCTTCTCTGAAACCTGGTTAAATGAATCAATTGATGATAGCAGCTTGCATATCCCAGGGTTTCAGATTCAAAGATTAGAAAGAATTGCAGGAACATGTGGTAAAAAGAAGGGAGGAAGCTTATGCTTATATATCAACAACAGCTAGTCTCAGGATATAACTATAATATATAAATTCTGTGATGAAAACTTAGAGTCTTTACTTATCAACTGTAAACCATTTTACTTTCCACGTGAGTTCTCATCATTTCTACTAATTGCTGTGTATGTCCTGCCACAGGCCTGTGTAAACAAGGCATTACAAACTCTAGCTGACCAAATTATGGAGGTTGAAGCCAAATACCCCGATTCGCTGGCCATTATTTTGGGAGATTTAAACAAGGCAAACTTAAGGAAAGAGCTACCAAAATACGTTCAGCATGTGAATTGTCCCACTAGAGGCAAGAATACTTTAGACCAGGGTTGCCAACCTTTTGTACCTCAGGGACCACTAAATTCATAATGTTAAATCCTGTGGACCACTAATGTGATCTGCCTAATGACTGGCTGGGTGGGCGTAGCTAGATGGTCATGTGACTGTGTGGGCATGGCCAACTTGATGTCACTCACATCAAGGGGTGCCTCGCCAGCCTCTACTTTCCCCTCCCCTACCAGCCACTCCCCGCCTCCCCGCCTGGGCTCCTTAGGGCCCCAACAGGAAGCAGCTGTTAGAGCTGAGCAGCCACCATGAGAAAGAGTTGGCAAAACATCTGGCTCAGTTCAAATTGTATCTGACTGAGAAGGAGGCTTAGCAGAAGCACCTCACTGAGGACTATGAGCATAGGCTTTCCAAGCAGAGGGAGTGCAAGGCCAGGTACCCATGCCTGGAGGCTCAGCAGGCTGAGATGGTCAGCCAGTTCCAGGCCATGATGCAGTCCCACTGGAACAAAGCCCTCTGGCTCTTTGACACCAGTGGCAGTTCCCTCCAGCCTTTGCCCAAAGCCCCACATCAGGAGACTGAAGCAGACTCCAAGTCAGAATTTCTGCCCCCCTCTGCCCCACACAAAAAGACCCCAAAGGGGGACACTCTGCAGCAACTCAAGCATTCATTGAATGTATCTGGCCCAGGGGCCATAGTTTGAAGACCGCTGATTTAGTGCAATATAAAAAATTCAAATAATTTTTCTGTGGACCACCAAAAATGGTTCACAGCTAAACTTAAGCAACTAGGTCATTCCAAAGAGGAAGCCTATAGAAAAGTGATAAAATGCTGTACAATTAGGCCAGAAATGTATTAACAAGGGAGATCAGAGCAGCAAAAAGAAGCTATTCTGAAAAGCTAAAGAATCAGTTCTCAACAAATGAACCAGCAAACATGTGGAAAACTCTTAAAAATATCACTGGTTATGGCAAACCAACTTCCCAGAAAATCAACAACTGACAGATGACATGAACGTGTTTTACTGCAGGTTTGAAAGGAAACTACAGCCACCTATCTCCACAACCCCCATCTCAGACACAACAACAACAGCCAAGCCTTCTACAACTGACCCCATCCCATTGGGTTCACAACCCCTAATGATCACAGATAAGGAAGTGCAAGATCTATTTCACAGACCAAAACCAGGAAAAGCTCCAGGCCCAGACAAGATAACTCCTTCTTGCTTAAAAGTCTGTGCTGACTAACTGGCCCCCATCTTCACCCGAATCTTCAATAAATCGCTAGATATGTGCTATGTTCCTTCTTGCTTCAAATGCTTAACTATCATCCCAGTGCCGAAGAAGCCCACCATCAAGGAACTGAATGACTACAGACCAGTTGCTCTAATATATGTAGTTATGAAAACCTTTGAAAGGCTAGTGCTGTCCCACTTGAAAACCATCATGGATCCATTGTTAGACCCCCTGCAATTTGCATACCGAGCAAACAGATCAACAGATGATGCTGTTAATATGGCTCTGAACTACACCGTACAACATCTTGAATCTCCAAAGACCTACACAAGGGTCCTTTTTGTAGACTTTAGTTCAGCATTCAATACCATCATTCCAGACACTCTTCTAACTAAGCTAAACAAGCTTGCAGTATCTGAACACACTTGTAAGTTGATCTTAAGCTTCCTAACAAACAGGAAGCAACAGGTGAAGCTAAGCAGAATCACATCATATATCTGTACAATTAGCACAGGGCAGCCCCAAGGCTGTGTGCTCTCTCCGCTTCTCTTCTCTATATATACCAATAACTGCATCTCTAACGATCCATCTGTTAAACTACTGAAGTTCGCAGATGACACAACAGTGATAGGCTTCATTCGAGACAATGATGAATCCGCATATACATGGGAGGTTGAACAACTAACCTTGTGGTGTGACCGGAACAATCTGGAACTGAACACACATTTATGGGAAACCCACCCATACTTCCACCTCTTACAATACTAGACAACACAGTATCAACAGTAGAGACCTTCAAATTTTAGGTTCTACTATATCGCAACATCTAAAATGGACACCTAACATCAAAAACGTCATCAAAAAAGCACAACAAAGAATGTTCTTTCTGAGCCAACTCAGGAAGCTCAAACATCCCAAGGAGCTGCTGATACAGTTCTACAGAGGAATTATTGAGTCTGTCATTTGCACCTCTATAGCTGTCTGGTTTGGTTCTGCAACCCAACAAGACAGACACAAACTTCAGAGGATAATTAGAACTGCAGAAAAAACAATTGTTACCAACCTGCCTTCCATTGAGGCACGAGTCAAAAAGAGGGCTGTGAAAATATTTACAGACCCCTCACATCCTGGACACAAACTGTTTCAAGTCCTACCCTAAAAATGACACTATAGAGCACTGCATTCCAGAACATCTAGACACAAGAACAGTTTTTCCCCGAACGCCATCAGTCTGCTAAACAAATAATTCCCTCAACACTGTAAAACTATTTACTAAGTCTGTACTACTATTAATCTTCTCATCGTTCCCATCACCCATCTCCTCCCACAAATGACTGTATGACTGTAACTTTGTTTCTTGTATCCTTACGATTTATATTGACTGGTTCCTAATATGATTTGATTGCTTATTTGTACCCCGGACTATCATTAAGTGTTGTGCCTTATGATTCTTGACGAACGTATATTTCTTTTATGTACACTGAGAGCATATGCACCAAGACAAATTCCTTGTGTGTCCAATCACATTTGGCCAATAAAAAATTCTATTCTATTCTATTCTATTCTATTCTATTCTATTCTATTCTATTCTATTCTATTCTATTCTATTCTATTCTATTCTATTCTATTCCATTCCATTCCATTCCATTCCATTCCATTCCATTCCATTCCATTCTATTCTAGTCTATTCTATTCAAGTCTAGTCTAGTCTAGTCTAGTCTAGTCTAGTCTATTGTCAATTCAATTCAAATCAAAATTCAAAATGCACTGATGATGTCTCCTCGAGACAAATTGTGATGAAATGTTTGCAACCAAATTGCCAAGCTCAGAGTTCAAACCAACAGTTTAACTACCAATATTCAAACACATTTCAATAATGGTCATTTCTCATTCAGGGTTGCCTATGAAAGCTAGAGGTTGGAGAAACTTTTTTATGGAGAATTGATTCTTTTTCTAATGAAAAGGAAAAAGGGTGGGCACTAATTTCCATATTTTGTGGAGTGCTCCAGGGTTTTGTCCTCTTATTTCTAATTTGTAAGCATCTTCTAAAAGAAATTGCCTATCAGCGTGGAGATCAATATAAATAATACTGCATTCAGATTTGGTCGCCATGATGTAAAAAGGATGTTGAGACTCTAGAAAGAGTGCAGAGAAGAAAAACAAAGATGATTAGGGGACTGGAGGCTAAAACATATGAAGAACGGTTGCAGGAACTGGGTATGTCTAGTTTAATGAAAAGAAGGACTAGGGGAGACATGATAGCAGTGTTCCAATATCTCAGGGGTTGCCACAAAGAAGAGGGAGTCAAACTATTCTCCAAAGCACCTGAGGGTAGAACAAGAAGCAATGGGTGGAAACTAAACAAGGAGACAAGCAACTTAGAACTAAGGATAAATTTCCTGACAGATAGAGCAATTAATCAGTGGAATAACTTGCCTCCAGAAGTTGTGAATGCTCCAACACTGGAAGTTTTTAAGATGTTGGACAACTATTTGTCTGAAGTAGTGTAGGGTTTCCTGCCTAAGCAGGGGGTTGGACTAAAAGACCTCCAAGGTCCCTTCCAACTCTGTTGTTGTTGTTGTAGTAGTAGTAGTAGTAGTAGTAGTAGTAGTAGTAGTAGTAGTAGTAGTAGTAGTAGTAGTAGTAGTAGTAGTAATAATAATAATAATAATAATAATAATAATAATAATAATAATAATAATAATAATAATAATAATAATAATTATTATTATTATTATTATTATTATTATTATTATTATTATTATTATTATTATTATTATTATTATTATTATTATTATTATTATTATTATTATTATTATTATTATTATTATTATTATTATTATGAGAATACTTGACTTCACACTGTGATAGCAGCCTGGAATGTTATGGTTCAGGTGAGCAGTATTGCTAGGGCCCGAAAGGAAATGGGGCTTCCTGCATTAATATTCATAATAAGTTACCTTCCATGGTTGTTGATTGAGACGCTCCCTTCTTCCTCTTCTCTGGATTGTTCTTTTGTTCACTGTCCAGGAATGCATAGCATGCAAAGCTTCTGCCACTGCATGAACAGCATTATAGAGGCTATAGCTGTGGCTGGTCATGCTCATTTCAAAAACAGACCCAGGAAGGCTTTCTAACTTCTCCTCTCCAGTGCAGAGTCCCCCTGACTTTGTTTCTACGTTGGAATGGGAGAAAGAGCACTGGAATGCCTCTTCCCAGAAGTCCCGGAAGAATCCATCATCTTTTTCTGATGGAAGCTTTCTCAACCGAAGGAATTGATGGAAGCTGAAAACGTCTTTGGTGTGAACTGCAAAGGAGAGAGCCCCATGGATGAAGTCCACGTCCCAGCTCCGTAGCAGCGGAAGTGATGTGAAATCCGTTTGGGCGGTGAAAATCCATACTTTGGCGTTCATTGGTATGTCATGAAATTTGGAGAACTGAAGCATAATTCTTAAAACCATAATACTTTGAATTTCACCCAGTACAAGTACTACATTGGCTGTTCTGTCCATAACAATGCTTATCGTCTTCAGTCCTTCCAATGCTATTGAGTTGATTTCTGAGGAAAAACTTATTTGTGGAAATGTTTCTACATAATCAAAGCAGATTCTTTCCTGAGCAAAAATGGATAGCGTGCTTTCCACAGAGCTCTCTCCGATGTCATCATTGATATATATAACACCAATCCATGTCCACTGAAAATGCAGCAATAGCTGGAGAATCCCCTTATACTGATGGTCAAGATTTGGGAATAGCTGATGAAGGAAAACTCCCTGGGATTTGTCATCCATCATTGCACCTGAACCATAAGCAAACTAATTTTTTTTATTAATATAATTAATAATTAATAATATATATATACCGTATTTTTTGGAGTATAAGACGCACCTTTTTGCCCCCCAAAAGAGGGTGGAAATGTCGGTGCATCTTATACACCGAATACAGCCATTTTTGGCCTCCTGAAGCCCCGCCCCCACATCCTATTTTTGCAAAAAACAGGCCGTTCTTTGCAAAAATGCACCCCCTAGGAGTGCTCTGCAGGCTTCCCAAACCCTCTGCATGCCCTGTTTTTGCAAAAAAAAAAAAAAATGAGCGAAAAACAGGCCAATTTTTTGCAAAAACTGGAGTGTTTTGCTTTCTAATTACCCCATCTAGCATGACTGGAGGAGGAATTCTGGGAGTTGAAGTCCACTAGTCTTAAAGCTGTCAAGTTTGAAGTTTGTAAAAAGTATACATGGTTGTAAAAAGTGTACATGGTTGTAAAAAATATTCTGCTACACTGGTATTTTATTAAATAATATATTACTACACCATTTGGTACAGAATACTTTTTCCCTTGTTTTCCTCCTCTAAAATCTAAGTGTGTCTTATACTCTGGTGCATCTTATACTCCGAAAAATACGGTATAGGTATACAGATTCACCTGGTTGCAAACAGGCTCTGTATAATTTTCCTGATAATTGCACAATATTGCATGCAGACACACTCACAAGCACAGCTCTTAATTTCAGCCAGACTTCATTTGCAGTTTTTAAATCAGCTACATTGATAAACTGTTCATCTTCTTAACTTAACTTAAGATGATATAAGCCATTGCTTGATCATGATTTTTCTGATCTCCAGCTGCAAAAACTCCCTGTGGTTGAGTATTAATGAAATCCCACAGCACCTTAGCCTTCAGGAAACATTCCATCTTTGCAGCCCATATTATATAGTTCTTCTGCCCCAAACGAGGCACAGAGCACTCCTTAATTTCAACAGCAGCCATCCTGCAATCTCTGCCTTGTTTCTCTTTCTAAACACAGGCAGTCTCTTCAGCTTAAATTACAATGCAGTCTTCAGTGTGGTCTGAGCCCACAACCTATTGAAGTTTGTTTCAAAAATCAAAACCAGAAGCACACACAGATGACTGATTCTGCTGGATTCATAAACTTCTTTATAAACATTATATATATATATATATATATATATATATATATATATATATATATATATATATATATATATATATATATATATATATATATATATATATATATATATATATATATATATATATATATATATATAAAATGTTTATAAAGAAGTCTCATTCATCATCTTCAGGCTGGTGTCTTCTGCTTCCTGCTTCTAGGAGCAGAAGACACCAGCCTGAAGATGATGAATGAGACTTCATCGAAACGTCGCAAAGACACTTCCAATTTCACGCGGGAGAAAACCCGAATACCCAAAGACCTACATACAAGCACCCGCGAAAACCTCAGAAAATATATATATATATATATATATATATATATATATATATATATATATATATATATATATATATATATATATATATATATATATATATATATACACACACACACACACACACACATACATACATACATACATACATACATACATACATACATATATATTTACAATACTATTAGCAGAGTTCTTCAATCAGTTACAGGTAAACACAAGCAGGAGAGTTAGTTTCATTTCAGCTGAGTTCAGAGAAGACAGAGAGCACAGAATGGAAAACTGGAGCCACACCCAGCCTTAAGCTTAAGTTCCAGTTTCGATTCTCTGCACAGACTCAGAAGTGGTTATCTCCTATTGGCTGACTCAGTTGCTATGCCTATTCATTAGCTAACCTTGTTAACATGGCTCTCCCAGTCATGAATATTCTAACAAAAAGCATATGTAAAATGCATAAACCCCCCCACTTTTTTCAATTTTTATTTGAATCAAGGAAACTCTCACCTGTGGAATTTTGTAGATGCATAAAATGCTTGTCATAAAATGACACACATTAGTGTTAGGACCACCAATAACAGCAGCTATACTGATCTGGACATCACACTTATAATTTGGGATAAACCTGCCCCGTGTGGAGAGCAGTTCCACTGAAGCACGATAAGTCCATCTGGCACGAAAATTGCTGTTCAACACATGGAACCCCAAAGTGACATTAGGCAAGATCCTTGGATTTTCATTAACTGTTTCGACTGCAAATTGCAAAGCCAGAATATGTTGGTAATTCTGAGTTAATATGCTGTAATAAAAAAAAAACTTTCTATGCATCTTCTTTAAAATATAACATAGGAACCGCATTTCAATTCAAGAGATGAATAAAAGACATGAATTTGTATTAGCTAGATTGTACTTCCATGCCACAAGGGACAGAGAAAAGAAAACTTGTTATGAATTTCTAAATGTTTGAATCTCAGTCCTATCATTTTGTGGTGAAAAAAAAATCTTGGTCATCGCACAATGGCCCAGTTAGCATCCAAATCAATTCTAAACATTTATAATTGCATGGCTGTTGACTTTCAGATGTGTTGAATGGTTGTTGAGGGAGTGTGTAGTGTGATCAGTCATGTGTATCAGAAGGATAAAATTATTATTTTTTCTGTAGCTACAAACCTAAAAACCTGATGATTTCTTTAAGGAAAAAAAAGACTACTTTAAGAAATTTGGCAAGGTTTTTTTTTTTTTTTTGATGAAGTTAAAGTTCTACGCAGAAAATAAGATCATCCTCAGAAAGAGATGGAATGTTTGTTAATTACTGGAGTTATGAAGTTTGCTATAGAAGGGATATTGAAGAAACATGTGGGACGTGTTATCAGGTTCCTTCAATCACAAGGGCAAGTTTGCTCGGCAAAAGCTGTATTGTTAAACTTTCTTACAAATGTTTGAAATGGGAAGACAATCTGTTAGACAGGTTATATTGGATAGGTAATTTTCTGGCATGAAGGTATTCTTTTATTATCCTGCGAATACCTCGACTGTGGGGAAATACTTGAGACCCATACCATACACCTATTGCAGAATTGTGGCTTTAGCTCTAGCTCCATGGCTGAACCTGACTCCAAAAAGTGTTTCGACAAAGCGTTGCGGTTTTCCAGAAGGACAAAAACTTGTCCTTCAGTATAAGGACTTAGAGTAAAGGAGGAGAATCATGGAAATATAATGCTTTCAGTAGGAATGAGTTTAGTACACTTTCTAATGCAGCAATTTTGTAGACAACTGACTACAGTTTCTTTGCTTGCAGAGTGTTCTAAAAAACTTTTATAAGAGCATTTTTAAAAAATTTATTGACATTTATTTAATGCCAAAAAAGCACAATATATATGGAAAATTATACTGATCCAAATTAAATGAAACAATGTCTGCATAATTAGACCAAGAAATAGTTATCTAAGTTTGGTTTACACTAGGTATTTTTTTTACTGTTCCTATTACTGATAGAGCTGGTTGTCTGGGTTGCTGCTAGAGTTATTCTAGATATAAATTTAGTGATCAAATTGGATTTGGTGGACAAAACAATAAATCCAGAATGATTTTCAAATTTCAGACTTGTTTTCTGATAGAAAATTCTCAATATTGAATGCAAGTGATGCTTGTGCACAACCATCAAAATTAAATCTTGAAAATCACATATTTCAGAATAGGGAAACATATTATTTTGAAGCAGAAAGGAAGGTTTAATAAAAATGTTCTCTTAAATAGCTAGAGCACATTGATCTTCAAACCATCATTCTGGCTTGATGACAAATATTCTGGGGCACAAGGAAATTAAACTGTTATAAGCAGGCACAATTGTATTAAAGCATCAACTAAAATATTATCAAATGAGAAATGAGAACAATATTTTTCTGTGAAGAGAATTCTTGTTTTTGATGACAAAATACTTTTAGAAACATTCACTCTAATTATTCCTAAAGTACTGTGAACAAACTTTGTAATGCATTTCCATGATTGGTATCACTGAAGAAAAAGCTCACTCTAGTCAGTGGAATCTCTTCCCCAAAACATATGAAGCCTAATGACACATGTTCCATTGTTTCTCCAATAGTCTATGTGTATTGATATCTTCTTGAAAATCGCCATTATGATATCATAAACATAATGCAAGGAAAAGCAAAGAGTTTCTTAGAAACACAGTGCAGCAAATAAATCTCCTAAGAATTCAGAGAGATTAATGTCAGTGTTAGTTAGGCTGGTTCGCTAAGGATATAATGTGGTTTCAAACCAAAGGAAAACCTTACTTGGTGAAATCAAATACTTCAGAAAAAGGATTTTCTTCAAAGTTTAATAGATTGGAAAATACTTAAATCTCACTCTAGTCAGTGGAGTCTTTTCTCAACAATACATGAAGCCTAAGGACACATGCTCCATTGTTGCTGTTCAATGCAATGTTTTTGCATGACATAACAGCTATATGAAATAGGAGATGATTAAGATATATGATAACCAGTAATAGCCTATATGTATTGATATCTTCATGAAAATCCCCATTTTGATATCATAAACATGACTGAGGAAAGCAAAAGCAAAGAGTTTCTTAGACAGACAGAATTGCAAATAACTCTCCTAAGAATTTATATCAGTGTTAATTAGGCTGGTTCACTAAGGATATAATGTGGTTCTAAACCAACGGAAACTATGGTCTACCTTACTTGGTAAAATCAAATACTTCAGAAGATGGATCTTCTTTAAAGTTTAATAGGTTGGAAAATACATAAATCTGAGAAAGAATGCCACCAATGGTAAAGTCACCAGGATAATAGTATTTGTGAAGAATAGAAAGAGGATGGCTCATGGGACATTTCACAGAAGACCTATTCTGAACAATTTGAAATGTCAACGTTACTACAACCAATGCCACAACCACCATCATCTTGCATTTACATCATCCACCTAGATTCCAAAGCATGTATATTTACTTGGATATTTAAATCAGACACACTGGCTTCAGATAACTTATTCTTGAGGTTTTATCTGTCTACAATTGTGTTAGTTGACAGATGAAATGATGCCTGTCTAGGTACCTATTAACTTTGTTATTTATCTATGATGTTTCTTAAGGTGCAGAATAAATTATGGTTGATTTGATAATTACAGGGGAAATAATCATCTATGGAAATGGACTTCTTTGTAACATCACTGATGAAAACATGATCCAGTACACTTTTGCAGTGAAATAACTATCCAGAGAATGGTACTAGGAGAATAAACACATGAACTAGGTTTCACTGAATGCGTGTGGCCCTCCCAAGTTCCATTTTGTCTGGCAGAGGCACCCTGGGCTGGTCCTTTGCTGTTTCCAGGTGGCCCCATGGGCCAGATCTAAGCACCTCACAGGCCAGATCCGGCCCCTGGGCCTTGGGTTTGACATCCTGTCTTAGGGGAAGGAGAAGACCAAATAAATCAAGTTTTCTGTGAATTCCTTAATACTGTATATACAATTATTTCTAATACTGTATATACAATTATTACACATACCAATAGGGCAAAGAGGCATGGATAGTGACCAAGGAAGTTTTTTTAAAATATGAGCTTAAATTATTTGGAGCATTGCACATTGAGTTCTGGATTCCCACCCAACCTGGCACTTTGGGGGAACTGGGTGTGTGTCCATACAGCTGGATATGAAAATGGATAACAACTTTTGAGGAAAAGTGAGATTCTATCTGTCACGCAGTGATTTATATTGCCTGTTATATGTATATGCAGGGAGAAGCATCCCTATCTAATATAATGGTTTATTCCTGAGCACGTGACTGATATGTTCTTGTACGCATGTGCGCATTCCATTCTCTCCTTCTGCTCCTGGCTTCCATTGAAACAACACCTATTTTCATATCAGAGATGTAGACTAATGAGGATTTTATACCGAAATAAATATTTTTACTTAGACTCTTAAACTGTGGTTTCTTTTCTAATATGTGATGTCCGGGAAAATGTCCAATTTAAGGTGTTGGTTTTAACCTTTAAAGCCCTACATGGCTCAGGGCCAGGTTATCTTCGGGACTGCATCCTGCCGCATACCTCCCTACGACCGGTCAGGGCCCACAGAGTTGGCCTCCTCCAGGTCCCATCAACCAAGCAATGTCGGTTGGCGGGGCTGAGGGGGAGAGCCTTCTCTGTGGGAGCTCCCTCCCTGTGGAACCAGCTTCCCCCAGAGATCAGGACTATCCCCACCCTGCTGGCCTTCCGTAAAGCAATAAAAACTTGGCTCTTCCGGCAGGCGGGGTGAAAGTGAGACCAACTAGACTAGATATGGGTCTCCCCCCTTCATTATGAATGTGAGACACTCTTTTTAATTTTTGTAGTTTTTAATTATTGTACTTTTTATACTGTGGAATGGATTCTGATATGTTGTGAGCCACCCAGAGTCCCCCGGGAGTTGGGCGGCATAGAAATCCATTTAAATAAATAAATAAATAAAAGATCTATTTCTCCTTTGTGAGATAATTTTCACCTCTGACACTATCAGCTTTGAAAGAGGCAGGGGTGCACTTTCTCCTGATGAACGTCTCTCTCTTAGCCCAAATCTATTCAACAATTTTGCCAAGTCTTTGACTTCCACTTTTGGGGAAAAATTTTTGAGAACTTAATAGGGTACAATTGCAGAACATTGAGGGGAGTGGGAGGAGCCAAGATGGCAATGAGGCAGCAACTGCTATAAAGAGAGCCTCCAAAAGTTTGCCATCTTTTTTTATTATCATTTTTCCAAATCCATTGTTTTAAATGCTGGAATATTTTAGTTTACATTCACTCACGTTTCCAGCATGAAAATCAAGTGCTGCTCTGTTTGGAATATTAAGATAATTATTAACAGAAATGTATCAATAAGTAAAATAATGAAAAATAAAGTATGCAATTTTTAAATTTTATAATTAAGAATTAAAATTGAGATTTAAGTTGAGATTTAAACACCTGTTCAGAAAACATTTTGTGGCACCTATCACAGGCTGATAAATATGTTGGGTCACTCATCTCTTAAGAGAAGTATCTCTGTGGTGTCTAGGAGTCAAGAATGATGTAATGCTGCATAATCAATCAAAAGGGAAAAGGAATTACCATATTTTTTGGAGTATAAGACGCACCTTTTTACCACAGAAAAGAGGGTGAAAACTTGCGTGCATCTTATACACTGAATGTAGTCCCACCCAGCCACCCCCAACCTTTGGCCTCTGCCTCCCAGCAATTTACCTCCTTGCAGCAAACAGCGCAGAGCCTGTTAAGCCAAGCAACTGATTATCAGCTTCCTGACCAGCAGCTGATAGAGGCTGCAGGCAGGCCCATGTGCTAAAATGAAAGTGAAACTAAAACTGCAAGGAGGCAAATTGCTGGGAGGGAGAGGCAGAGGCAGAATTTTATTTTCTCCATAGTGGGTGGAACTATCAGCCAGGATGGGTAATGACCTCACCCAATCAGATAGGACTGAGTCTGCAAATTAAAATATTGGGTTCCGGTCCCCAAGATTCTGGAATTCCTCTAAGATGGGTTGGATAAAGGGCTGACACCCAATATAATACGCAGGCAGCTGGTGGCCCTGTCATTGGTCCTGGCCTGTGGGGAGGAGTATACACTGGCGCAGCTACCAGATGTCTGCCTCTTTATCAGAAGGGCCTCTAATCTTCGCCCTCCGGCGGTTCATAGATTTCCCACATGGGACCTGGACAAGGTCCTCGAGTCCCTCACACAGGCTCCCTATGAGCCCCTCTGCAGGGTCTCCCTCCATCACCTGATGTACAAGGTGGTCTTCCTGGTTGCCATCACCTCGGCCAATAGGATCTCTGAGCTGTCAGCTCTGTCGGTAAGGAGCGACCTGTGCGTGGTACATCAGGACAGGGTGGTCTTTTGACTGGACCCTATCTTTGTCCCGAAGGTCAACTCCTGGTACCACCGGGCGCAGGAGTTAATCCTCCCTAGCTTCTTTCCCGATCCCTCCAATGAGTTGGAGCGCAAGTGGCACAAGCTGGATGTCCATAGGGCTATTTGCACCTACGTTAAGCACACGGCAGCACACCGGCTCTTGGAGTTGCTGTTCGTGTCCTTCCTTCCAGGTTCTGCTGGGCGGAAGGTGTTGGCATTTATGGTGGGTTGCTGGCTTCATGCTGTCATCATGGATGCCTATGATTTGTCCTCGTCCCCCCGGCCAACCGGAATAACTGCCCACTCCACTAGGAGTGTGGCCAAATCAGCTGCCTGGCGAACCCAGGCTTCCCTGGAGGAGGTGTGCCGCGCTACGACATGGGCTTCTCCCCTGCAGTTCGTGCGGCATTATAGAATAGATGAATTTGCCTCTGCAGAGGCTTCCTTTGGCTGCAGGGTTCTGCAATCGGTGTCTCATGCCGACAGCTGAGAGTTTCCTGTTATTCCCTCCCTAGGACACATGGCTTGGGTATGTCCCATCCTGGCTGATAGTTCCACCCACTATAGAGAAGGGGCATTGTACTTACCTGATACGCTCCTTCTCATAGGCTGGAACTATCAGCCAGTCCCTCCCTAGTTATTGGTTCATTTGATGTTAAGTGTAAATTGGGGGTAAGGGGACACTTCATGCCTATAGCTGGTTTTTTACATACTGTTTTTCTTGCAACTTCTGTTCTACTTCACAAATTTTAAAAAAAATATTGCCTAGGAATGTACAATCTTGCTTCATTGATTCAGGTTGCCATGTCAAGTCTGCTTGTTTCCTTCGGTCTTCGTGGTAACTGGGGAGAGAGGCAGAAGTGCCCCCCCCAATATTTTAATTTGCAGACTCAGTCCTATCTGATTGGGTGAGGTCATTACCCATCCTGGCTGATAGTTCCACCCTACGAGAAGGAGTATATCCGGTAAGTACAACACCCCTTCTTGTGCTAATCAGTTGCTGAAACTGGATACAAGGAGGTAAGTCAATAACTATAAATGTCTATAGAATGTTCAAATTATTAGACTTATTTTTTAAAGACTGCTTTATTATTGTTCTAGACAACTTAACAAAATGAAGAAGCTTTTTAAAATAAATGCTTGCTCTGAAGAGGCCCAGTGCTATTGTACCATCTTTTTAATAGCAGAGAATAATGTATACTTCAAGAAAGCCACATCAATTTTAACAGCATCTGTACAAGTATAATCTGAAATGTAACAGTGTCCTGTTTTAGTATTAAGATAAGGCAGCTGAGTTAAACCCTGACTTAGTCATGTTTGGAATAGATCTATTTACATAATTGGGAGGAGTTAGAACGTTTAAGAAAACTTTCTGGCATTAATATACTACCATAATGTACATTTCTCCAATTCTTTGCTATTTCTATGGGTCAGGCACACATGCACAGAAATACACAGCAAACTGTGTATATAATCTGTACTGTTTGCTGTTTTCTGGGAGGCAGAGGCAGATCCCCCCCTTGTTTTCCTCCCTCAAAACTAAGGTGCGTCCTATACTCCGGTGCGTCTTATACTCCAAAAAATACAGTAGTTTACAAAAGTGGATAAATTTACTGTACCACCACATTTGTTTCTTGCTTAGGGCAGGGATTTTTTGGATTCTCTCAGGACCTCTCCTATTTAGGCGGTGGAGAGGTCCTGAGAGAATCTAAATAATTGAGAGCAAAACACTGAAACAAGATTACTACTTGCTATGAATAAACATTTTGAGCTAAGAAGAGATGGATATTTGAACTGTTTGATTGCATTGCATTGCAGACCAGACATTGAATACCTGTTTATTCAAGCCAACATATCTCACCCAACAAAATAGGAATATGTGACAGGAAAGTAAGGTCTTCATTCAAGATGGTGCTGTGTATGTTATCAATACTAGTGGTTCTGATATTTGAAGAAGCCTTCAACAGTCTTCCTGCGAAATGCCCTATAAGCCTCCCTCTTTCTATTCTTCACAAGCATTACCATCCTGGTGACTTTATTATCGGTGGCATTCTCTCTCAAATCTATGTATTTTCTACTCCAACAACTTTTGAAAGAAATCCCTCTTTCGATGTGTTTGACAATATCATGTAAGTCTATGTTACATATCCTGGAAAGTCCTTAATTCTTTTTTAACAATTACTTTTAATTAATAGAAGATTTTGCAAGGATTTAGAGAAAAAATAAGAAAAAAATGGAAAGATCTAATAAAGCAAGTTTCTATCTTCTTTGTAGGAGTTACAAACAACACAGTTACCATTTCCACTCACCTCTCTCCTATCATTACATTATGGCATCATTACATTATTGTTTCTTATTATAAGCCCAATGTAAAGATGATATCAATTCTAATTGAACAGTAATGAGACTTGGGAAGCCTGGAGACTAAAACAGTTGCAGCATTTGGGTTTGGCTACTCTAAAGAAAAGAAGGACTAGGGTAACATGATAGCAATATTCCAGTATTTGAGAGGTTGCCACAAAGAGGAGAGGGGCAACCTATTCTCCAAAGCACCTGAAGTCAAGACAAGAAGCTATGGATGGAAAGTAATCAAGGAAAGAAGCAAACTGGAACTAAGGAGAAATTTCCTGACAGTGAGAACAATTAACCAGTGGAATGTCTTGCTTCCAGAAGTTGTGGGTGCTCCAACACTGGAGATTCTTAAGAAGAGATTGGACAACTATTTGTCTGAAATGGTATAGGGTTTCCTGTCTAAGCAGGGGGTTGGAGTAGAAGAACTCCAAGGTCCTTTCCAATTCTGTTATTCTTTTAATGGTTACTATATAAGACGTAAATCTTCTAGGTGGTTTAAATAAATAAATATTTCCAGATCTCTTCCCTCTTGTATTGTTATTAAATGTTTATATTTAGAAAGAAAAAAAGGTTCCACAATATGTTCCATGCAGGGATGGGTTCCTCCCGGTTCGGACCGGATCACCCGAATCGGTAGAGACCTGCTGGTAATGTCACTGTCGGTGCTGTTCCGTGCACGCTGCCATCTTTTTCCCCATTCTGCAGCTTGAAAAAGGGCCCACCCGCCCACCCGTGGGTGAATTCTGACTTTTATTTCTTCACCCGAAGCACAGCTGATGAGCTCCTCAGCTGTGTTTCGGGCTCATTCTTGCTTCTGAGCATGCACAGAAGCAAAATTGTGCACAAAATGTCACGATGTGAACCAATGGTGAAGGTAAGTAGAACCCACCCCTGGTTCCATGGAGAGAGAGGTTTTTTTGTTTAGATTGCAAGATCTAATTATTATTGAGGCAATCTCTTCTCATTGCAGAGTAATAACTCAGAACTACCAGCATATTCTAGCCTTGCAATTCGCTATAGAGACAATTAATAAAAGTCAAAGGGTTTTACAAAATGTCACACTGGGATTCCATGTGTTGAACAGCAATTTCCATCCCAACTGGACTTTCCGTGTCTCACTGGAACTTCTTTCTACACAAGGCAAGTTTATCCCCAACTACAAGTGTGATGTGCAAGCTAATATAGCAGTTGTTATTGGAGGACCTAATGCTGATGTGTGTGTCTTCATGGCAACCATCTTGTGCATCTATAAGATTCCACAGGTGAGTTGTCCTCATCCAATACAGTTAAGCAAGCTATATTCTTCATCAAGACATCATCTTGATGTCTTTAAGGAAGTAGGATGGACCTAAAAGGAACAGGGGTTGTTTCAACACCAAATCCTATTCAGGAAAAGCTCTCTTTATTGCTGATATTGGCTTATGAGTCAAAATAATCATTCAGAGTCATGCTTCCCCTTAGCAATAAATGTATGACAAAGAGCTGAGTAATCTATATTTCATATAGCACAGAGCTCCCCATTTCCTATTCACGTAACTTAAATTGAAGAGCAAAGATAGGTGATTGATAGTGCTCTATGTAGTGAATCTGGATTCTGTTGGTTTATTTCACTGTAGTTCCAGTGGTATGTTAATTTGCAAAGGACCTAAACTGGACAGTACAATCTTCAGAATGTATACATGATTATATAGAGATCACCCAAAAAGTTAATTCAAAATTTTCATTAGCGTACAATTCTCTCCCATGAGTGGTGGTGAATTTCAAAGCTTCCTTTCTTATGGAACTGTTATACTTAATGATGAATAAGAGATTACATGGTGTCTATACTACTGATCCTCTGCTTCAAATTTTCTTCAATTTATTTTGGAGAAGGTTAAATCCATGTCTATTACATTCACAAACTCCCAATTTTTTTTTCTGAATTGGGGGTTTGCTGAACTGGAATTATGAATTTGAATGACATCTGTAGAGAAAAACAATTAATGTTTATACTGAAAAACAGTTAATGCTTGCGCACATGCCTGGAAATGCTGAAAGTACTCAATTTGGGAAAATATTTCAGAGACATTTCTTTCTCTCTTATTTATTTATTTATTTTGTCAAGTACGTGTTAGTAATATACATAGATGTAACATTGTTTGTGTACATAAGATTGGTACTGATAAGAGGGAACATTAGGACAGGGACGGTAGGCACGCTGGTGCACACCCCTTACTGACCTCTTAGGAATCGGGTGAGGTCAACAGTGGACAGTCTTAGGGTAAAGTTTTGGGGGTTTGGTGATGAAACCACAGAGTCAGGTAGTGAGTTCCAGGCATTAACCACTCTGTTGCTAAAGTCGTATTTTCTACAGTCAAGTTTGGAGCGGTTCACTTTGAGTTTGTATCTGTTGTGTGCTCGTGTATTGTTGTGGTTGAAGCTGAAATAGTAATTGACAGGAAGGACATTGTAGTGGATAATTTTATGAGCTATGCTTAGGTCATGCCGAAGGCGACGTAGTCCTAAGCTTTCTAAGCCTAGGATTTCAAGTCTGGTTACATAAGGTATTCTGTTGCAAGTAGATGAGTGGAGGACTCTTCTCGTAAAGAATCTCTGGACACTTTCTAATGTATTTATGTCCGATATGCAGTGTGGGTTCCAGACAGATGAGCTATATTCGAGGATTGGTCTGGCGAATGTTTTGTATGCTCTGGTTAGTAGTGTGATATTACTGGAGAAGAAGCTACATAAGATTAGGTTAACAGTTCTTGAAGCCTTTTTTGGCGATGTTGTTGCAATGGGCTTTGGCACTTAGGTCATTTGATATGAGTATTCCAAGGTCTTTGACAGGGTGAGGGTTGTCTGCAAGGTCTTGTCTATTCACCTTGTATTTAGTGTTCTGATTTTTTTATATTCTTTGCTATATTCTTTAGTTGGCCTATGGGTCCTCGCCAGTGATGAATGACATATCCCAAAGAGTTTTCCTTCGCCAGATATTTCCAGATCTCCACCAGCAATATAAGGGGATTATACAGCTGCTGCTTTATTTCCAGTGGAAGTGGATTGGGGTGATGTTCATTGAAGGTGAGAATGGGGAGAGATTCATAGAAAATGAGTTGCCCAAGTTTATCCAAGAAGGTATTTGCTTTGACTTCATAGAAAAATTCCCACAACTCAAGTTTTCAACCGAAATCACCGAGATGGTTTCGGATGGAGAGAAAACTTCTAGAATCATTATGGGAGCAACTTCTAATGTGGTAGTTGTGCATGGGGAAATACAAACAATGGCGGTTATAAGAGTAATGCTTCATATGTCTGAATTTGAGGAGATCCCAATGAAAACCAAAGTATGGATTTTTGTAGCCCAGATGGATTTCACATCATTGTCTTTTCAACGAAGCTGGTCCATTGACTTCATGCATGGTGCACTCTCATTCGCAGTCCACAGTGAGGAAGTGCTGGGATTCCACGAGTTCCTTCAGCTCATGAAATTCACATCTCAAAAAGAAGATCTTTTTTTCAGAGATTTCTGGAAAGAGGCATTTCAATGTTCTTTCTCCAGAGTTCCTGAAGAAACAATGATAGAAGACATCTGCACTGGAAAAGAGAACCTGGGTCAACTTCCTGGGTCAATTTTTGAAATGAGCATGACCAGTCACAGCTACAGCATCTATAACGCTGTCCATGTAGTGGCAGAAGCTTTGCACACTATGTTCTCATCTACAGCGAAGAAAGGAGCCGGACGAGATAAGCAGAGACATCAGCTTCTCAATCAACAAACCTGGCAGGTAGTTTCCTGAAATTAATAATATAGGAGGATCCTTGTGGACACTGTTGATTTCTTCAGACATTGGTGGGATACGAATTAGATCTTAGTGCCTTTCATTTTTATTTGTGAAATATTTATTGCTACCTAACTGGATGGAAAAGACTGTGATCGACTTGGTGTGAATTTAATTGGACTAATGTCACAATTAATTTATTGTTAGGAAATCTTTATTCTTTTAGAAAGCAATGGGAAAATATTTTAAAGATTCTATGGGTATCTCTCTAGCCAGATTAGTAAATTTCATTCACTAAAACCAAGAAACATAGAATATTCTGATATCTTCCATTACTACCAGCACTGCAAAGAATTTTGAGATTTCCTATGTCAAGAGCAATAGAATCTCCAAAAGGAAAACTGGAAAGAATGTATTGAAGTCTGCTATTCCAAATATCGGGGGGGGGGGGAATCCATTCACCAGACTATTTTTTTTGACAAACAGAATGTTTTTAGTATTCAATTTGATCGTTACTGTATTCAAATTATATGACGCTGAGAATAATTTGATGCCCTTTCCTCCCCCTCTAGCTTCACCACTACTTGAGAAGTGTTTCATTTAACAACAGTGTTGGTGAAATGGTTTCCTTTAATTTCAGGGGGGAACTAATAGCAGGATTTGATATTATCAATTGGATCACATTTCCAAATCGGTCCTTTGTTAGAGTCAAAGTTGGAAGAATGGCACCACCAAATGCCCCTGACAAAGTATTCACTATTTCTGAAGATGCAATCCAATGGCCCAAGCCTTTCAACCAGGTAGAACTTGTACTAAAACATGTCAATAATTGGGTTTTTTTTCATGTCCGTGGATCTGAAAAATGTGGTAGGACTGGGACCGCATCCTACCACATATCTCAGGATATGTGGTAGGATGCGGTCACCTCCGGGACCGCATCCTACCACATACCTCCCTATGACCGGTTAGAGTTGGTCTCCTCCAGGTCCCATCAACCAAGCAATACCGGTTTGGCGGGACCACGGGGGAGAGCTTTCTCTGTGGGAGCTCAATCTCTCTGGAACCAACTGCTCCCAGAGATCCAGACTATCCCCACCCTGCTGGCCTTCCATAAAGCCATTAAAACATGGCTCTTCCTGCAGGCAGCGTGAAATAGAGACCAATGAGAACATCTTGGGTCTCCCCATGTACAAATGATGGTTTATGTTTTTTTTTAATTTTTATAACTCTTTTAATTGCTATTATCGTTTATAAATTGTTCTTTTATGTTGTATGCCGCCCAGAGTCCCTCAGGAGTTGGGCGGCCTATAAGAACGATTAAATAAATAATAAATAAATTTAATTTCTCAATTACACAATCTGCCTGCAGCCTACTTAAATTTGCCCAAGTTTCTCTGCTGAAATACTGATTTGAATGGGGAGGGGATCACAGCTCTGTGCAATTTGATGAGTCATACAAATCTTTTCTTAGAGAAATCCTTTTTTTAAGGCTCCCACCCACCCACCCCCGGCAAATATGATTTGTTCACTTACCTGTGTTCATCATCTTTTTTAAATTCTTTGATTGCACAATTGTACTCCAGATCACTGTCTTATATTAATTTTTATATTCCTTTTTGGGAGGAAGCCATTTTGGTCCATATGTATTAACACATTTAAAACTTTTTTAACTCTTTCCGAAATAATGGCTGCAAATAGCTTGTAATCCACGTTCAATAGTGAAATGGGTCTATAGTTTCTAATTTGTGTATGATCCATGTCTTCCTTAGGAATAATTGAAATAAGAGCTTCTGTCCAGGATTTTGGTATATTCGCGTTCGCCAATGCGTCATTGAAAATTTCCAACATTAGGTTATCTATTGGTTCCTGTATCGTTTTATAGAATTCTACCAGTATTCCGTCTGGGCCTGGAGATTTATTGTTCTTTTGTCTCTTTCTTGCCTCTACCAATTCCATCATAGTTATTTTTCCATTGAGAATTTCCCTTTTTGATTCCGCCATTTCAGTCAAATTTGTTGCATTTAGGTATTGCTTAATACTATCCTCTGTTATATTTTCTTGATGATACAGATTTTGAAAGAAATACTCCAGACCACTGTCAGTTAATTGTCTGTAGCGGTACACTGGATATAACCTAGAAGTAGATACTTGCAGTATCTCTTTTTAAAAAGATAAAACATTCTCCTCTTGTGTTTCTTGACAGGTGCTACCTCTTTCTATATGTAATGAACATTGCAAGTCTGGATACAGTAGGACAAAGATTGAAGGGAAACCATTTTGCTGTCACAATTGCCGTCAATGCCCAGAGGGGAAGATATCTCATGTACAGAGTAAGAGAAAGGAAAGTAGGAGCTTGATGGTACCCCACTTTTCTCCTACAGAGGGAGATATAAGTACAACAATCTCAACCAATAAGTAATATGAAGCATTACCTTGCAAGCATTACCCAACCAATTTCACAGAGCTTCTGCTTGACATTCAAATTGCCTGCTAACCTTCTAATCAGGAATATGGATGGTTGGTTTGCAGCCATCAAAGACCTTTTGTTGCTCCAGGAAACAGATGCTGATGATCCATTATTGAATGGATTTCATTCGTTCATTCATGAATAGAATAGAATAGAATAGAATAGAATAGAATGGAATGGAATGGAATGGAATGGAATGGAATGGAATGGAATGGAATGGAATGGAATAGAATAGAATAGAATAGAATAGAATAGAATAGAATAGAATAGAATAGAATAGAATAGAATAGAATAGAATTCTTTATTGGCCAAGTGTGATTGGACACACAAGGAATTTGTCTTTGGTGCATATGCTCTCAGTGTACATAAAAGAAAAGATACATTTGTCAAGAATCATGAGGTACAAAACTTAATTATTGTCATAGGGTACAAATAAGCAATCAGGAAACAATCAATATTAATATAAATTGTAAGGATACAAACAAGTTACAATCATACAGTCATAAGTGGGAGGAGATGGGTGATAGGAATGATGAGAAGATTAATAGTAATACTAATGCAGCCTTAGTTAATAGTTTGGCAGTGGTGAGGGAATTATTTGTTTACCAGAGTGTTGGCATTCGGGAAAGAACTGTTCTTGTGTCTAGTTGTTCTGGTGTGCAGTGCTCTATAGCAGTGGTGAAATCCTCCCGGTTTGCCCTGGCCCGTCCTTCGGCGTATAGCCGATGGAACTGGTGGCAGTGGCGGCACGGAGCTTCTCCCGCCCGCTTTCCCGGCCCGGCTGAACGCCGCCAT
Source organism: Diadophis punctatus similis (assembly GCA_023053685.1). Taxonomy (NCBI): domain Eukaryota; kingdom Metazoa; phylum Chordata; class Lepidosauria; order Squamata; family Dipsadidae; genus Diadophis; species Diadophis punctatus. The sequence continues at coordinate 2,741,040 of JALIGW010000046.1, forward strand.
TCGGGTTATTTTTCCCTCTGTGCATGCGTGCGCATGCACAGAGGGAAAAATAACCTGAATGATTGTGGTCAGCCGGGCCGGGAAAGCGGTGATTGTGTTCAGCCGGGCTGGGAAAGCGGGCAGGAGAAGCTCTGCGCTGCAACCGCCGCCAGTTCCATCGGCTATACGCCGAAGGACTGGCCCGGGCAAACCGGGAGGATTTCACCCCTGCTCTATAGTGTCATTTTGAGGGTAGGGGTTGAAACAATTTATGTCCAGGATGCGAGGGGTCAATAAATATTTTCACAGCCCTCTTTTTGACTTGTGCACTATACAGGTCATCAATGAAAGGCAGGTTGGCAGTAATTGTTTTTTTCTGCAGTTCTGATAATTCATTCTCAATTGAGGCAGAACCAGGAGAAAACACAGTAGAGTCAAAGGAGGCTTGGAACTCCTAGGGTCCACAACCCTATGTCTCATAAGGCCACCCTCGGACTACAGACAGGCCTCATGAAAGAGGAAGCTAGACTCAAATATTGGCACAAATGATCCTTTTTTTCCTTGGTCATATCTCTTGAACTATGAGGGATTATTCTTCAATCCACAGGGGAAAAAAACCATCTCAACCAGCGGTGGATTACTCCCAGTTCGGTCCGGTTTGTAGCAGCGGTGGCAGGAGGCTCTGCCCACATTGCCCGGGATGCTTCTGCGCATGCACAGAAGCATTGTGCATGTGCGCAAACTGGTAGTAAAGGGTTTTAGAACCCACTACTGATCTCAACTTTGGGCTTCTCTCCATGTCCTCTACTTAGCATGCAATACTGTATAGCCAAAGCCCTGATTGAAAAGTACTTAACAGATAACAGTGTACCAGTTGGATTTAGTCAGATCGCACCTTTATTGCCAGTGAGCGCAACAGGTGCTCTGCCTCTATGACATAGTTAATTAACTCCAGGTATCGAATCTTTGCTAGGGCACAAAGCCATACCATTCTCTAAGCTATCCTTGAAGACTGATACAAGAAGTGAGCCCCTGGTTGAAGAAACAATGCCCCTGTGATTCTGTACATACAAACACAACAGTGTTTCTTCAATGCTTGAACTATAGAGACATTTGTAGGAGCCTCATTTCACCAATGTTCCATAAATACCCATGCCTCCATGCTGCATTTAGCTACTAACCCTGATGGAACAAATAAAGTTGCCAGGTTCTGCACAGCAGCACTTAAAATCCATCAGATGATAACCTGTGCCATAATCTAGTCTTTATGAGCATCTAGTTTGTCATAATTGAATATTGTATACAGTATTAATTTTAGTATGTCGTGTATTAAATTTTATGTTCCCCATAAGCTATCTAATGTGCCAACCAGGAGATGGGTTCCAGATTGCTTTACTGCTGGTGCGCTCAGGGATGCGCCATGCGGGCGCATTGCACAGCATACATGTGCTTCGTGCGGGGGTGCGTGCAGGCGCAGTACAAAAAGACAAAATGGAGGTGCCTATGGCACTGCCGAGAGAACCGGTTTGGGGGCGTGGCAGGCCTGGGTTGCTGCCAGTTCCAGCGACCCAGGCCGCCAAGTTACTACCGGTTCTATAGAACCAGTCCGAACAGGTAGGAACCCACCTCTGGTGCCAACCGTTCATTTTAGAATCCTTTTAGACTATTTTAAATATACTTTTCCATGTTTTTTAATTATTTTATATATGCAACTCTAATATATTAACTAGGATATTTTTTTATTGGTTTCAATAGACTTGGATGACTGTTTTCCATGTCCAGAAGATCAGTATCCTAACAAAGACCAGAATCTGTGCCTTCCAAAAAATATCAGCTTCCTCTCATTTGAAGAACCTTTGGGAATCACACTCACTGTTCTTGCCCTTTTGTTTTCTTTTCTCACAGCTTTGGTGCTTCATCTCTTCATTAGGCACCGAGAGACTCCCATTGTCAAAGCCAATAACCGGAATCTCAGCTATGTTCTCCTCATTTCCCTCTTGCTTTTATTCCCTAGCACTTTGCTTTTCATTGGACAACCCACAAAGCCAATGTGTCTCATTCGACAAACAGCTTTTGGCATCATCTTCTCAATAGCTGTTTCTTCTATTTTGGCCAAGACCATCATTGTGGTCCTCGCTTTCATGGCCACCACATCAGGAGGTAGGATGAGAATGTGGTCTAGGAAACACATGGCCAACTGCATTCTTCTTTCCTGTTGTTTTACTCAAGCCTTGATTTACAGTTGGTGGTTGGTAAATGCACCCCCTTTTCCAGATGTTGACATGCATTCCTTGATGAAAGAAATTATCCTGGAGTGTAATGAAGGATCTGTCACCATGTTTTACATTGTCCTGAGCTTTCTGGGCTTCCTAGCTATCATCAGCTTCACAGTGGCTTTCCTGGCCAGGAACTTGCCTGACAGTTTCAATGAAGCCAAGTTTATCACCTTCAGCATGTTGGTCTTCTGCAGTGTCTGGGTGTCCTTTGTTCCAACTTATTTAAGCACAAAGGGCAAATACATGGTGGCTGTGGAGATCTTTTCCATCTTGGCCTCCAGTGCTGGTTTATTGCTCTGCATCTTTTCCCCCAAATGTTATATCATTGTAATGAGGCCTGAACTGAACAGCAGGAAGCATCTAAGAAGAAAATAACATTAACAGTTATATTTGTTATTTTCTTACCCCAAAAGTGTGTACTAGCCTGTTAGAGCCCCAAGAGAGGAACCAAGCTGCCTGCTACCAGCATAAGAAGTGATGTCACATTTTATGGGAAAACTTTGTGGTTTTGCATTGTGACAATAAGGATGGAAATTTTTTACAATAGATTAGAGTTTGGATTAGGATTATGGTTATTATTTTTATCAGGTGATTGTAACATTCCATTTTTAAGACCTTTTTATACCAAGAAGCATAGTGAGATTGGGTAAGTATATTATATTAATAAATACATACAAATTAAGAAAGTAACTGTTAACTAACTATCTTCTGGATTGTAGTTTATCTTTATCATTCAGCAGATTATAGGTTTTCAGTTTAATTGGATACCTATCCCAAGATGTCTTTGATCAGTTCCTTTGTTTTATTTATTTAGTTTTATTATATAATTATAGTTTTTGTTTTCAAGAAGAAGAACATTACTGTACATTTCCCAGAGTCATATTGCTGGAGTTGAATGGCTGTAATAAATGCACTATTAAAATAAAACAAAATATCCCTAACCACTTATTTTTTGTGGACTCCAAGGTGGCCATTTCATTTCCCTTCATTGTTTCTATGCTTATGGTTATGTAGTATTTTCCCATTGAAGACTGAATATTAAAAACTGTAGTAGGATGATAGTTTAATGAGTTGGTTTATTTTATTTTTATTTTATTAATGGTTCTTATAGGCCATGGGACTCAGGGCGGTGTACAGCATAAGAACAATATAAAACCATAAAATGATAAAAAATTACAAAAAGTTAAAAACACATCAACATTCATACATGGGTTAAATTGTGTATGTCTAGCTTTATGAAAAGAAGGACTAGGGGTGACATTGAGGGGCTGCCACAAAGAAGAGGGAGGGTCAACCTATTCTCCAAAGCACCTGAAGGCAGGACAATAGCAATAGCACTTAGACTTATATACAGCTCCATAGTGCTTTACAGCCCTCTCTAAGCAGTTTACAGAGTTCAGCATATTGCCTCCAACAATCTGGATCCTCGTTTTACACACCTCGGAAGGATGGAAGGCTGAGTCAACCTTGAGCCTGGTGAGATTTGAACAGCTGAACTACTGAACTAGCAATCAGCTGAAGGTTGCAGTGCTGCTTTTAACCACTGTGCCACCTCGGCTCGACAAGAAGCAATGAATGGAAAATAATCAAGGAGAGAACCAACTTAGAACTAAAGAGAAACTTTCTGACAATTAGAACAATGAATCAGTGGAATGACTTGCCTCCAGTAATTGTGCGTGATCTCCAACACTGGAGGATTTTAAGAAGAGATTGGACAACCATTTGTCTGAAGTGATATAGCGTTTCCTGCCTGAGCAAGATGTTGTTCTAGAAGTCTCTTCTAACTCTGTTATTCTGTTAAATTAATTGACTAGTTATTTGTGACAACATTGTATAACTAATAGCACTGCTCAACACTCTTCCAGCAAAAACCATATATGGAATAAAAGTCTAAATATTCTAGAATATGTGCAACGTTATGTAAGATGATCGTATTAGTACAAACAAATATTTGGCCAAACCATTTGTGAACAAATCTAGCATTCAATGATGTCAAAGCATTAAGTAGGATAAGTCTGCAAGGTTTATTAGTCTGGTTCCTGGGGAGAACCTTAATGTACTTTTCTTTTTATCCATGTTTTATGGATTGTTCTGAGCCACCTAAGGTAGCCTCTTAAGTCCTTTAAATAAAAAACAACAACAACAAAGTAACAAAACAAAATAAAAGTACATCTTGTCAAGTCTGCCTCCAAGAAGGGACTGTACAGGCAAACAATCAGCTCCATCTATAGCCGTGATGATGAACCTATTGGATGTGTGCCACAGCTGGCACTCAGAGCCCTCTCTGTGGGTATGTGAGCTGTCGCCCAGCTCAGCTCCACCGTGCATGTGCGCGCACGCCTCTCACCGGCCAGCTGATTTTTGGGATGCACGGGAGGCGGGGCCCATGTGGGAGATGCGTGGACATGTGTGGGATTGCGTAGCAATAGCACTTAGCAATAGCACTTAGACTTATATACCACTTCATAGTGCTTTACAGCCCTCTCTAAGCGGTTTACAGAGTTCAGCATATTGCCCCCAACAATCTGGGTCCTCATTTTACCCACCTCGGAAGGATGGAAGGCTGAGTCAACCTTGAGCCGGTGAGATTTGAACAGCTGAACTGCTGAACTAGCAGTCAGCCTGCAGTCGCAGCATTTAACCACTGCACCACTTCAGCTCTTGCATATTCATTCATGGGGGAGGGGTCACATGTGTATGTGCAGGGGGCAGGGGGAGCATGGGGGTAGCACCCCTAAAAAGACATACAAACTGAGGCAGACACGTTCAAAAGGCTAACAAGTTTATTCAGCTAACAGTGAAAGCACTAGCCTGTCTGCTTAGCATGGCATGCTCAGGGTAACAGAGAGTGGCAAAGTCAGTACTCTTGACCAGCTCCTTATATAGTCTAGCCAGAACGGCTGCAACCAATCAGCTTTCAGCAGCATCCCGGCATCAGCTGAGGCCCTGAGAGAAGCCTGGACGCAGCAATATCTACTCTCAGCCCAAGGCAAAATTCAAACAAAGAGTTTTGGATGTTAAATCCAAATTGACATTGTGCCAGGGTTCCAAATAGCATCCAAAACTAAATCAGAGTCCAAGGCAAAATATTCCTCAAAGTTCCAATTTATTAACAGAGCCATGTTGGCACAACTGGGTTAAACCCAAATCTGAAGTCCCTCGGGTTTTACCACCCAGTTGAAAGTTCAAGCCCTTGCCCCCACCCCCACAAGTCCATCAAGTTGACCAATCTTCAACTGCCAGGCTGGCAGAATGCACCCATCTCCTTCCATGCAGGTGCAGGAGTGCAGAGACAAAGAATGATCTTGGCTTTCTAGAAAGAATTTGTTATGGCTACATATAGACAGCCCTCCTGCAATTCCCCCTCCCAATTTCCCACAGTAAAGAATACATATTAAAATAGTATAAAGTGTGGCAGGCCAAAGACCCCAACCAAAATGGCTTCGGCCTGACACATGAGTCACTTGCAAAAATTGGGCCATTGTAATGACTGGCCAAGACTAAAAATGTCAAAAAAGACCAACTGATAATAAGTTTGACTAAATACCATAAGAAAGCCCTTACCAAAGCAAAGTATACCAGAAACTATGGAAGCTGCAGACTGCTAGAGCAGTGGTTCCCAAAATGGGCGGTACTGCCCCCCAGGGGGGGTGGGAACCCTTAGGGGGGCGGTGAGAGGCAAGGGGGGTGACAGGGGCGGTGAGAGGGGCCAGAGGGGCGGTAGGTGGTTCACCATGCTTTTGCACTTGAAGCTCCCTCGCATTCCTCGCTCTTCTGTGCAGGGCATCCCATTCTGAAAGAAAACGTGAAATGTTTTCTTTCAGAATGGGCTGCCCTGCACAGAAGAGCATGGAATGCGATGGAGTTACAAGTGCCAGGTATGATTCCCGTCTCGCGGCCTGCCCAGCCCCCGCCCAGGCTCCGTTCCGCCCCGCCCCACCTGACTGGTCACTCCAAATTGCGTCATACCTAGCACTTGAAGCTCCCTCACATTCCTCATTCTTGTGTGCAGGGCAGCCCATTGTGAAAAAAAATGTGAGATGTTTTCTTTCAGAATGGGCTGCCCTGCATCCAAGAGCGTGGAATGCGACAGAGTTACAAGTGCTAGGTATGATCCCTCGGGAGTAGGGCGGCATATAAGAAAACCAAAATAAATAAATAAATAAATAAATATGATGCCCGTCTCGCAGCCCACCCAGCCCCTGCCCAGGCTCCGCTCCACTCCGCTCCGCCCTGCCCCACTCGACTGGTCACCCCAAACTGCATCTCACTGCGCGTCCTACCTAGCACTTGAAGCTCCCTCGCATTCCTCGTTCTTGTGTGCAGGGCAGCCCATTCTGAAAGAAAACATCTCACATTTTCTTTCAGAATGGGCTTCCCTGTACACAAGAGCATGGAATGCAACGGAGTTACAAGTTCTAGATACTGAGCGCGGCACAGCGACGAGGGAAGCCGACCGCTCCCGAAGCTGCTTGGGCAAGCGCTCACAGACCCGCAGGAAGACAGTGTTGCGGAATCTGCGCATGCGTGAAATTTCCCGCCTGGCGGCCCTGTCGCCTAGCAACCCAGCGCGCGCAATTCGGCAGGCTCCCCTCTGGCATGGAGCACCCCCAGATCTCGGCCCAGCTGCCCCCCGACATTGACCCCACCAAGGCGCCTGTGGCCTTCGGCCGCCAAGGCCTCCCCATGCTCAATGAAGAGCTGCAGCACCCTGAGCTGCTGACGTGGCAGCTGACCTTGATGGGTGTCTGCAACCTAGTGCATCACCCGGAGAATGCTTACCAAGCCATCCGCCTGGGTGAGTGGTGGCGGCCTGGCCACGGCTGGCGGGAGGGAAGGGAAGGGAAGGAAGAAGGAAAGAAAAAGGAAAGAAAGAAAGAGAGAGGGAGGAAGGAAGACAGAAAAAAAGAAAGAAAGAAAGAAAGAAAGAAAAGAAAAAAGAAAAAAGAGAAAAGAGAAAGAACGATGGTAAAAAGGAAGACAGACAGAAAAAGAAAGGAGGGAGGGAAGAAGGAAAGAAAGAAAGAAAGGGAGAGAGGAAGACAGAAAGAAAGAAAGATGGAAGGAAGGAAGATGGTAGGAAGGAAGGAAGGAAGGAAGGAAGACAGACATAAAAGAAAGGAGGGAGGGAAGGGAAGGGAGGGATGAAGGAAAGAAGAAAAGAAAGAAAGAGCGAGGGAGGGAGGGAGACAGAAAGAAAGAGAAAGAAAGATGGTAGGAAGGAAGGAAGGAGGGAGGTAAGAAGGAAAGAAAGAAAGAAAAAGAAAAAGAAAGAAAGTAGGAAGGAAGGAAGGATGGAAGGAAGGAAGGAAGGAAGGAAGATGTTAGGAAGGAAGGAAGGAAGGAAGGAAGGAAGGAAGGAAGGAAGGAAGGAAGGAAGGAAGGAAGGAAGGAAGGAAGGAAGACAGACAGAAAAAGAAAGGTGGGAGGGAAGAAGGAAAGAAAAAGGAAAGAAAGAGGGAGAGAGGGAGGGAGGAAGAAAGAAAGAAAGATGGTAGGAAGGAAGACAGAAAGAAAGAAAAAGATGGTAGGTAGGAAGGAAGACAGACAGAAAGAAAGAAGAGATGGTAGGAAGGAAGGAAGGAAGACAGAAAGAAAGAAAGAAAAGAAAGAAAGAAAAAGAAAGATAGTAGGAAGAAAGACAGAAAGAAAAAGAAAGAAAGAAGGGGGAACGTAGAGAAGAAAGAAAGAATGAAAGAATGACTTATGACCACAATTGAGCCTAACATTTTGGTTGCTAAGCAAGAGCATTGTTAAGTGAGTTTCACCACACTTTACAAGTTGGCCATACCCATCCGGTCACCTGACCACTAAGCCACGCCCACCTGAAGGGGTGGGGTGGGGGTGGTGAGGATGAGTTTGTAGCACCAAGAGGGTGGTGGACTGAAAAAGTTTGGGAACCACTGTGCTAGAGTGATGTATGGTGGCCAGCAGGAAGTTCACAAACGCTTCATGAATACCTTGTAAGTAAACAGAATAACAGAGTTGGAAGGGACCTTGGAGGTCTTCTAGTCCAACCCCCTGCTCAAGCAGGAGATCCTAAATCATTCCAGATAAGTGGCTGTCCAGTCTCTTCTTTAAAGCCTCCAGTGATGGAGCACTCACAACTTCTGAAGGCAAGGCATTCCATTGATTAATTATTCTCACTGTTAGGAAATTTCTTCTTAGTTCTAGGTTGCTTCTCTCCTTGATTAGTTTCCATCCATTGTTTTTTGTCCCACCCTCAGGTGCTTTGGAGAATAGCTTGACTCCCTCTTCTTTGTGGCAGCCCCTGAGATATTGGAACACCCCTAGTTCTTCTTTTCACTAGGCTAGACATACCCAATTCCTGCAATCATTCTTCATATTCAAATTCAAAATTCTCTGGTAGACTGAATAGGATTTCCCCCCTAGTAGTATTTCATCATCTAAATGATGAAAAGCAATGAGACTGCATTGTACAGAAAATAAGAACTGTATCATCTGTGTCTATTTTTTGAGGGATTTGAAAAATTGGTGGATGTTAGAAACATGATGTTACTTTAAAGCAAGTACACAATTACCAAAATTTTGAACAGCTGAATATGATGTCCTCTGAGATTAATTATTTCATTTTAACGTTTTAGAATTATTTCATTTTAAGTTTTTAAAGTCATTTCATTTTAAGGTTTTTGTTGGAGATTTTCTCATTTGAAAAATAAATCAGAAGCTTACACAATTGACTGCATTTATCTGAATTAAATAACTTCTTTATAGTCAAAACAAACATATTTACAGTACCACAAGTTCTTCTTTAAAGCAAGTTGAAAACATACTTCTTACAGAGACTTTCTGTTGACAAGCACACACAATGGAGACATAATGGAGATACAATAGAGACTGGAAAAAAACCCAGCTAAAAGCTTAGTTCTTGCACATGCTCAGTAGCACTTTACTCTAATTGGCTGACCGAGTTACTATGCTAATCTATTGGCTGACTTTGTTCACATGGCTCTCCCAGTAATGAATATTCTAACAGTTTTAGAGTTGGGTAAGAAATACATAAAATATACCACATAATTAAGTTAAATTTTAATTCTTATAATCACAAAGGTCCTCCAATTTGGTGGTTCCTATAAAAGTTCTGTGCAACATAAATTCAACCAACCAACACAAGGAGCAAAGCCCAAAGCAAGTTTTGAAAATGTTCCCCCTTTGTTTGTGCAAAACTGACCAGGATTTTAAAAATCTTGAATATATAGCATCTAAACCAAGGCGGTCAAACTGGTGGCCCACTGGCCAGAAGTGTCATGCACAGGCCATGCCCACCCCAGCTCCGCAAAGAGAAAAACATCATGATACGTCATGTGATGGCAAGGTGACACCATGACTTTGACACCCGTGATCTAAACTATCTGGAACAATCATGGAAGTCCCAATGCTGAATGTGAAAACTTGAATAAAAGCATGGATGTATTAAACTAGAGTTGTGCAGAGCTTCAGATTCAAAGGTAAAAAGGTATTTTGGAGCATATGGGAAACCTGTTGGCAACTCCTTAACCCGAACACTTCTCTACCTGAGATTTGAGTATTACTGAGGAGAGAAGTCATATGATCTAGGAAAAAAAGAGAAATGATTGAAGGAACTACAGGAAGGTACTCCATCCCAAACTTTAAATTTCACAAAGCATTGTTTGACCTTTGCACTCTAAGCCACATGCACCCCGATGTATACATCCTGTTGCTGTTGAACCAAAATTTCAAACAGTCAGTTTGAACTTTAACAGGGATTAGTGGAAGGTGTGCTGATAGACTAAGAAAGATAGTTATTTTATTTTTTATTTTATTTATTTATTTTGTCAAGTATGTATTGGTAATATAACACAAGAAATAACATTGTTTATATACATAAGATTGGTACTGAGAAAGGGAACATTAGGACAGGGATGGTAGGCACACTGGTGCACTTATGCACGCCCCTTACTGACCTCTTAGGAATCGGGTGAGGTCAACAGTGGACAGTCTTAGGGTAAAGTTTTGGGGGTTAGGTGACGAAACCACAGAGTCAGGTAGTGAGTTCCAGGCATTTACCACTCTGTTGCTAAAGTCATATTTTCTACAGTCAAGTTTGGAGTGGTTCACTTTGAGTTTGTATTGTTATGTGCTCGTGTATTGCTGTGGTTGAAGCTGAAGTAGTAATTGACAGGAAGGACGTTGTAGCGGATAATTTTATGAGTTATGCTTAGGTCATGCCGAAGGCGATGGAGTTCTAAGCTTTCTAAGCCTAGGATTTTAAGTCTGGTTGCATAAGGTATTCTGTTGCGAGTAGATGAGTGGAAGACTCTTCTTGTAAAGTATCTCTGGACACTTTCTAATGTATTTATGTCCGATATGCGGTGTGGGTTCCAGACAGATGAGCTGTATTCGAGGATTGGTCTGGCGAATGTTTTGTATGCTCTGGTTAGTTGTGTGATATTACCGGAGAAGTAGCTATGTAAGATTAGGTTAACAACTCTTGAAGCCTTTTTGGAGATGTTGTTGCAGTGGGCTTTAGCATTTAGGTTGGATTAGCTTGGATTAAGAGATGTTTCTTTAAGAGATTGCACTAGGGGGAATGTAGTCAGAGGGGCACTCTGGGAAAATGTAGTCCATGGCATGTGACCACATCTGTGTGTTCTTATTGACCATTGAGCTTACCTTCACTGCTGGGTGATTGTACCTTGCTCTCCAGCGGGCATTTTAAGTCTAACAAAGGAACATGTAACAACGGAGAAGATGGGGAGGAATCAATCTCTTTTCACCTACGTGTAATGGGACAGATTATGAATATATTCTCTGAAGAACCTCCCCTTGAATATGTAATTCTATGAGGATACCAGATAATAAATGCTATCTGCATGATTTTACCATTTGCGTGGAGTTTATCTGTCTGAGAAAAGCAATCACTTAGCTTGGACCAGACTAGAAGGTGTAATTCTGAGAATTATTCATTCGTATAAATAATTTAAACTGAAGTCTCTCTGATAATTATACTTATTTGAATGCCTGCATTTTATAAGAGGATCCCTTTCGCCCTTAATTTTGTTACATTATTCTTTTATTTAAGACATAGCCAAACAATTATTTCAGGATCTACTAGGTCAGTGATGGCGAACCTTTTTTGGTTCACGTGCCAAAAGGGGGGGGGGTAATGTGGGGGATCACGTGTGTGCGTGCCCACACTCATAATTCCATGCACCCCCGCACATGCACGCATGACCCCCCTGCTCCCAGCATGCAATGGCACGCCCATTTTTCGCTCTCCCCAGGCTCCAGAGCCTTTCTAGGAGCCTGGGGAGGGCGAAAACGGCCTTCCCCACCCCCTCTGGAGGCTGGAAACAGCCTGTTTCCCGACTCCCAGTGGGCCCAGAAGGCCCGAAAATCAGCCAGCTGGTGCACACATGCACGCTGGACCTGAGCTCGCGTGCCCACCAATATGGCTCCTCGTGCCACCTGTGGCACCCGTGCCATAGGTTCGCCATCACGGTACTAGGTTGTCCTGATAGCTTATTCTTAATATTCTTTAAAAAACTAAAATGGTGTTTATGAAATCAATAGTCATGTATTGATATAATTTTTGAAAGTTGAGATGATTATTGCTCCAATAGTAGTGGTCTAATCACCTGTTTCATTAATGATGCCTTTTTCAGCGAGTGATGGGAGAAAGACTTAAGCACAATTTACATTTTAAGCTTCTCTCTGCAGATAAGATTTCTCTCATTGCATTTTCGTTGCAATAACAATAAATAAAGAAGAGGAACAAAGATTTCTGTACAATTAAAAGTATACAGTGTCTCTTTCGAATTAAATATATTAATTATCAATGAACTGGAAGAAATTCTCTTCTTTTTTATTATAAAAAGTATAGCACCAGAGACCATTTCACGATTTAAATTAAATATATCTGCATAGAATTCTGGCGCAGCAAATTTTTTGTTTGCTACGAGGCCATCGTATTTTATATTAATCTGTTGTTTTGCTTTTTAAAAATTCTTTCTTGTTCAGATCTGGTCTCAGCACAATGATGTAGCATTTGGGAGAAAAGATACAAAGCAGTAATCCAGCACTGGAAGCTATAATGGAGAAGATTTCCACAGCGACCATATATTTTCCCTTTGAACTCAGGTATGCTGGAATAAAGGACAACCAAACACTACAGAAGACCAACATGCTGAAGGTGATAAACTTGGCTTCATTGAAAACATCAGGCAATTTCCTTGCTAGGAAGGCCAGTGTGAAACTGACAATGGCAAGGAAGCCCATGTAGCCCAAGACACAGTAGAACATGAAGGCAGATCCTTTCTTACACTCCAGAATGATTTCTTCTGCTATTGACTTCATGTCAGCATCTGGGAATGGCGGAGAGATGATCAGCCATATAACACAAATTTTAATTTGAAAAAAGGAGCAGAGGGATACTATGAATGTGCCAAGTCTTTTCCCCACCCACTTGGTCATCTTGGACCCTGGCCTGGTAGCCATGAATGCTAGAACCACAATGATGGTTTTGGCCAAAACACAAGAAATGGCCACTGAGAAGATGATGCCAAAGGCAGTTTGACGAAGGAGACATGTCACCTTGTGAGGTTTCCCAATGAATAGCAAAATACAAAGAAATGATAGCAGGAGAGCAACAAGGAGGGCATATGTGATGTTTCAGTTGTTAGCTCTGACAATGGGAGTGTCCTGATGCTTAATAAAGATCCAAAGGACTCCAACTGTGATTAAAGAGAAGAAAAGAGAAGAACTAGCCATAACTGTTCCCAAGGTTTCTTTGTAGTTCAAGAATGTTGCAACTTTGGGGAGACACAAAACCTGCTTCTCATTGGGATACTGATCTTCTGGACATTGAAAACATTCATCCATGTCTACAAAAGAAAATATTAAAGTTTCAGTTGCAGTGAAGGCTTAAAAACCAATTCTACAATTTTCAAAACAAGGACTGCCACTTAACATTTGAAAAGTACCGTATTTTTCGGATTATAAGACGCTCCATTTTACCCCCCAAAATAGGGTGAAAACTTTGGGTGCGTCTTATACACCAAATGCAGCCCCACCCACCCATCCACCCCCACCCTTTAGCCTCTGTCTTCCACCAATTTACCTGCTTGCAGCAAACAGGGAAGACTCTGTAAAGCCAAGCAAGTCATTAGCAGCTTCCTGACCTACATCTGATTTGCCACGTGCTAAAATGAAACTGAAACTAGCTGCAAAGAGGCAAATAGCTGGGAGAGGCATGCAGATTTTTATTTTCTGCTGAACTGGATGCAAGGGGGTAAGTGAATAACTAAAAATATCTGTAGAATGTTCAAATTATTAGACTTATTTTTAAAGACTGCTTTATTATTTGCTTTGCTGACTGCTTTATTATTTGCTTTGCTGGCTGTGGAATTCTGGGAGTTGAAGTCCACAAGTCTTAAAGTTGCCAAGGTTGGAGACCACCGTTCTAGACAACTTAACAAAATAAAGAAGCTTTTTAAAATAAATGCTTGCTCTGAAGAGGCCCAGTGCTATAGTATCTTCTTTTAAATAATGGAGAATAATGTATACTTCCAGAAATTTTAATTAATTTTAATAGCTCTGTACAAGTATAGTCTGAAATGTAACAGTGTCCTGTTTAGTATTAGAGTTAAATCCTGACTTACCTTGGAGTAGATCTATTTAAATAATTGGGAGGAGTTAATGTGACTACATTTAAGAAACCTTTCTGGCATAATGTACATTTCTCCAATTCTTTGTTATTTCTATGGGTCAGGCACACATGCACAGAAATACACAGCAAACAGTGTATATCATCCTTCCCCAAAACTAAGGTGCATCTTATACTCCAGTGCATCTTATATTCCGAAAAATACGGTATATACATTAGGATAGTTGCCGTCAACTTGTCTTTCCCTAAATCTTTGCTCTGAGATGTACTACCTGCTAAGAACAATGGACATTTTGTAATTCAGCTCCTTAAACCTATTTTGTCTAATATGTTTCCTACATTTTCTATGATATGCTTATCTCCCACATTCAATGAGTGCTATTTTAAGTAAGGTAGATGTACAAGATCTCTTACCTTCCCTGTTAGAAATTTTCCCTTCAGGACACCGAAGACAGTCATAGCAGCAAAATAGTTTCCCTTCAATCTTGATCTTACTGTAGCCTGAATGGCACTTTCCATTACACAAAGAAAATGGCTGGGTCTGTAAGTGAATAAATAAATAAATGTAGAAGAGATTTATCTTTGAGAAATTTTCATCTCAGTGTTTTGAAATGTTTTTAGAAGCATGCTTTGATCCTACATTCAAGTTGGCATAACAATATGAATAAATGAAGGGTGAAGTTCGGATACATAAAACCTGAACAGCTTTTTCAATATGAAAATGAATATAGACCACATTACCTAATCTGTCACCAGGAAATGGACCACTTGACACAGGAATTATTTATCAAGTTTTTCTTGGCCCATTTTTCCTTGTGAACATCTATAAGACTCTTCATGAATGTTTCCTCATTCATTTAATAATAGATTAACAGAGTTGGAAGGGACCTTGTAGGTGATCTAGTCCAACCCCCTGCCCAAATAGGAGACCCTACACCATTTTTGACAGATGGCAGTCCAGTTTCTTCTTGAAAGCTTCCAGTGATGAAGCTCGCACAACTTCTGAAGGCAAGCTGTTTCATTGGTTGATTGCTCTCACTGTCAGGAAGTTCCTCCTTATTTCTAGGTTGAATCTCCCCTTGATCAATTTTCATCCATTATTCCTTGTCTGTCATTCAAGTGCTTTGGAGAATAGCTTGACTCCCTCCTCTTTGTGGCAGCCCCTCAAATATTGGAACACTGCTATCATGTCTCCCCTGGTCCTTCTCTTTGCTAGACTATCCATGCCCAGTTCCTGCAACCTCTCTTCATATGTTTTATTCTCCAGTCCCCTGATCATCCTGGTTGCTCTCCTTGCACTTTTTCTAGAGTCTCAATATCTTTTTTATACACCACTCCAGGTGTGGTCTAACTAAAGGTTTATAGAGTGGTATTAGTACCTCCCTTGATCTAGATTGTATCCCTCTGTTAATGCAACTTAGGATTGCATTGGTTTTTTTGGCTGCCGCTGCACACTGTTGGCTCATGTTTAGCTGGTTGTCCACTCGGACTCCAAGATCCCTCTCACAGTCACTGCTATTAAGCCTTATTTCACCCAGTTTATATGTATACTTTTGGTTGTTTTTTTTACCTAAGTGTAGGACTTTACTTTTCTCTAAATTGAATTTCATTTTGTTAGATAGGGCCCAGTGCTCAAGTCTGTCAAAATCTGTCTGGATCTTGAGCCTATATTCTAGGGTGTTAGCTAATTCTGCCAGCTTAGTGTCATCAGCAAATTTGTAAGTTCCCCTTCTATTCCCTCATCTAAGTCGTTTATGAAGATATTGACGAGTAATGGGCCTAAGACAGAGCCTTGTGGTACCCCACTGCTTAATTCTCTCCCTGTGGGCTTAGACCCATTGAGGACTACTCGTTGAGTACGGTTTGCCAGCCAGTTGTGGATCCATATGGTGGTGAGGTTGTCTATTCCACTTTTCTCTAGCTTATGAAAAAGTAGGTTATGGTCTACTTTGTCGAATGCCTTGATGAAGTCTAGGTATATTATGTCTACAGTGTTTTGCTGGTCTACTAATTTAGTCACTGTGTTGAAGAATGAAATTAGATTGGTTTGGTATGATCTGCTTTAAACAAACCCATGCTGGCTGCTAATTATTACTTTATTCATTTCTAGGTGTTGACAGATCTGTTTTTTTTTAATTATCTTTTCCAGTATCTTCCCGGGTATTGATGTTAGGCTGATTGGTCTGTAGTTTCCAGGGTCACTTTTTTCCTTTTTTTGAAGATGGGAACCACATCAGCTCTTTTCCAGTCCTCTAATAGTTCCTTTGTGTTCCAGGATTTTTGAAAGATGTGGTGCAGTGGTTTTGAAATGACATCTGCTAGCTCCTTTAGTACTCTGGGGTGTAATCCGTCCGGTCCTGCTGATTTGTATTCATCAAGTTCAGACAGGTGTTCTCTTACTGTTTTTTGCTTATTTTAACTTTTGTTTCCAGTCTGGTTTTTGCAGTTATATTTCTGGTAGGTTGGGCTATAGTTTATTTTTGCATGAAGACTAAAGGGGCATCTAAGATGTCACCAGTGATGACAGGCTGGGGAGACTTCAAAGAGAAAATATATGTTGAGTTCTGTTTCTGAAGATCAGTTCTGTGGAATATTTTGGCTCTAAGAGAGCTTTAGAAGAAGTGAAACCAGGTCTTAACACAAGCCAAAATGTGACAGGATCATACCTGGTTAAACCTACTTGGCCATACAATACCATCTTCATCAGTGGTGACCATTTTCTCTTGGGAATCTATGCTTCCAATTCGGACTCTCTTAAAAGATAAGTTTGAAAATGTGATCCAATTAATAATATCAAATCCAGTCTCTAACTCTCCATTCTCGTTGAACCAAATTTTTTGCCTGGCACTATTATTGAATGAAGTCTTTCTCATAAAGTGGTTGAGCTAAATGAGAAAAAAAGTCAAATACAGATATATATCAGGATGTACAACAATTTATTTTCTCCTTTTTAAGGTATTTAGATAAGAAATTCCTTTAGAAATCTGTTAAGCAGAGAAGGAAATAATAACAGCATTAATAAATACTTAAAATTACTAACTATAATCATGATTAAACAATCTTTATAGCACAAAAATAAAGAAAAATGAAATGAAATAATATATCTAAGTATTAAGCAGTTTAAAACAAAATAAAATATTATTTTTAATGGATTTGGAAAAAAATATTATGGTAATAGAGACCATCAGAGACGTAATAAATTTGTGATAAGGAGTGTACAATATTTTAAAAAACAGTGTGTGGGATGGATATTATAGAAGGCTTTATAATTTAAAAAACTTTTTTTGAAATACTAATGATGAGGACATTCATACATTTTAATGTGTCTAATACATGTAGTGTTACATATGTATGTATTAATGGTATGCTATATTTTATAGCTTGTGACAGGTAAATTAATTAATTAATTAATTGATGTTTACCAAAAGTACATGATTTCATCTACATTAAGAATCAATTCTTCAGAAATCTAGAAGGAAGACACAGCGACTTCTCTGTAATTTGTCTTCTCTGTAATTTACCTTCCACAGATGTTGATCAAAAGGTTTCCCCTTGGTTTCAAGATTTCCTGCTCTGTATTTCATTATAGATGAATGAAAGTCATGCAAGGCATGGGCCACCACATAGACAGCATTGTATATACTGTAGCTGTGGTCAGTCATGTCCATTTCAAACACAGATGTAGGAAGATCCATCAGTTTCTCCTCTCCAGTACAGGTGGCCCCATCTTCTTCTTCTACTACAGAGTTGGAGAAGGAACATTCAAATGCATTTTCCCAGAAGATCTTGATAAAACTATCTTCCTTTTCCAAGATAGGATTTCTTGATTGAGCAAATTGCTGGAATCCCAACACCCTCTCTGAGTGAATTGCAAATGATAAGGCACCATGCAGGAAAACCAGGTCACCATATTTTTGAAAGGGAAGGGAAGTGAAACCCATCTGGAGTGTCATGATCCAGACTTTACCTTTTATCCATAGTGAAAAATCATTATATTTCAAACTAGTGGAAAGAAATCTTAGAGTTATCATGTTCCCAAATTCACCATGAACTACCACTGCAGTAGCATTGCTTCTCATAGCCACTTGATACATCTTCAGATATGTTTCTATCAGATCTAAAATGCTATTTGTAAAAACAGGTTTGGGAAATCTTTCAACGAAGTCAAAGCAGATACCACGCTGGGTAGCCATGGGAACCAATGTGCGTCGAAACATTTCACCACTGTCATTATCCACTAACAACATCCCAACCCATGTCCATGTGAAATATAACAGCAATTTAGAAATGCCCTTGTACTGAGTGTCCATATTTGGTAACATCTGTTGGTAAAAAGCAGCTTGTTCTTTTCTGCGAATTTCAGGAGCAGAACCATATATTACCTAGAAACAAAAGGAGACAAACAATAAAAGGAATAAAAGGTGTGTAATCATTCTTTCCCTGTTTTGCTACCAAATTAGAAACTAAAATCCAATTCCATGTATGTTTTGCATTTGTATTCAAGGTGAGCTAAGTAAGGTTCAGCTTTTCTTAGGACTTAAGAAAATGGGTTCAATTAGCAGATTTCCATCTGTACATGGAGATTGTTATGTCATCATTTCCAAAGCTGAGATGCAAGAGAAAAAATAGGTCCATGATTCAGCATTGCATTAGATTTTGCAAACAGTTACACCAATTCATAATTCACAGAGAAGAGGCACATCCTTCTATGTTACTATAGGAAAAACCTATACAATAATCTCCATGTCAAGGATTTCCAATATCATATCTTGAGACACAAAGTTTCTTTGTATACAAACTATATCACTTAAATTGTGCTGTACGCTGCCCTGAGTCCCTCAGGAGTTGGGCGGCATATAAGAAAACCAAATAAATAAATAAATAAATAAAAATAAAATAAATATTAATTTTATTAACTAAAATTTACAAAATATTATTTAACTGGTAAGAAAACTCCAGCCATTCCTTTAACTATTACTAATACAATATTGTGTGAGAAGTTTATCTCACTTTCAAAGTGAATATTAGCAGCTGAGAGATACATTAAACCAAAATTAATACTGAATGGCCTATAAAAATATATTGCTAAACACAAAGTTGGGTCAAACTTTATATATTCACTTTGGAGAATACTCATTTTATTGAAAAATATAGCAATTTACAAAATACAACAAAAGTATAGCAATATATGGTAATATTACAATTATAATCATGTTTTAAATAAGGGTTGAACAGTATAACCTTCAAGGCTCATGTGTTCCTAGCCCCAGTTTGACAATTCTAACCATGCTCTTCTAGGTATTTAGCAATTTTTTCTCTGAAGTAATCAATGAAATGTTACTTCTGAAAAACATATAGTACCCCCATTAATACTCTAGCCTATTGAAACATCAAAAACCCCTGAGAGCCAAGGTGGCGCAGTGGTTAAAATGCAGCACTGGAGTTCAGCAGTTCAGCTGTTCAAATCTCACCGGCTCAAGGTTGACTCAGCCTTCCATCCTTCCGAGGTCGGTAAAATGAGGACCCAGATTGTTGGGGCAATATGCTGAACTCCGTAAACCGCTTAGAGAGGGCTGTAAAGCACTATGAAGCGGTAAATAAGTCTAAGTGCTATTGCTAAAAAGATAAGAATCAAGACCCTATGGCATAATCAAACTACTGGACAATTCACTCGCAACCTTAAGAACCCTACATTTTTTGAAATGTAGCCTCAATCACAACATTTTCCTCCCAGGAACAATTCTGTAGAGAAACAGCAAATGGATTTTTATACCGTATAACAGACATCACCGGAAACAAAATACCTGTGGCATCTTGAACAGGGAAAGGATGTTAGCCATGTTTAGATAGATGTCAGAGGCAGGTCCTCCAATGACTGCTATTGGTCTGTTTTGAGTATCACAGTTGTAGTTAGGTATGAATTGGTCCTTTGTAAAGAAGAGCTCCAATGAGGCACGGTATGTCCAACTTGGATCAAAATTGGTATTATAAATGTGAAAGCCCAAAGTATGGTTTGGTAAAATAGAGGGATCTCTATTGACCTCCATGATGGCAAATTCTAAAGCCAGGATGTGCTGGTACACTGGAGTCATGACTCTAAAATAAGCATTATATATTTTGTCAAAATATACTCTGCTGAAACTGTGATATATGGTATATATCAATTCAGCCTAAAGTTCTTCACATCTCTCTCTCTCTCTCTCTCTCTCTCTCTCTCTCTCTCTCTCTCTCTCTCTCTCTCTCTCTCTCTCTCTCTCTCTCTCTCTCTCTCTCTCTCTCTCTCTCTCTCTGTCTGTCTTTCTCTCTGTTTCTCTCTGTTTCTCTGTTTCTCTCTGTTTCTCTCTCTCTCTCTCTCTCTATCATCCAATAGACTATTGTCCATTTGCCCACCTTCAAATAATACTTCTTAGTATGTCAATCAATTCATCCATCCAATAATCAAAGTATTTTGAAGACTAATATTATTGCCTTTTGAAAACTACTATGAAAATATTTTCACTCCAATGACAAGTTTACCCCTAAATTATATTTAAAGAAATGCACTTTCCCTTCAAAAAATGGTATCTGAATGCATTTAATATTGGTCTCCAAATAAGCATAAATGTTTCTTTGAGAGAAAACATATATTCCCTTTCTTTAAAAATTATCTTTATTAGAGTATGAAGATAAAAATAATTCAGAAATAAAGGAACTATTCTACTCTTTCTTTTTCTGTTTGTCTCCCTGTATCTCACTGTAAATGCATTGGAAATTTATTCTGGTGTATTCACAGACATTTCTTTGATAGCAATAGCACTTAGACTTATATGCAACTTCACAGTGCTTTAAAGCCCTCTCTAAGCAGTTTACAGAGTCAGCATCTTGCCCCCAACAATCTGGGCCCTCATTTTACCGACCTGAGAAGGATGGAAGGCTGAGTCAACCTTGAGCCACTCAGAATCGAACTCCTGGAGTGAGTAGTGAGTTAACCCTGCAGTACTGCACTCTAACCACTGCGTCACCCTGGCTCTTTTTGATGCTGAAAGAAACCAGATATTTGTCTTATCAATTGGACTATATTTATTTTTCCTAACTATGAGAAGAAAAATGTCTTAATTATAACAAAATAAAATATTAGAAATATGTTAAGTAATTTTCCCCTCCATAAAGATAGTGACCACTTGCAAATGATGTAAAGATATGTGGCAAGGTTTTTGGAAGTGGCTTGCCATTGCTTGCTTCTTAGAACTGAGAGAGAGGTCAAGGCCACCTAGCTGTCTTCATGTTTAATATGCAATTAGACAACATGGTCTCAACTTTTCCAGCCTGAACATTAATAATAATAATAACAGAGTTGGAAGGGACCTTGCAGGTCTTCCAGTCCAACCCTCTGCTCAGGCAGGAAACCATACACCACTTCAGACAAATGGTTATCCAACACCTTCTTAAAAACTTCCAGTGTTGGAGCATTCACAACTTCTGGAGGCAAGTTGTTCCACTGGTTAATTGTTCTCACTGTCAGGAAAGTTCTCCTTAGTTCTAAGTTGCTTCTCTCCTTGGTTAGTTTCCACCCATTGCTTCTTGTTCTACCCTCAGGTGCTTTGGAGAATAGCTTGACTTCCTCCTCTTTGTGGCAGCCTCTGAGATATTGGAACACTGCTATCATGTCTCCTCTGGTCCTTCTTTTCATTAAACTAGAGTTAGAAAATAATAACCCTATGATATTATAGAACTACTGGTTACTTGTAATTTGATCATTCTCCACTACGCTCTTCTGTTGCTTATATTGCTTCTCTCTTGTCCCTTACTATATTTTTATATTCTTTAAATGTTTGTTGTATCAGTACTATTTCTTTTCTTGAAAATGTAATGCATGAGAAGGAAGGAAAGAAAGAAGGAAGGAAGGAAGGAAGGAAGGAAGGAAGGAAGGAAGGAAGGAAGGAAGGAAGGAAGGAAAGAAGGAAGGAAGGAAGGAAGGAAGGAAGGAAAGAAGGAAGGAAGGAAGGAAGGAAGGAAGGAAGGAAGGAAGGAAGGAAGGAAGGAAGATCATAGAAGAGAATGTCAAAGAACAGGAGATAAAGACAAGAAAAGAGCCATTCATCAAGGAACAAATCAAACACAGTTAAAATGAGACTTCTCTTTCTCTCTATCTTTGTTTTAAAAAAACTTACACAATGTCCTCAAAGAGTTCTTTAGAAGGATGTTTTCTGAAGTCTATCATTGTATAGAATTTGTAGATCTGAGAGACAAAGTCCACAACAATGAAGTCTCCTGACTGATATTGCTTGTGAAGAAAAGGCAAAGGATCGCTAGTCGTACATTTAGCACTGGGAATCATGTTCATCATTTCAGGCAGAAGCACTAAGACCAAGGCTGAAAATATCATCATCATCATCATCATCATGAATACATGTGCTTTATCTGTGAGGCACTTTAAGTTTGCCAAAGCTGTACCTCATTAAGAGTATTTCTGCTTGCACTGGTCTGTACAACAATCCCTTGGCCACTAGGTGATGAAGTTGAAACAATGATATGGAGGATTGCTAATAACAATGGAAAGGTCAACAATTAGGAATTAAAGCCTTAGGAAACCATGAACAGTAAACATGTTTTTGTTCTCAGTAAACATCAGTTCTTCTTCAGCGTGATGGCAAGAGATCCAGCAGCCTGCAATTACTGAGAGCAAAGAGGATTTAAGAAAGGAAAAAACTTTTCTGCTTTATGTGCAAAGACAGGAAAAAGGTAGTTGGTTTTCAAAGCAAAGCGGATTTATGTTAATTCACAGGAGATTGCTAATTTCTTTGTTTGACATCCCACCATGTCTCAAAGCTGTTGAGAACATACAAAATAGGAAAATAAAAATAAAATTAAATTAAAAAGTTTAAAAAACATAAAATGCAATAAAATGCAATAAAAATTTTTTAATTAATATACAGTATATGCAAATACCAAACATCAAATGAATAAAAATAAAAATCTCATCTACAAGCAGGGCAGTAATAAAATAATTGTTAAAAATGGTATTGTAAATTACTGCAATGCTAAAGAACCTTCTATAAACGATAAAGGAGTTCAGTGGCACAATATATCTTATTGGCACTTGATTCCAATCAGATAGGCATAGCTATCTATGACACGAGCGGGACTGATGGAGAAACTCAACATACAAATGGCATATCCATCTTGCTTGGCTTCTGTTCTCCCCATTCAGACACTTACAGGCATCAGCATAGGGCACAGTCACTGGCAGCCTTTTCCTTACATCATCTGAGGTGGTATATAATTGCCATCCTCAGCTTATTTATTGTATTTGCCCCCAAAATATTAGATGATATCTCCTGGAGGGGTTACATAAATGTAAAAGAATGAGAGAGTGAAAAGGACCAATTTCTGCAATAAATCAGTGGCCCCCTCTTATCTCCCGCTACAACAGACAAGAATAATACATTGCAGTAGGAGAAAAACCACCGTTAGAAAGGTCTAATTCTAGAAGTGGTCCAAGAAGATACCATGGTTGATGGTATCAATAGGTTTGAAAGGAGGAAGAATGGGGCATTAGACCCATTCAAGTCCTGATGTGCCTCTTCAGGGCACTATCAAGAAGTTTTCCCAAAAAGGGAAAGATAGAAACTGACTGGAAGTTATCTGTCTGCAGAATCCAGAAATGGCTTCTTCAGATGGGGAGACACCACAGGTTCTTTCAGAGATGTAGCTAGCTCCTTCCTTCATTCAGAAGCCTTCCACAACCTCATGGGTCCAGATCAGTGGTGGGTTCCTACTGGTGCGGTCCACTCTATAGCACCGGTAGTGGCCTGCTGGTGATGTCACAGTACCAGTGCGGTCGGTTGCTGGTGCCTGGGCACCGCCATTTTTAAATTTTTTGTAACATTTATAATATAAATTTTAAAATTTATAATAGGCAGGAGCTATCTCCATTCCCCTCCCTTCAGCAGTCCGAGAAGCCACGAACACGCAGTGATGATCCTAGGCATTTTTGCACATTCGAGGCTTCTCGAGCTGCTGAGGGGAGAGGGAATCGGCTGCAGGACCTCTCTCAGTTCCCTTCCCTTCAGCAGTCTGAGAAGCCACGAACGCGCGGTGATGATCCTAGGCAGTTTTGCACGTTCAAGACTTCTCGAGCTGCTGAGGGGAGGGGGATTGGGCAGCAGGACCTATCTCAGTTCCCCTCCCTTCAGCAGTCCGAGAAGCCACAAACGTGCGGTGATGATCCTAGGCATCTTTGCACATTCGAGGCTTCTCGAGCTGCTGAGGGGAGGGGGAATGGGTGGCAGGAGCCTAGGATCATCAAATGGGGAGAAGCATTCAGGCTGGATGGAGCCCCCTAGAAGAGGCTGCAGTCTTGCTGCTCCCACTGCGGGGGACTGAGTTGCGGGTGGGCAATGCCTCCCCGCTTCTCCGGCCGCTGCCAAGCTCCCGAGGCCCACGCCCACTCGGTCACATGGCTGGCAAGCCACACCCACAAAATAAGCCACACCCACAGAGTGGTAGTAAAAAAAATAGGAACCTGCCCCTGGTCCAGATGGTCATTTTTCCACTTGCTCCTTGGAGAAGTTATGACAAAGATACAAACTATATGTGGTAGAGGGAAATCTAAAAAGAGTCTAACCCACTTTGTCAGAGAGTATAGACCAGATAAGTCTCAAATAATATGGCATGATAAAGTTCCAATGGCTGCCCAAGATTTGAGGAGTGAAGATTTTGGCTCATGTTATCAGTAATTTTCAGTGAACTAAACCTCCACCCAAAGAGCCTTCTAGAACCCATAAAATGCATTAGGCACCTGGGGCAGATTATTTGAATTGGCTCTGCTACCCCACGGAGGTATAGATAGTTCTCAACCACAAATGGATCAGGGCAACAAAGTTGTGGAAATCCCCATTCATTCACACATCACACACTTGCTCTGAGACACAGACAAGGTTTAGCATATAGCAGTCTAAATGTTTTGGGCCTAAGGTTACCTGCAAAAAGCTCATGATTTTCATGAAGGCCACAAATTCTCGGACCTTATTGAAATTTGGCCCCAGAACATGGAAATGAACTTCTACAGCATGAAAAGCTAAGGGTAGATAAATTTGAGAAATAGATTGCCATTCTCTGCTTCCCAGGTCTGACAGAGATGGACCAAAAGTCATCAAAGTTGGCTTTGTGCCTAGAGTGAGATTATAACTCAGGCTCTCTCTCTCTCTCTCTCTCTCTCTCTCTCTCTCTCTCTCTCTCTCTCTCTCTCTCTCTCTCTCTCTCTCTCTCTCTCTCTCTCTCTCTCTCTCGCTCTCGCTCTCGCTCTCTCGCTCTCTCTCTCTCTCTCTCTCACACACACACACACACATGCACACGCACACGCACGCACACACACACACACACACACACACACACACACACACACACACACATATAGGAGGAGGAGGGGAGGAGCCACGGCGGAGATGGCGGAGAAAATCTGACTCCGTATAAGACCTGAATTCTCCTCCGCTGCCCGCTCGAAGGAGATCACCCCCAGAGTTTCTTTTCCCTCTGGGTGAAATTAGAACATAGCAGGTACTTAATGATCGTGGCGGAATAACTGGCCACACGTGGATAGTACCACAAATTCCCCTTCGTGCTTAACATCTGCGGAGACGGTCTTCCATTTTGGAGCGGTTTTTGGAGCGGCCAATCTGAGAGGAACTTCGGGAGGGGTCTCCTTGGAAATTATCACTAAACTTGCTAAATCGCTGAATGGCAAAGAGGGAGAAATTAACATCAGCCTGAGGGGAGACTGTGAGCTCGGACGGCGTGCCTGTCATTGGCAATGAAGAGCTCTACTGTGCTTTACTGTGCCCTGTCAGAGGACTTGGTTGTGCCCTGTTAGAGAGATCAGCTGTGGTCTGCGTGTCGGGTGCCGCTCTCTAGTTTTGACCAGGAAGATCGATGGTGATTCTGTGAGCGTCTTTGGAGCAGACCGATCAGATGTGAGACGCCACTGAGAGCGGTACGGATTATCAGGAGCTGGCTCTGCACTCGGGAGTGAGAACGGCGACTAATTAGACCTTTAACGCTGACTATGGAGACTGCCACCATTTCTTTATGGCGGAGGCTTGCTTCCGAAAATTAGTCTCACTCTTTGATGTCCTAAGGAACGTTTGAAGAACGCTACAACCGCCGCCATTACTGCCTGTTTTATTATCATCTAGGTGGTTTTGGTAGGTGTCTGACTTTGTGTTAATGGCGCAGGAGTATTTTTCCCAAAAGTGCTATAACCTCCAAGGCTGCTATTTAAACCAAGGGAGACTCTGGACGTGAAATTGATTTCTGTCCCTTGGGACCCCCCGTCGTTGCTATCGAGGGGGCGTAGATACATCTTGTGCATTTAACGTCTGTCCTTGGAGGCTTGTAAAAAAAACTTTTTCTCTGGAAAGATCGTGAGAAGCCGCCATTACTGCCTGCCTGTCATCTGGAAGGCAGTTTCTGGAAGGTACAGTGACTATAATTATCCCAGATGCTTCTTTTAATACCACCTTGGCTCCTGTGGACGCTTCTAGTCGCTCTATCGATCAAAGCAACCAAGGCGAAGATGTGGAACCCCCCCTCGGCCAGAATTCGATCAAGCACCGAGGGGTATAGGACTTTAGACTTTCAAAGCCACCATTGTGATTCTGCCGCCTTTTTAGAACTTTTTAGAAACCGTTTTAAATTGTATCCTCCCCTCTGAGATGTGATATGGGTGTGGTTGAATGTGGGTAGAATGAGATGAGTGTCTGAGTACTAGAAAGTGTGTGAAAATGGAAAAGCTAGGGACTGGGACTTTGCCCCCTCCCGCTGAGTGTAAAAACAGAAGTGGGGGGGGACCCGGTTACCCTTTCTTGTGAGAATGGTTTGTATGGCCTGCAGGAAGGGAGGGAGACCAGCGGGGGAGGGGAGGGGGTCTCTGGTGTAGGCGAGAGCCGGACCATCTCGGTCATAACAGGAAGAGGCAGATATGGCGGGAGCAGAGGGGTGGGCCGCTCTTGGGGAATAAGACCTCGCTGTTTACAAGCGATCCCTTGTTCCGGCCCCTCCGATCCGGTTCCATCTTGCTCAACCCGGATACCTGGCAACCAGGGCTTTCAGGGCCCTGGGCTCAGGATGCTGCTGCTTAACGCCAGGTCAATCATCAACAAAGCCCCCTTGATACGTGATTTAATCACAGAGGAGGGGGCAGACCTGGTATGTGTTACCGAGACCTGGCTGGGGCAGGAGGGGGGAGTAGCTCTCTCCGAGATATGCCCAGCCGGTTTCTCGGTGCAGCACCATTCTCGACCCCAGGGAAGGGGGGGGAGGAGTGGCAATAATAACACGTGGAAATCTGCATCCTCGTAGGATCCCTGCCCCGGAGATTGTTGGGTGTGAGATGCTCCTTTTGAAGTTGGACTTAGGGGTACAGGTGGGCCTTTTCTTAACGTACCTGCCTCCCAGCTGCGTAAGCAAGGCCCTGCCTGAGCTGCTCGAGGCAGTAGCCGGCTTGGCAGTTGAGTTCCCCAGGCTTATGGTGCTGGGGGACTTCAACTTGCCATCTGCTGGCGAAACCTCTGGGGCGGCCCAGGAGTTCATGGATTCCATGACAACCATGGACCTGTCCCAAGTAATCCAGGGTCCGACTCATGAGGGCGGTCACACGCTCGACCTAGTGTTTCTTTCGGGGCAGTGGAGAGATGATCTGAAGATTAGGGACTTAGTCATCACCCCACTGTCATGGTCAGATCATTTCCTACTGAGGTTGGATTTCGCAGCCCCATTCCTCCCCCACAGGGAGGCGGGGTTCCGCCCCAGGCGCCTAATGGAACCGGAAGGATTCCAGAGGGAACTTGGGGAAATACCTGAAACCCTGGTACATAATTCGGCTGACTCCCTGGTGGCTGCTTGGAACACCGCAGCATCAGGGGCTCTAGACCGAATTGCGCCTAAGCGACCTCTCTATGGCAGTGGATTCCGGAAAGCTCCCTGGTTTACCGAGGAGCTCCGGGAGATGAAATCCCAGAAGAGACGTCTGGAGCGCCGCTGGAGGGCCAGAAAAACCGAGTCTGACCGAACACTATTAAGAATTTACATCAGATCTTATTTAGTGGCGATAAGGGCGGCAAAACAATCTTATTTTTCCGCTCTTATTGCGTCCGCAGATTCTCGCCCAGCCGCCTTGTTTAGGGTGACTCGCTCCCTCCTTGCAAAAGGGGGGAGCGAGGAACACGTACAAGGCAGAGCTGAGGAATTCGCTGAGTTTCTGTCGGATAAAGTCGCTCAGATTCGGTCAAATCTGGACTCCGGCTGGGCAGAGTCCATTGAGTTGACAGGGGCTAGTCTTAGTCCATCATTATGGGAAGAGTTTGGGCCTGTTTCTCCCGAGGATGTGGACAGGGCTGTGGGAGCGATGGGTACCTCCACCTGTTTATTGGACCCGTGCCCCTCCTGGCTGGTTTCGGCTAGCAGGGAGGTAGCACGCGGCTGGATCCAGGTGGTGGTCACCGCTTCTTTGAGAGAGGGATCCGTACCGCAGTCGTTAAAAGCTGCGGTGGTGCGACCCCTCCTGAAGAAGCCTTCCCTGGATCCAGCCGACTTGAAGAACTATCGTCCGGTCTCCAACTTACCTTTTTTAGGGAAAGTTGTGGAGAAGGTGGTGGTTACTCAACTTCTGCAGCTCCTGGATGAAACAGATCATCTAGATCCTTACCAGTCGGGTTTCAGGCGCGGCTACAGTACAGAAACTGCCTTGGTCGCTCTGATGGATGATCTCTGGCGGGCCCGGGATGGGGGGAACTCCTCCATCCTGGTGCTACTTGACCTCTCAGCGGCTTTCGATACCATCGACCATGGTATCCTTCTGCATCGTCTCAGCGAGTTGGGAGTGGGAGGCACCGTTTTGCGGTGGTTCTCCTCTTATCTCGCTGATAGGATGCAGTCGGTGCTGGCAGGGGGGCAGAGATCGTCCCCTAGGCCCCTATCATGTGGGGTGCCTCAGGGGTCGGTTCTCTCGCCCATCTTGTTTAACATCTACATGAAACCGCTGGGGGAGATCATTCACAGACATGGGGTGTGTTTCCATCAGTACGCTGATGACACCCAGCTGTACATCACCACCCCGTCTGACTTCAGTGAGGCAGTTGATGTAATGTGCCGGTGCCTGGACGACGTTAGGATCTGGATGGGGAGGAACAGACTCAGACTTAATCCCGACAAGACTGAGTGGCTGTGGATATTGCCTCCTAAGGACTATGACAACTGTCCCTCCTTGGTCCTTGAGGGAGCGAAACTGACTCCCTCGGACCAGGTCCGCAACTTGGGGGTCCTTCTAGATCCACAGCTAAAATTGGACCATCATCTTTCTGCTGTGGCTAGAGGGGCCTTTGCACAGGTTCACCTGGTGCACCAGTTGCGGCCATATTTGGAGAAGGAGGCTCTACTCACAGTCACTCATGCCCTTGTCACCTCTCGCTTGGACTACTGCAATGCGCTCTACATGGGGCTACCCTTGAAGAGTATCCGGAGACTTCAGCTGGTGCAAAATGCAGCTGCGCGTGCTGTGGTGGGTGTGCCAAGGTACACCCACGTGACATCGATACTCCGCCAGCTGCATTGGTTGCCCATCGGTCTCCGGGTCCAATTCAAGGTGTTGATCACCATCTTTAAAGCCCTTCATGGCTTGGGACCAGGTTATCTACGGGACCGCATTCTTCCTCATACTTCCCTTCGACCGGTTAGGGCCCACAGAGTTGGCCTCCTCCAGGTCCCGTCGGCCAAGCAATGCCGGCTGGCGGGCCCAAGGGGGAGAGCCTTCTCTGTGGCTGGCCCCGTGCTCTGGAACCAACTTCCGCCAGAGACCCGAACTATCCCCACTCTGCTGGCCTTCCGGAAAGCTGTTAAGACATGGCTTTTCCTGCAGGCGGGGGGGGGGGTAGAGCTTAATTCACTCGAGCTCACCCCCCAAGTATGTATGATATTGAATGGTTGGTGATGATTTTCTGTATTATGTTTTAATTTTTATATTTGCTTTTAATTAACTTTTTAGATTTTGGTTATTCTTGTATTTTCTCACTGTTGTACGCCGCCCTGAGTCCTTAGGGAGTTGGGCGGCATATAAGAATTCCAAAATAAAATAAATAAATAAATAAATATATACCGTGTTTCGCTGTTTCTCTCTGTCTCTCTGTCTCTCTGTCTCTCTGTCTCTCTGTCTCTCTCTCTCTCTCTCTCTCTCTCTCTGTCTCTGTCTCTGTCTCTGTCTCTGTCTCTGTCTCTGTCTCTCTCTCTCTCTCTCTCTCTCTCTCTCTCTCTCGCACACGCACAGACATATATACTGTGTTTCGCCAAAAAAAGACCCTGTGTTATATTTTTTGAACCCCGAAATAAGCGCTTGGCCTTATTTTTGGGGAAGTCTTATTATTTTGGGGTGCGTGGAGCAAGATGGGACTCCTCTTGCCCTCTTACCTGATTTCCAGCTCTGTCTCCCTAACCTTAACCAGAGAAAATGTTATTTTCGGGAGAGGGCTTATTTTCAGGGGAAGGCTTATTTTCGGGGAAACACGGTACACATACATACTCAGAAATAAATAAATAAATAAATAAATAAATAAATAAATAAATAAATAGATAGATAGATAGATAGATAGATAGATAGATAGATAGATAGATAGATAGATAGATAGATAGATAGATAGAT
This sequence comes from Diadophis punctatus similis, assembly GCA_023053685.1. Lineage (NCBI taxonomy): Eukaryota > Metazoa > Chordata > Lepidosauria > Squamata > Dipsadidae > Diadophis > Diadophis punctatus. The sequence continues at coordinate 2,771,611 of JALIGW010000046.1, forward strand.
AAACAAACAAACAAACAAACAAACAACTCTATGTGTGTATAAACCCTCCTCACGCCCACTCACTCACTCACACACACACACACAGACACACAAACACACACACTTTATGTGTTGTGGGCAATGGTGGGCATACCACAGTATGCTTATGTAATAACTCTGTTTTACAAGCCCCTTCGGTTACCAGTTTCATTTCAGATGTGTTTCAAGGTGCTGGTCACTACCTATAGAGCCTTCCATGGCATAAAGTGTGGCTACCTGAGGGGACACTTATCTGTCCGAGTACCTGCCAATGTCAAGGAGACAGATAAACTCCTGAATAGATTATTTATTTTTATTTATTTATTTTATTTGGAGGTTCTTCTATGCCGCCCTACTCCCTGAGGACTCAGGGCAGCGTACAACATTTTAATAAAACAACCAACCAAATCATTAAAAGCAATTTAAAAACAATTAATACATCTATATCACACAAACATACATGGGGGAGAACATCCGATGTAATAGTCTCTCAAAATTACCCCGCCTGCAGGAAGAGCCATGTCTTAATGGCTTTTCGGAAGGCCAGCAGGGTGGGGATAATCTGGATCTACGGGGGGACTTGGTTCCAGAGAAATGGGGCCCCTATAGAGAAGGCCCTCCCCCTAGGCCCCGCCAGTTGACATTGTTTCGCTGATGGGACCTGGAGGAGGCCCACTCTGTGGGACATCACCGGTCGAAGGGAAGTATGTGGGAGGATGCGGTCCCGGAGGTAACCTGGTCCTAAGCCATGTAGGGCTTTAAAGATGATGATCAACACCTTGAATTGCATCCGGAGACCGATGGGCAGCCAATGCAGCTGGCGGAGTATCGGTGTTACGTGGGTGTATCGTGACACACTCACCACAGCATGCGCAGCTGCATTTTGCACCAATTGGAGTCTCCAGATACTCTTCAGGGGTAGGCCCATGTACAGCTTATTACAGTAATCCAGCCTAGAGGTGACAAGGGCATGAGTGACTGTGAGTAGAGCCTCCTTCTCTAAGTATGGTCGCAATTTGTGCACCAGGCGAACCTGTGCAAAAGCTCCCCTAGCCACAGCTATAAGATGTTGGTCTAATTTTAGCTGTGGATCTAGAACTCCCAAATAGCAAACCCGTTCTGAGGGGGTTAAATTTTCTCCCCCAAGAACCAAAGAGGGACAGTCGGAATAGTCCTTAGGGGGCAATATCCAGAGCCACTCAGTCTTGTTGAGTTAAGCTTGAGTCTGTTCCTCCCCATCCAGATCCTGACATCATCCAGGCATCGGCACATCACGTCCACTGCCTCCCTGAATTGACACGGGGTAGAAATGTACAGCTGGGTGTCATCAGCGTACTGTTGAAAATTCACCCCGTGTCGATGGATGATCTCCCCCAGCAGTTTCATGTAAATGTTAAACAGGATGGGCGAGAGGACCGAACCCTGCAGCACCCCGCAATTCAGGGGCCTGGGAGCCGACCTCTGCCCTCCTGCCAACACCGACTGCATCCTATCAGCGAGAACCACCGCAAAACGGTGCCTCCCACTCCCACCTCGCCAAGGCGACGCAGCAGGATACCATGGTCGATGGTATCGAAAGCCGCCAAGAAGTCAAGTAGCACCAGGATGGAAGAATAACCCCCATCCCGGGCTCGCCAGAGATCATCCATCAGGGCGACCAAGGCAGTTTCTGTACTGTAGCCGCGCCTGAAACCCGATTGAAAGGAATCTAGATAATCAGTTTCCTCCAATAACCGTAGCAGCTGACAAGCTACCACCTTCTCAACAACTTTCCCTATAAAAGGTAAGTTGGAGACAGGACGAAAGTTTTTCAAATCCGCCGGATCCAGGGAAGGCTTCTTCAGGAGGGGTCTCACCACCGCAACCTTTAAACACTGCGGTACGGATCCCTCCCTAAAAGAAGCGTTGATCACCACCTGGATCCAGCCGCGTGCCACCTCCCTGCTGGCCAAAACCAGCCAGGAGAGGCACGGGTCCAATAAACAGGTGGAAGAGCTCATCGCACCCACTGCCTTGTCCACGTCATCAGGAGTCACTAATAAGATTAATAAGTCCTTGTACAATTTTGTGTCATTCCATTACCATAAGACTAAAAAAAAGCTGGTATAAGGATTGTGATTTCCTGTAATACAAAATGTTGTGAACTGCAGTGAGTTAAATGAGGTGGTGAAATCCATTGTCTAGAAAAATAGGTCAACAGTCAAAAATGTATCATGACATTTTAACCTCTTGCATTTTTAGAAATGATTGACAAAGAACCCCCAAAGTAATAGAAACACTTGAATATACAACAGGTTGCCATGTTCTATATAGTACGGTATGTGTTCTGAAAGCCACTGATTTCATTTGTTGCGCTGAAGTATGTCTTATGCTGTGATTCATGAAATCAAAGCTACAGGTCAGGTAAACGTCATAGCATAATTTCCCCAGCCTGACTGAAAAGAAATGCACTAATGCAGGCTATCATGGCAATGCAGAAGGCCATTGTATTTCACAGATTTAGTAAATGCCTTGATTTATTCTTCATATTTAAAAAAAGCCTAGATGTTTAGAACTTATTTAGAGCCAGCCTGCTTGTGTTTCATTCTTCTTTGTTCAATAAAAGAAAGTGTTTGGGGGTGGCTAGGTGGAGAATCTTCATGTTGTGTTCTGACTGACCTATAACTGAACCATAAACTTGTTTTGACTAGACGACCTCTGACTGAACTGTTGTTGTTATGTTTATAGTTGAACTCTACCTGAACTGTTGTTGCCACCCTGTTCATGTGTTTGAATGCTCATACACTATTGGTTGTTGTGTCTGACAGTTCCCTATAAAAGGGCTATCTGTCAGACTGCAAGTTGCTGGTTGTTTTGAGTGAGCTAGTAAAAGAGCTGTTCTGAAGTCTGTCTCCTGCGATCTTTGCCCACAATTTAACAGTGGCGACGAGGATTTGGGACCAGGAGAATGAAGACCAGCCCTCAAGTGCTGCAACCAGCCAGGCAGCACTAGCCACGTCTGCCTTCTTTCATCGGGATGTCCACCTTCTACCCGCCGGCGCCTTTTGACCCTGCCCAGGAAAAATAGGACTCCTACATGCGGCGTTTCGAGTACTTCCTCGAAGCCAATGATCTGCTGGGGCTGGCTGACAACAGAAAAAGAGCTTTGTTTCTGAGTCACTGCGGGCCAGAGGTGTTTGGCACCGCAGAATCGTTGTCTGCCCCAACCCCAGTTCACACCATGATCTGGCAGGTATTCCAGGCAACGCTGAAGACACACTATGCGCCCACCCCATCCAAGGTTGTCCGGTGCTACGAGTTCTGCCAGCGGCTGCAGCAGGAAGGCAAAACCATCAACCAATACATCGCTGCCCTCCATAAAGCCTCTGGCCACTGTGAGTTCCGCGACCTGGATGACATCCTGCTTGACCAGCTCATCTGTGGCATGCAGGACATTCACCTGCAACACCGGCTCCTGGCTCTGCCCAACCTCACACTGGTCGCTGCCCTGGACGAAGCCAGAGCTGATGAGTCCTCATCCAAAGCGGCCGAATCTCTGCACCGTTTCTCCTCCTCTAAAAAGGACACTAAGCCTCCTTCTGCGGTCCACATGGGCTCTGTCAAGGAGCCTGTAAGCAGCGATGACAAGGTCTGCTGCACCGACCAGAAGTGCCCTCTGCCTCCCAAAGACTTCCTGACTGCTTGTGCCAGCTGTGGGGGGAGACACCGAGGATATCATGCAGATTTAGGCATGTTATCTGCCAACGGTGTGAAAGTTGAGGACATTTGGCGCAAGTTTGCCGTGCCATTCTGCCACCAAAAGACACGCATGTGCAGGAAAACCCTAGAAGCGAATTGTCAAATAGATTCGGGCATGAAAACCATAGACCGCGCCAGAGAGCCTTCGCCAGGCAGCCAGAAACCAACCAAACACGGGTTGCCAGGGCTAGCTGCCCCTTCAAAAGGAAGATCAGGGTCACTGTCTCCATCGACGGAGCACCGGTCCAAATGGAGGTCGACACCAGGTCTGCAGTGTCTATCGTCGCATGGGAGATGCTCAAGCTCACCCTTCCGAGTTTCCAGTCTACCCGCCTGCAGGAATCCTCAATCTGCCCCTCTGACTACCAGGGAAACCGGATCCCTGTCCTTGGAAAAGCCCAGGTCCACGTCAGATTCAACAATTTCGACTGACCTCTCCAGCTCACCATAGTCAACGGCAGCCTTCCGAGCCTCCTAGGACTCGATTGGTTTGAATCGCTCAGCCTAGGGGTGACAGGCATCCACGCCATCGGAGCCGCGAACATGGACGATCTTTTTGACGAGTTCAAGGATGTTTTCAGTGATGGTTTGGCAAGTATGTGGGAAATCCTATCTCATTTAGCCTTGATCCTAATGTCGCCCCCATTTGCCTTAAGCCTCGACGGGTCCCTCTCCCACTATGGGATAAAATTGACAAAGAGCTGGACAAGCTCATCAAACAGGGCATTTTGGAGCCAGTCAATCATGCTAAATGGGAGACCCCCATAGTGACCCCTGTTAAAGGGGATGGCAGTATTCGAATTTGCGCCGACTACAAATGTACAATCAATAAGGCTTTGCAACAGAGCACCTATCCGGTGCCGTTGTGCATCATCTACTCCACTCCCTAGGTCCTGGATGCCTGTTTGCTAAACTAGACCTTGTGCAGGCGTACCAGCAGCTGCTGGTAGATAGAGCTACTGCAGAAGCACAGACCATTGTAAATCACAGAGGAGATTTTAAATGTCACAGGCTGCAGTTTGGAGTCAGCGTAACCCCGGGGTTGTTCCAGAGTGTAATAGAACGTCTGTTGCAGAACATCCCTGGGGTCGTACCATATTTTGATGACTCTGCTTGTGACCAGGACCAGCTCCGCTGTTGAGTTAGAATGGTCCTGTCAAAAATGTGTGCTGCTGGGCTTAAAGCCAAGCACAGCAAATGCTTGTTGGGGGTGCCTGAGGTCGAATTTTTAGGGTACCGAGTCAATGGCCAAAGTATCCACCCCACAGAAAATAAGCTAAAGGCAGTCCATGAGGCTCCTGCCCCAAAAATCCAAACAGAACTCCAAGCTTTCCTGGGGCTCCTAAATTTTTACAGCCTTTTCCTAAAAAACAAAGCCACCATAGCTGAGCCTCTCCACAAGCTGCTAGCCAAAAACATTCCTTGGAAATTGGGGTCCAGGGAGGCGTCAGCTTTCGCAGCTGTCAAATGACTACTAACCAATGACAGTTTCTTAATACAATGCAACAATACCCTGCCATTGGTCCTGGCGTGCAACGCTTCCCCTGTGGGAGTCGGCGCTGTGCTTAGCCACAAGCTTCCAAATGGGTCAGAGGCCCCTGTGGCCTATTACTCAAGGACTCTGTCCAGTGCAGAGCGGAACTACAGCTAGCTGGACAGGGGGGCCTTGGCTCTAGTTGCTGGTGTCAAAAAATTCCACGAATATTTGTTTGGGAGGGATTTTGTTTTGGTTATGGACCACAAGCCACTTCTGGGGCTTCTTGCAGGGGACCGCCCCACTCCGTCTGCCCCCCGTTTCAGCTGGTGGGCCATCTTTCTCTCAGCCTACTCCTATCGCCTGGTCATCGGCCAGGAAAAGACATGGGCAATGTGGACGCTTTGAGCAGGTGCCCATTGCCCGACCTCCTTACAAACATTGTCCTGGAAGCTCCAATCCTCTTGATCGACTTGGCTGATTCCAGACTGGACATTTCTGCTGAGGTGGCTAAACAAATGGCCAAGGACCCCTCACTCAGAACTGTGTTGAACTGGGTGTTGAGGGGATGGCCAAAGGACCTGGTCAAGCCTGACCTTAAACCATACGAACAGAGACAGCATGAACTGTCAGAGCAAGGGGGTTGCCTCCTTTGGGCGACCAAGTGCTCATACCAACCAGCCTGCAAGCTGGAATACTTAGGACCTTACATGAAGGCCATCCGGGGATTGTCCGGATGAAAGCCTTGGCTAGGGGGCACGTTTGGTGGCCAAATATGGATGCAGAAATCCAAAATTGGGTTGGGTTATGCAAACCCTGTCAAGAGTTGCGGCCTGCTCCGCCCAAAGCACCAGTCCATGACTGGGAATAACCAAAAAGCCCCTGGTCGCAGCTACATGCCGATTTTGCAGGCCCCTGCCATGGCCAAATGTTTTTAATAATTGTTGATGGCTACTCAAAATGGCTCAAAATATTTCCAATGGGTTCTACCACCGCTGAGGCAGTTATTAAGGTGCTCAGACCCCTTTTTGCCACACACGGCCTCCCAGACATCCTTGTAACAGACAATGGTCCCCAATTTATGGCCACCAATTTCGAGGGGTACCTTGCTCACCTGGGAATTCGCCATGCCCCGTCCTCGCCATTCCATCCGGCGACCAACAGACTGGCTGAATGATTCGTAAGGTCAGCCAAGGAAGCATTAGGTAGACTGGGCCCAGGGGACTGGCAGGCCCGCATCGATAAATTTCTGAGTACTCAGCACACAACCCCAAGTGCGACCACTGGCCGCAGCCCGGCCGAGCTCCTTATGGGTCACAGGCTTAGATCCGTCCTAGACCGTTTACACCCAAACTACGCCACTAAGGCAAAACCAGAGGTCACACAAAAAACCAGGGCCTTCTCCCTGGAAGATTCGGTATTCACCCGAAATTATGCCGAGGGCCCCTGTGGCTACCTGGGGTCATAGAAACAATCTTGGGTCCACTAACATACGAAGTCCGCCTCCAGGACGGATGCCTCTGGAAGAGGCACATAGATCAGCTACGCAACCGAGTAAAAGGGGAACCTAACGAACCTCAAAAGGTAACGCCCTGTGTTCTTCCCCTAGCTACCTCAAGCCCGAATGTCTCAGCAGGTCGACCTGAGGAAGTGGACCTGCCGAGACACTCGGTCGACCTGAGGAAGTGGAAATCCAGCAGCTTTCTCAATTAGAACCGGTTCCCCAAGTCGCAGAGGCCATGCCTGATACATTCCAGGAGCTTCCATGCTCCACCCAAACAGCAGACCTCTCCGAACCGGCTGCTGCCTCACCAGAGTCTGAGCTGCGCAGGTCAGGGAGGGTTCCCAAATGCCCGCCTATCTGTGCGACTATGTCTGTCATACTGTTCCATCTAGAAGGGGAGGGGTGTTGTGTTCTGACTGACCTATAACTGAACCATGAACTTGTTTTGACTAGACGACCTCTGATTGAACTGTTGTTGTTATGTTTATAGTTGAACTCCACCTGAACTGTTGTTGCCACCCTGGTCATATGTTTGAATGCTCATAAGCTATTGGTTGTTGTGTTTGACAGCTCCCTATAAAAGGTCAATCTGTCAGACTGCAAGTTGCTGGTTGTCTTGAGTGAGCTAATAAAAAGAGCTGTTCTGAAGTCTGTTTCCTGCAATCTTTACCCACAATTTAACAGTTTATATACATAAGATTGGTACTGAGAGAGGGAACATTAGGACAGGGACGGTAGGCACACTGGTGCACTTATGCACGCCCCTTACTGACCTCTTAGAATCGGGTGAGGTCAACAGTGGACAGTCTTAGGGTAAAGATTTGGGGGTTAGGTGACAAAACCACAGAGTCAGGTAGTGAGTTCCAGGCATTTACCACTCTGTTGCTAAAGTCATATTTTCTACAGTCAAGTTTGGAGTGGTTCACTTTGAGTTTGTATCTGATATGTGCTCGTGTATTGTTGTGGTTGAAGCTGAAGTAGTCATTGACAGGAAGGACGTTTTAGCGGATAATTTTTTTTTTTGTTGTTCAAAAAGTTTTATTAGTACAAAATTACATAGATGGTAGCTAAATATTAAATATAAAGTACAAACATTTTTTTATTTTTTCTCCCCCCTAGCCCACCCCCTTCCCTCCCCCCTCCCCCCCGGACTTCCCAGAGATAATACAGGGCATAATAATAAATTTAAATTGTTAATAAAAAGAAAAAAAAGAAAAAAGAACATTATTTTTTAAAAGCTTCAACTCCAAATTATACACTAATAATATATCGTCTATGTATACAATAGTAAAGATACAAAAAAGAAAAGAAAGGAAAGAAAGAGAAATCTCTTTAACAATACAAGAAAAACATAACTAAATAAAATAGAAAGAAAATAAAAAAGAGAGAGAAAAAAATAAACAAACAAACCTCCTTCCTCCTTCCTTCAATCCTCTACCTTATACAAAATAAATATTATATAAATAATAGCTAAATATAAAATACAAAAATCTTAAACTAATATTATTAACATTAAGAATAACCTCAAAGATAAATAAAACTTAGCTAAATGTTACATAAGTAATCATTAAATATTAAATTTCATCATAATATTAATAACATAATATTATTCTAGATTAACTTATTAACTTCAAAAAACAAAAAATCTTTAAAGTCTTAGAAAAAAAACAAATCTTCAACAAATTGTATATATCTAATATTATTAACATTAAAAATAGCCTCAAAGTTATATAAAACTTAACTAAATATTACATAGGTAATCATTAAATAGGGAAGAGAAAAGGAAAAGTACAATCATATTAGTCTCTATCCGTCCAATATATTTCAACACCACATCTTTTTGTATCTTGATAGTTGCATCTTTTAATAACTCAATGATTTTGAATTTATCAATTCGTCTCCCATCTGGTCCCGAACCTCCATCTCCTTTTCCCTGACTGTCTGGCTCTGGCACTCCTTTTGGTTTTTTAAATCTATTTCCTTTTGATCCAACAAAGATGGCTTCCCCTCCTCCTCCTCTTTTATTTTCATACATCCTTCCTCTGGAATTTTGGATATATCAGCCTTTAAAACATTGACATAAAATTCAGTAGCTTTTTTTATCATATTAAGCCGGTATCTTTTTCCAGAAAATTTCACTGCTACTCCTACTGGCGCTTCCCATTTATATTGTAAATTTAATCTTTTGAATTCATCAATCAAAAAAGTGTAGCTTTTTCTGGCTTTAAGCATTTTAGAGGGGATTTCTTTCCAAATCTTTAATTCCTGACCATTCACCTTGAGATTATTGTTGAACGTTGCCTGTATAATTCTATTCCGTAGAGCTCTTGTAGTAAAATATATGACAATGTCCCTTGGTAAATGTTTTTGTTTAGCATACCACGAATTGATTCTGTATATTTTGTCGATTTGTGTAACCAATTCCACTTTAGAAATTCCAGACACCTGATCCAATGCATCAACCATCCTTCCTTTTAAATCTTCATATAATCCCTCCTTCAAACCTCTGACCCTTATAGCAACTTCCATTGATCTGAACTGTGTCATCAACACCTCTGTTTCAAAATTTGCAATGTCATTTTGAATTTTATCTATGTATTTCACCGAGGTTGCCAAAGCTTGTTTATTTGTTTCAATACGTTCTGCCAAAACTTCAATATTTGTTGCTAAACCTTTGCAAACCTCTAACACGTCCAGCCTGAGTTGTTGATTCATATTCTTCAAAGCAGCCTGCATTTTTTTGTCTATCTCACTAATTTTCTGATTAAATTCCAAAGTCAGTTCATGTTTCATAATCTTTAAATTATTTAATAAATTTTCAGGTGTCAAAGGCTGTGGAGGTGTTAACTCAGTATTAAGTTGTGTTTTAGAAATATATCCAGAGGGATAGTCATTTCTTTTAGTCAAAACAATCTTTCCAGATTTTGAAGCCATTATGGTGTTTCAAAAGAGTACAAAGAAAAAAGAAAAAAGAAAAAAAAAGCCAGATGCCTAATTAAAGTTCTTTCCAATTTCAAAACCAGGTAGTCTTTTATATTAAAAATCTTTCAATTATAACTTTAATCCAGGGTTAGGAGACAGAGAAAGAAAAGCCATTTTTCCAAGTCAAAAGTTTCCATAAGAGAAAAAAAAAGCCTCTGGGAAAACGAAAGTCACTTTCACTTCTCAATCGCCATATTGTTACTTTGTTTCCTTTGTTTCCTTGCCGAAGTGAAAGATTACCCAGGAGTTGAAAAAAAAAGAAAAAAGAGGTTTCAGTACTTGCCCATCTCACGCCTGTTTCTCTCTGTCTGCTTCTGTAAATCAAAAGTAATTGTAAATCCCATTCTGGAAGCAGCGGCGGTCATGACATCTAGCTCCGCAAAAGCGGAGGTTTCCTGATCCTCGGAGCTGGAGACAGGCTACATGGGGAGCTCTCCCTTCGCACCCCTAGATGGCTCCTAGGGTGCTGGGGGGCTCTACCCCACCTGTCAGGCTCTCATCTCTCCCCTTTGCCCGGGGAAGAGATTTCAAAGCCGCCAGACATCTGTTCTGGCAGCTTTTTACGAGGATCGGAAAGGCGCCCGACGAAGGGACGTCCGCGATGGCGCGATACAAACCGGAAGTCGTAGCGGATAATTTTATGAGCTATTCTTAGGTCGTGCCAAAGGCGACGGAGTTCTAAGCTTTCTAAGCCTAGGATTTTAAGTCTGGTTGCGTAAGGTATTCTGTTGTGAGTAGATGAGTGGAAGACTCTTCTTGTAAAGTATCTCTGGACACTTTCTAATGTATTTATATCCGATATGCGGTGTGGGTTTCAGACAGATGAGCTGTATTCGAGGATTGGTCTGGCGAATGTTTTGTATGCTCTGGTTAGTTGTGTGATATTACCGGAGAAGAAGCTATGTAAGATTAGGTTAACAACTCTTGAAGCCTTTTTGGCGATGTTGTTGCAGTGGGCTTTGGCACTTAGATTGGATTAGCTTGGATTAAGCGATGTTTCTTTAAGAGATTGCATTAGGGGGAATGTAGTCAGAGGGGCACTCTGGGAAAATGTAGTCCATGGCATGTGACCACATCTGTGTGTTCTAATTGGCCATCGAGCTTACCTTCACTGCTGGGTGATTGTACCTTGCTCTCCAGCGGGCATTTTAAGTCTAACAAAGGAACATGTAACAATGGAGAAGATGGGGAGGAATCAATCTCTTTTCACCTACGTGTAATGGGGCAGATTATGAATATATTCTCTGAAGAACCTCACATTGAATATGTAATTCTATGAGGATACCAGATAATAAATGTAATCTGCATGATTTTACCATTTGCGTGGAGTTTATCTGTCTGAGAAAAGCAATCACTTAGCTTGGACCAGACTAGAAGGTGTAATTCTGAGAATTATTCATTCGTATAAATAATTTAAACTGAAGTCTCTCTGATAATTATACTTATTTGAATGCCTGCATTTTATAAGATGATCCCTTTCGCCCTTACTTTTGTTACATTATTCTTTTATTTAAGACATATCCAAACAATTATTTCAGGATCTACTAGGTTGTCCTGATAGCTTATTCTAAATATTCTTTAAAAAACTAAAATGGTGTTTATGAAATCAAGAGTCATGTATTGATATAATTTCTGAAAGTTGAGATTATTATTGCTCCAATAGTAGTGGTCTAATCACCTGTTTCATTAATGATGCCTTTTTCAGTGAGTGATGGGAGAAAGTCTTAAGCACAGTTTACATTTTAAGCTTCTCTCTGCAGATAAGATTTCTCTCATTGCATTTTCATTGCAACAACAATAAATAAAGAAGAGGAACAAAGATTTCTGTACAATTAAAAGTAAACAATGTCTCTTTCCAATTAAATATATTAATTATCAATGAACTGGAAGAAATTCTCTTCTTTTTTATTATGAATAGTATAGCACCAGAGACCATTTCACGTTTTAAATTAAATATATCTGCATAGAATTCTGGTGCAGCAAATTTTTGTTTGCTACCAGGCCATCGTATTTTATATTAATCTGTTGTTTTGCTTTTTAAAAATTCTTTGTTGTTCAGATCTGGTCTCAGCACAATGATGTAGCATTTGGGAGAAAAGATACAAAGCAGTAATCCAGCACTGGAAGCTATAATGGAGAAGATATCCACAGCAACCATATATTTTCCCTTTGAACTCAGGTATGCTGGAATAAAGGACAACCAAACACTACAGAAGACCAACATGCTGAAGGTGATAAACTTGGCTTCATTGAAAGCATCAGGCAATTTCCTTGCTAGGAAGGCCAGTGTGAAACTGACAATGGCAAGGAAGCCCATGTAGCCCAAGACACAGTAGAACATGAAGGCAGATCCTTTCTTACACTCCAGAATGATTTCTTCTGCTATTGACTTCATGTCAGCATCTGGGAATGGGGGAGAGATGATCAGCCATATAATACAAATTTTAATTTGAATAATGGAGCAGAGGGATACTATGAATGTGCCAAGTCTTTTCCCCACCCACTTGGTCATCTTGGACCCTGGCCTGGTAGCCATGAATGCTAGAACCACAATGATGGTTTTGGCCAAAACACAAGAAATGGCCACTGAGAAGATGATGCCAAAGGCAGTTTGACGAAGGAGACATGTCACCTTGTAAGGTTTCCCAATGAATAGCAAAGTACAAAGAAATGATAGCAGGAGAGCAACAAGGAGGGCATATGTGATGTTTCGGTTGTTAGCTCTGACAATGGGAGTGTCCTGATGCTTAATAAAGATCCAAAGGACTCCAACTGTGATTAAAGAGAAGAAAAGAGAAGAACTAGCCATAACTGTTCCCAAGGTTTCTTTGTAGTTCAAGAATGTTGCAACTTTGGGGAGACACAAAACTTGCTTCTCATTGGGATACTGATCTTCTGGACATTGAAAACATTCATCCATGTCTACAAAAGAAAATATTAAAGTTTCAGTTGCAGTGAAGGCTTAAAAACCAATTCTACAATTTTCAAAACAAGGACTGCCACTTAACATTTGAAAAGTACCGCATTTTTCGGAGTATAAGACGCACCATTTTACCCCCAAAAAGAGGGTGAAAACTTGGGTGCATCTTATACACCAAATGCAGCCCCACCCACCCATCCACCCCCACCCTTTAGCCTCTGTCTTCCACCAATTTACCTGCTTGCAGCAAACAGGGAAGACCCTGTAAAGCCAAGCAAGTCATTAGCAGCTTCCTGACCTACATCAGATTTGCCACGTGCTAAAATGAAACTGAAATTAGCTGCAAAGAGGCAAATAGCTGGGAGAGACATGCAGATTTTTATTTTCTGCTGAACTGGATGCAAGGGGGTAAGTGAATAACTAAAAATATCTGTAGAATGTTCAAATTATTAGACTTATTTTTAAAGACTGCTTTATTATTTGCTTTGCTGACTGCTTTATTATTTGCTTTGCTGGCTGTGGAATTCTGGGAGTTGAAGTCCACAAGTCTTAAAGTTGCCAAGGTTGGAGACCACTGTTCTAGACAACTTAACAAAATAAAGAAGCTTTTTAAAATAAATGCTTGCTCTGAAGAGGCCCAGTGCTATTGTATCTTCTTTTAAATAATAGAGAATAATGTATACTTCCAGAAATTTTAATTAATTTTAATAGCTCTGTACAAGTATAGTCTGAAATGTAACAGTGTCCTGCTAAGTATTAGAGTTAAATCCTGACTTACCTTGGAGTAGATCTATTTAAATAATTGGGAGGAGTTAATGTGACTACATTTAAGAAACCTTTCTGGCATAATGTACATTTCTCCAATTCTTTGCTATTTCTATGGGTCAGGCACACATGCACAGATATACACAGCAAACAGTGTATATCACCCTCCCCCAAAACTAAGGTGCGTCTTATACTCCAGTGCATCTTTTATTCTGAAAAATACGGTATATACATTAGGATAGTTGCCGTCAACTTGTCTTTCCCTAAATCTTTGCTCTGAGATGTACTACCTGCTAAGAACAATTTACATTTTGTAATTCAGTTTCTTAAACCTAATATGTTTCCTACATTTTCTATGATATACTTATCTCTCAGATTCAATGAGTGCTATTTTAAGTAAGGTAGATGTACAAGATCTCTTACCTTTCCTGTTAGAAATTTTCCCTTCGGGACACCGAAGACAGTCATAGCAGCAAAATAGTTTCCCTTCAATCTTGATCTTACTGTAGCCTGAATCGCACTTCCCAGTACACAAAGAAAATGGCTGGGTCTGTTAGTGAATAAATAAATAAATGTAGAAGAGATTTATCTTTGAGAAATTTTCATCTCAGTGTTTTGAAATGTTTTTAGAAGCATGCTTTGATCCTACATTCAAGTTTAGCATAACAAAATGAATAAATGAAGGGTGATTTCGGGTACATAAAACCTGAACAGCTTTTTCAATATGAAAATGAATATAGACCACATTACCTAATCTGTCACCAAGAAATGGACCACTTGACACAGAGATTAATTTATCAAGTTTTTCTTGGCCCATTTTTCCTTGTGAACATCTATAGGACTCTTCGTGAATGTTAATGTTTCCTCATTCATTTAATAACAGATTAACAGAATTGGAAGGGACCTTGTATGTGATCTAGTCCAACCCCCTGCCCAAATAGGAGACCCTACACCATTTTTGACAGATGGCAGTCCAGTTTCTTCTTAAAAGCTTCCAGTGATGAAGCTTGCACAACTTCTGAAGGCAAGCTGTTTCATTGGTTGATTGCTCTCACTATCAGGAAGTTCCTCCTTATTTCTAGGTTGAATCTCTCCTTGATCAATTTTCATCCATTATTCCTTGTCTGTCATTCAAGTGCTTTGGAGAATAGCTTGACTCCCTCCTCTTTGTGACAGCCCCTCAAAAATTGGAACACTGCTATCATGTCTCCCCTGGTCCTTCTCTTTGCTAGACTATCCATGCCCAGTTTCTGCAACCTCTCTTCATATGTTTTAGTCTCCAGTCCCTGATCATCCTGGTTGCTCTCCTTGCACTTTTTCTAGAGTCTCAATATCTTTTTTATAGTGTGGTGACCAAAACTGGATGCAACACTCCAGGTGTGGTCTAACTAAAGATTTATAGAGTGGTATTAGTACCTCCCTTGATCTAGATTGTATCCCTCTGTTAATGAAACTTAGGATTGCACTGGCTTTTTTGGCTGCTGCTGCACACTGTTGGCTCATGTTTAGCTGGTTGTCCACTCGGACTCCAAGATCCCTCTCACAGTCACTGCTATTAAGCCTTATTTCACCCAGTTTATATGTATACTTTTGGTTGTTTTTTACCTAAGTGTAGGACTTTACTTTTCTCTACATTGAATTTCATTTTGTTAGATAGGGCCCAGTGCTCAAGTCTGTCAAAATCTGTCTGGATCTTAAGCCTATCTTCTAGGGTGTTAGCTATTTCTGCCAGCTTAGTGTAATCTGCAAATTTGGTAAGTTCCCCTTCTATTCCCTCCTAAGATGTTTATGAAGATATTGAAGAGTAATGGGCCTAAGACAGAGCCTTGTGGTACCCCACTGCTTAATTCTTTCCATGTGGGCTTAGACCCATTAAGGACTACTCGTTGAGTACGGTCTGCCAGCCAGTTGCGGATCCATGTGGTGGTGAGGTTGTCTATCCCACTTTTCTCTAGCTTATGAAGAAGTAGGTTATGGTCTACTTTGTCGAATGTCTTGATGAAGTCTAGGTATATTATGTCTACACTGTTTTGCTGGTCTACTAATTTAGTCACTCTGTTGAAGAATGAAATAAGATTGGTTTGGTATGATCTGTTTTAAACAAACCCATGCTGGCTGCCAGTTATTACTTTACTCATTTCTTGGTGTTGACAGATCTGTTTTTTTTTAATTATCTTTTCCAGTACCTTCCCGGGTTTTGATGTTAGGCTGATTGGTCTGTAGTTTCCTGGGTCATTTTTTCCCCTATTTTGAAGATGGGAACCACATCAGCTCTTTTCCAGTCCTCTGGTAGTTCCCTTGTGTTCCATGATTTTTGAAAGTTGTGGTGCAGTGGTTTTGAAATGACATCTGCTAGCTCCTTTAGTACTCTGGGGTGTAATCCGTCCGGTCCTGGTGATTTGTATTCATCAAGTTCAGACAGTGTTCTCTTACTGTTTTTTGCTTATTTTAACTTTTGTTTCCAGTCTGTTTTTTTGCAGTTATATTTCTGGTAGGTTGGGCTATAGTTTCTTTTTTGCATGAAGACTAAAGGGGCATCTAAGATGTCACCAGTGATGACAGGCTGGGGAGACTTCAAAGAGAAAATATATGTTGAGTTCTGTTTCTGAAGATCAGTTCTGTGGAATATTTTGGCTCTAAGAAAACTTTAGAAGGAGTGAAACCAGGTCTTAACACAAGCCAAAATGTGACAGGATCATACCTGATTAAACCTACTTGGCCATACAATGCCATCTTCATCAGTGGTGACCATTTTCTCTTTGGAATCTGTGCTTCCAATTCGGACTCTCTTAAAAGATAAGTTTGAAAATGTGATCCAATTAATAATATCAAATCCAGTCTCTAACTCTCCATTCTCGCTGAACCAAATTTTTTGCCTGGCACTATTATTGAATGAAGTCTTTCTCATAAAGTGGTTGAGCTAAATGAGAAAAAAAAGTCAAATACAGATATACATCAGGATGTACAACAATACACTTTCTCCCTTTTAAGGTATTTAGATAAGAAATTCCTTTAGAAATCTGTTAAGCAGAGAAGGAAATAATAACAGCATTAATAAATACTTAAGATTACTAACTATAATCATGATTAAACAATCTTTATAGCACAAAAATAAAGAAAACATGAAATGAAATAATATATCTAAGTATTAAGCAGTTTAAAACAAAATAAAATATTGTTTCTAATGGATTTGGAAAAAAAATATTATGGTAATAGAGACCTAACAGAGACATAATAAATTTGTGATAAGGAGTGTACAATATTTAAAAAAAAACAGTGTGTGGGAATGGATATTATAGAAGGCTTTATAATTTAAGAAATACTAATGATGAGGACATTCATACATTTTAATGTGTCTAATACAGAAATTGAAAAAACAATCTCAGTCTTTCAAATAAATTGAATTGGGAGTATCTCTTTGGATTTCAGAAATTTCATATTTATGTAGTGTTACATATGTATGTATTAATGGTATGCTGTATTTTATAGCTTGTGACTGGTAAATTAATAAATTAATAAATTGATGTTTACCAAAAGGACATGATTTCATCTACATTGTAAGAATCAATTCTTCAGAAATCTAGAAGGAAGACACAGAGACTTCTCTGTAATTTGTCTTCTATGTAATTTACCTTCCATAGATGTTGATCAAAAGGTTTCCCCTTGGTTTCAAGATTTCCTGCTCTGTATTTCATTATAGATGAATGAAAGTCATGCAAGGCATGGGCCACCACATAGACAGCATTGTATATACTGTAGCTGTGGTCAGTCATGTCCATTTCAAACACAGATGTAGGAAGATCCATCAGTTTCTCCTCTCCAGTACAGGTGGCCCCATCTTCTTCTTCTACTACAGAGTTGGAGAAGGAACATTCAAATGCATTTTCCCAGAAGATCTTGATAAAACTATCTTCCTTTTCCAAGATAGGATTTCTTGATTGAGCAAATTGCTGGAATCCCAACACCCTCTCTGAGTGAATTGCAAATGATAAGGCACCATGCAGGAAAACCAGGTCACCATATTTTTGAAAGGGAAGGGAAGTGAAACCCATCTGGAGTGTCATGATCCAGACTTTACCTTTTATCCATAGTGAAAAATCATTATATTTCAAACTAGTGGAAAGAAATCTTAGAGTTATCATGTTCCCAAATTCACCATGAACTACCACTGCGGTAGCATTGCTTCTCATAGCCACATGGTACATCTTCAGATATGTTTCTATCAGATCTAAAATGCTATTTGTATAAACAGGTTTGGGAAATCTTTCAATGAAGTCAAAGCAGATACCACTCTGGGTAGCCATGGGAACCAATGTGTGTCGAAACATTTCACCACTGTCATTATCCACTAACAACATCCCAACCCATGTCCATGTGAAATATAACAGCAATTTGGAAATGCCCTTGTACTGAGTGTCCATATTTGGTAACATCTGTTGGTAAAAAGCAGCTTGTTCTTTTCTGCGAATTTCAGGAGCAGAACCATATATTACCTAGAAACAGAAGGAGACAAACAATAAAAGGAATAAAAGGTGTGTAATCATTCTTTCCCTGTTTTGCTACCAAATTAGAAACTAAAATCCAATTCCATGTATGTTTTGCATTTGTATTCAAGGTGAGCTAAGGTTCAGCTTTTCTTAGGACTTAAGAAAATGGGTTCAATTAGCAGATTTCTATCTGTACATGGAGATTGTTATGTCATCATTTCCAAAGCTGAGATGCAAGAGAAAAAATAGGTCCATGATTCAGCATTGCATTACATTTTGCAAACAGTTACACCAATTCATAATTCACAGAGAAGAGGCACATCCTTCTATGTTACTATATAAAAAACCTATACAATAATCTCCATGTCTAGGATTTCCAATATCATATCTTGAGACACAAAGTTTCTTTGTATACAAATTATATCACTTAAATTAAATATTAATTTTATTAATTAAAATTTACAATATATTATTTAACTGGTAAGAAAACTCCAGCCGTTCCTTTAACTATTACTAATACAATATTGTGTGAGAAGTTTATCTCACTTTCAAAGTGAATATTTGCAGCTGAGAGATACATTAAATCAAAATTAATACTGAATGGCCTATAAAAATATATTGCTAAACACAAAGTTGGGTCAAACTTTATATATTCACTTTGGAGAATACTCATTTTATTGAAAAATATAGCAATTTACAAACTACAACAAAAGTATAGCAATATATGGTAGTATTACAATTATAAACATGTTTTAAATAAGGGTTGAACAGTATAACCTTCAAGGCTCATGTGTTCCTAGCCCCAGTTTGACAATTCTAACCATGCTCTTCTAGGTATTTAGCAATTTTTTCTCTGAAGTAATCAATGAAATGTTACTTCTGAAAAACATATAGTACCCTCATTAATACTCTAGCGTATTGAAACATCAAAAACCCCTGAGAGCCGAGGTGGCGCAGTGGTTAAAATGCAGCACTGCAGTTCAGCAGTTCAGCTGTTCAAATCTCACCGGCTCAAGGTTGACTCAGCCTTCCATCCTTCCGAGGTCGGTAAAATGAGGACCCAGATTGTTGGGGGCAATATGCTGAACTCTATAAACTGCTTAGAGAGGGCTGTAAAGCACTATGAAGCGGTATATAAGTCTAAGTGCTATTGCTAAAAAGATAAGAATCAAGACCCTATAGCATAATCAAACTACTGGACAATTCACTTGCAACCTTAAGAACCCTACATTTTTTGAAATGTAGCCTCAATCACAACATTTTCCTCCCAGGAACAATTCTGTAGAGAAACAGCAAATGGATTTTTATACCGTATAACAGACATCACCGGAAACAAAATACCTGTGGCATCTTGAACAGGGAAAGGATGTTAGCCATGTTTAGATAGATGTCAGAGGCAGGTCCTCCAATGACTGCTATTGGTCTGTTTTGAGTATCACAGTTGTAGTTAGGTATGAATTGGTCCTTTGTAAAGAAGAGCTCCAATGAGGCACGGTATGTCCAACTTGGATCAAAATTGGTATTATAAATGTGAAAGCCCAAAGTATGGTTTGGTAAAATAGAGGGATCTCTATTGATCTCCATGATGGCAAATTCTAAAGCCAGGATGTGCTGGTTCACTGGAGTCATCACTCTAAAATAAGCATTATATATTTTGTCAAAATATACTCTGCTGAAACTGTGATATATGGTATATATCAATTCAGCCTAAAGTTTTTCACATTTCTCTCTCTCTCTCTCTCTCTCTCTCTCTCTCTCTCTCTCTCTCTCTCTCTCTCTCTCTCTCTCTCTCTCTCTCTCTCTCTCTCTCTCTCTCTCTCTCTGTTTCTCTCTGTTTCTCTCTGTTTCTCTCTCTCTCTCTCTCTCATCCAATAGACTATTGTCCATTTGCCCACCTTCAAATAATACTTCTTAGTATGTCAATCAATTCATCCATCCAATAATCAAAGTATTTTGAAGACTAATATTATTGCCTTTTGAAAACTACTATGAAAATATTTTCACTCCAATGACAAGTTTACCCCTAAATTATATTTAAAGAAATGCACTTTCCCTTCAAAAAATGGTATCTGAATGCATTTAATATTGGTCTCCAAATAAGCATAAATGTTTCTTTGAGAGAAAACATATATTCCCTTTCTTTAAAAATTATCTATATTAGAGTATGAAGATAAAAATAATTCAGAAATAAAGGAACTATTCTACACTTTCTTTTTCTGTTTGTCTCCCTGTATCTCACTGTAAATGCATTGGAAATTTATTCTGGTGTATTCACAGACATTTCTTTGATAGCAATAGCACTTAGACTTATATGCAACTTCACAGTGCTTTACAGCCCTCTCTAAGTGGTTTACAGAGTCAGCATCTTGCCCCCAACAATCTGGGCCCTCATTTTACTGACCTCAGAAGAATGGAAGGCTGAATCAACCTTGAGCCACTCAGAATCGAACTCCTGGAGTAAGTACTCCCTGCAGTACTGCACTCTAACCACTGCGTCACCCTGGCTGTTTTTGATGCTGAAAGAAACCAGATATTTGTCTTATCAATTGGCCTATATTTATTTTTCCTAACTATGAGAAGAAAAATATCTTAATTATAACAAAATAAAATATTAGAAATATGTTAAGCAATTTCCCCCTCCATAAAGATAGTGACCACTTGCAAATGATGTAAAGATATGTGGCAAGGTTTTTGGAAGTGGCTTGCCATTGCTTGCTTCTTAGAACTGAGAGAGAGGTCAAGGCCACCTAGCTGTCTTCATGTTTAATATGCAATTAGACAACATGGTCTCAACTTTTCCAGCCTGAACATTAATAATAATAATAGCAGAGTTGGAAGGGACCTTGAAGGTATTCCAGTCCAACCCCCTGCTCAGGCAGGAAACCATACACCACTTCAGACAAATGGTTATCCAACACCTTCTTAAAAACTTCCAGTGTTGGAGCATTCACAACTTCTGGAGGCAAGTTGTTCCACTGGTTAATTGTTCTCACTGTCAGGAAAGTTCTCCTTAGTTCTAAGTTGGTTCTCTCCTTGCTTAGTTTCCACCCATTGCTTCTTGTTCTACCCTCAGGTACTTTGGAGAATAGTTTGACTCTCTCTTCTTTGTGACAACTTCTTAGATATTGGAACACTGCTATCATGTCTCCCCTGGTCCTTCTTTTCATTAAACTAGAGTTAGAAAATAATAACCCTATGATATTATAGAACTACTGGTTACTTGTAATTTGATCATTCTCCACTACGCTCTTCTGTTGCTTATATTGCTTCTCTCTTGTCCCTTACTATATTTTTATATTCTTTAAATGTTTTTTGTATCAGTACTATATCTTTTCTTGAACATGTAATGCATGAGAAGGCAGGCAGGCAGGCAGGCAGGCAGGCAGGCAGGCAGGCAGGCAGGCAGGCAGGCAGGCAGGCAGGCAGGAAGGAAGGAAGGAAGGAAGGAAGGAAGGAAGGAAGGAAGGAAGGAAGGAAGGAAGGAAGGAAGGCTGTCAGGATCTGGATGGGGAGGAACAGGCTCAAACTTAACCCCAACAATACTGAGTGGCTCTTGATATTGCCCCCTATGGACTATTCCGACTGTCCCTCCTTGGTTCTTGGGGGAGAAAAACTAACTCCCTCGGAACGGGTCCGCAATTTGAGAGTTCTCCTAGATTCACAGCTAAAATTAGATCAACATTTTACAGCTGTGACTAGGGGAGCCTTTGCACAGGTTCGCCTGGTGTACCAATTGTGACCATACTTGGAGAAGGATGCTCTACTCACGGTCACTCATGCCCTTGTCACCTATAGATTGGACTACTGTAATGTGCTCTACATGGGGTTATCCTTGAAGAGTATCCGGAGACTTCAACTGGTGCAAAATGCGGCTGTGCGTGCTGTGGTGGTGTCTCAAGATACACCCATGTAACACCCATACTCTGCCAGCTGCATTGGTTGTCCATTGGTCTCCGGGTGCAATTCAAGGTGTTGAGCATCATCTTTAAAGCCCTACATGGCTTAGGACCAGGTTACCTCCGGGACCGCATCCTACCTCATACTTCCCTTCAACTGGTTAGGTCTCACAGAGTGTGTCTCCTCCGGGCCCCGTCAGCCAAACAATGCCGGCTGGTGGGGCCTAGGGGGAGGGCCCTCTCTGTAGGGGCCCTTGTTCTCTGGAACAAACTACCCCCAGAGATCCGAATTATCCCCACCTTGCTGGCCTTCAGAAAAGCCATTAAGACATGGCTCTTCCTGCAGGCGGGGTGATTTTGAGACAACTTTCCCCCATGTATGCATGGTTTTGTATGTCTTTTTTAAACTCTTTTTAAATTGTTTTTAATAATTTTATAGTTTAGTTGTTCCTTAAAATGCTGTACGCCGCCCTGAGTCCTCAGGGAGTAGGGCAGCATAGAAGAACACTAACTAACTAACTAACTAACTAACTAACTAACTAACTAACTAACTAACTAACTAACTAAATAAATAAATAAATAAATAAATAAAAGGAAAGGGGGAGGGGAGGGGAGGAGAGCGGAAGGGAGTGAGAAAAAAGACAAAGAGGAAGGAAGGGAGGGAGGGAGGGAGGGAGGGAGGGAGGAAGGAAGGAAGGAAGGAAGGAAGGAAGGAAGGAAGGAAGGAAGGAAGGAAGGAAGGAAGGAAGGAAGGAAGGAAGATCATAGAAGAGAATGTCAAAGAACAGGAGATAAAGACAAGAAAAGAGCCATTCATCAAGGAACAAATCAAACACATTTAAAATGAGACTTCTCTTTCTCTCTATCTTTGTTTTTTAAAAAAACTTACGCAATGTCCTCAAAGAGTTCTTTAGAAGGATGTTTTCTGAAGTCTATCATTGTATAGAAGATGTAGATCTGAGAGACAAAGTCCACAACAATGAAGTCTCCTGACTGATATTGCTTGTGAAGAAAAGGCAAAGGATCACTAGTCGTACATTTAGCACTGGGAATCATGTTCATCATTTCAGGCAGAAGCACTAAGACCAAGGCTGAAAATATCATCATCATCATCATCATGAATACATGTGTTTTATCTGTGAGCCACTTTAAGTTTGCCAAAGCTGTACCTCATTAAGAGTATTTCTGCTTGCACTGGTCTGTACAACAATCCCTTTGCCACTAGGGATGAAGTTGAAACAATGATGTGGAGGATTGGTAATAACAATGGAAAGGTCAACAATTAGGAATTAAAGCCTTAGGAAACCATGAACAGTAAACATGTTTTTGTTCTCAGTAAACATCAGTTCTTCTTCAGCGTGATGGCAAGAGATCCAGCAGCCTGCAATTACTGAGAGCAAAGAGGATTTAAGAAAGGAAAAAACTTTTCTGCTTTATGTGCAAAGACAGGAAAAAGGTAGTTGGTTTTCAAAGCAAAGCGGATTTATGTTAATTCACAGGAGATTGCTAATTTCTTTGTTTGACATCCCACCATGTCTCAAAGCTGTTGAGAACATACAAAATAGGAAAATAAAAATAAAATAAAATAAAAAAGTTAAAAAAGCATAAAATACAATAAAATGCAATAAATAAAATTTAATTAATATACAGTATAATCAAATACCAAACATCAAATGAATAAAAATAAAAATCTCATCTACAAGCAGGGCAGTAATAAAATAATTGTTAAAAATGGTATTGTAAATTACTGCAATGCTAAAGAACCTTCTATAAACCATAAAGGAGTTCAGTGACACAATATATCTTATTGGCACTTGATTCCAATCAGATAGGCATAGCTATCTATGACACCAGCGGGACTGATGGAGAAACTCAACACACAAATGGCATATCCATCTTGCTTGGCTTCTGTTCTCCCCATTCAGACACTTACAGGCATCAGCATAGGGCACAGTCACTGGCAGCCTTTTCCTTACAGCATCTGAGGTGGTATATAATTGCCATCCTCAGCTTATTTATTGTATTTGCCCCCAAAATATTAGATGATATCTCCTGGAGGGGTTGCATAAATGTAAAAGAATGAAAAAGAGAAAAGGACAAATTTCTGCAATAAATCAGTGGCCCCCTCTTATCTCCCGCTACAACAGACAAGAATAATACATTGCAGTAGGAGAAAAACCACTGTTAGAAAGTTCTAATTCTAAAAGTGGTCCAAGAAGATACCATGGTTGATGGTATCAATAGGTTTGAAAGGAGGAAGAATGGGGCATTAGACCTATTCAAGTCCTGATGTAGGTTATCCAGAAGAATGACCAAAGCTATCTCAGTGTGATACCTGAGCTGACAACTAACTGAAAAGGATCTAGACAGTGCCTCTTCAGGGCATTATCAAGAAGTTTTCCCAAAAAGGGAAAGATAGAAACTGACTGGAAGTTATCTGTCCAGAATCCAGAAATAGCTTCTTCAGATGGGGAGACACCACAGGTTCTTTCAGAGATGTAGCTAGCTCCTTCCTTCATTCAGAAGCCTTCCACAACCTCATGGGTCCAGATGGTCATTTTTCCACCTGCTCCTTGGAGAAGAGAAAAGAGAGATCTATATGTGGTAGAGGAAAATCTAAAAAGAGTCTTACCTACTTTGTCAGAGATTATAGACCAAATAAGTCTCAAATAATATGGCATGACAGAGTTCCAATTGCTGCCCAAGATTTGAGGAGTGAAGATTTTGGCTCATGTTATCAGTAATTTTCAGTGAACTAAACCTCCACCCAAAGAGCCTTCAAGAACCCATAAAATGCATTAGGCACTTGGGGCAGATTATTTGAATTGGCTCTGCTACCCCATGGAGGTATAGATAGTTCTACAGCATGAAAAGCTAAGGTTAGATAAATTTCAGAAATGGATTGCCATTCTCTGCTTCCCAGGTCTGACAAAGATGGACCAAAAGTCATCAAAGTTGGCTTTGTGTCTAGAGTGAGATTATAACTCAGTCTCTCTCTCTCTCTCTCTCTCACACACACACACACACACGCACATGCACACATATATACCATGTTTCGTCAAAAATAAGACCCTGTGTTATATTTTTTGAACCCCAAAATGAGCGCTTGGCCTTATTTTTGGGGAAGTCTTATTATTTTGGGGTGCGTGGAGCAAGATGGGGCTCCTCTTGCCCTCTTACCTGATTTCCAGCTCTGTCTCCCTAACCTTAACCAAAGAAAATGTTATTTTCAGGAGAGGGCTTATTTTCAGGGGAAGGCTTATTTTCGGGGAAACATGGTATACATACATACTCAGAAATAAATAAAAAAAACAAACAAACAAACAAACAAACAAACAAACAAACAAACAAACAAACAAACAACTCTATGTGTGTATAAACCCTCCTCACGCACACACACACACACACACACACACACACACACACACACACACACACACACACACTTTATGTGTTGTGGGCAATGGTGGGCATACCACAGTATGCTTATGTAATACCTCTGTTTTACAAGCCCCTTCGGTTACCAGTTTCATTTCAGATGTGATTCAAGGTGCTGGTCATTACCTATAGAGCCTTCCATGGCATAAAGTTTGGCTAGCTGAGGGAACACTTATCTGTCCAAGTACCTGCCAATGTCATGGAGACAGATAAACTCCTGAATAGATTAATAAGACCTTGTACAATTTTGTGTCATTCCATTAACATAAAACTAAAAAAAAGCTGGTATAAGGATTGTGATTTCCTGTAATACAAAATGTTGTGAACTGCAGTGAGTTAAATGAGGTGGTGAAATCCATTGTCTAGAAAAATAGGTCAACAGTAAAAAATGTATCATGACATTTTAACCTCTTCCATTTTTAGAAATGATTGACAAAGAACCCCCAAAGTAATAGAGACACTTGAATATACAACAGGTTGCCATGTTCTATACCCGTGATGGCGAACCTATGGCACGGGTGCCACAGGTGGCACGCGGAGCCATATCTGCTGGCGCACGAGCTGTTGCCCTAGCTCAAGTCCAGCGTGCATGTGGGCGCCCGCCAGCTGATTTTTTGCTCGCACGGAGGCTCTGGGAGGGCGTTTTTGGCCTCCAGAGGGCCTCCAGGGTGGCAGGGGAGGGCGTTTTTGCCTTCCCCAAGCTCCAAGAAAGCCTCTGGAGCCTGGGGAGGGCAAAAAATGGGCCTACCGGATCCACTGGAAGTCAGGAAATGGGGGAGCAGGGGTGCATGGGGGAGCATTGAATATGGGTGTGGGCACGTGCACACGTGCGATAGCGTGCGTGTGCACTATTTCGGCACCCGAGGAAAAAAAGGTTCGCCATCACTATTCTATACAGTATGGTATGTGTTCTGAAAGCAACTGATTTCATTTGTTGCGCTGAAATATGTCTTATGCTGTGATTCATGAAATCAAAGCTTCAGTTCAGGTAAACGTCATAGCATAATTCAAAGATTTCCACAGCCTGACTGAAAAGAAATGCACTAATGCAGGCTATCATGGCAATGCAGAAGGCCATTGTATTTCACAGATTTAGTAAATGCCTTGATTTATTCTTCATATTTAAAAAAGTCTAGATGTTTAGAACTTATTTAGAGCCAATCTGCTTGTGTTTCATTCTTCTTTGTTCAATAAAAGAAAGTGTTTGGGGGTGGCTAGGTGGAGAATCTTCACATAGCCAGAAACCTGAGACAGTCTTTCAGTTCTCATTGCACAGTCATGTGCCACCCAGGCAAGGGCAGATCTTGAAGTCTCAAGACCGTATCAGGTCCATGAAGAGATGGAACCTGGTTTTGATAAAAACCTTGGAGTTGTTGGAATTTTCTGCACAAAACCTAGCACTGGGTACTGTGGAAACTGGCTGCCTTTGGGGCAGGGGTGAGTTCCAACTTACCTTGCTGCCGGTTCTCTTCCTCCCGCACCGCATGGCCGCGCATTCACAGTGCAAAAAACCCCGAACAAATAATTTAAAAAAAAACATGCTGAAAACAAAATGGTGATGCATGCACAGTGGCAGAAACTTTGCTTCTACGCATGCACAGAAGAAAACTGAAAAAAATAAATTAAAAAAATTGACATTAAAAAAAAGATGGCGGCGCCCATGGACCGGCACCAATCGATCCGGTTTGGTGATGTCATTGTGAAGTCACCAGCGGGTTGCTGCCGGTTCGGGCGAACCGAACCGGGAGGAACCCACCTCTGCTTTGGGGGGGGGGGTTATATCTGCTGTCATTATTAAGGAGCTCCTAACAGCTTGTAAGAGATTTGAATATCGGTTTGCTTTGTTTATGGAGATTTTCAGTCATTCAGGTCATGATTGTCCCAAAGATGCTTTTTCAAGAGGCAAATGGACTTTCTGTTTTTTCTTTGAAGATGTTTCACAAGCTTCTTGGATGAAGAAAAACCAGAAACTCCAATTGCATCTTGAAAAAGCACCTTTGGTATTGAATTGGTTTGCTTTGTATGCATGCTTTTTCTATTTTAAAACTGATTGCTTGATCTAATAATAAAGCTTTGTTTATTGGTGTGCTTATTGTTTCTGGATCCAAAAGAATCAATTGCCTGTGCCTAAACATTGCCCTGACAATTGTCAAAACACAGGCAGTTAAAAAAAGTACTAAGACATCAAAGATCAAAATTATTGAGACCAACTCTTAGAAAAATTGAAATTGATCTGGCTATTAGAAAGAAAAGAAAATTAAAGAAGAAATACTATAGAGCAGGGGTCCCCAACCCTTTGGAACTTAGGGACCACCAAGGTCATAATTTAAAATCCCACGGACCACCAAATTCATAATTTTAAATCCCACGGATCCAAATTCATAATTTAAAATCCTGCAGACCACTAATATGAATTTTTTAAAAAAGATAAATACATTTGTAAAATAATAATCAGAGAACTTCCATTTTATTAATATGAAATGCAGCTATTTGATATAAAAATTATAAATGCTTATTTAATTATTGCAGAATCATAAATGCTTATTTAATTATAACAAAATCTTTAAAGGTTGTTTTATTGTAACAAAATTATTAAAGTTAGTGTAATTATTATAAAATAATTGAAGCTTATTTGACGGTGGCTTGCTGATGTTGTTGGAAAAGTCAGTCCTATATTCCAGAGCTGTAGCTGTTCCCTCCCATCCCTTCCCCAATTTCCTTTCCTTTCCTCTCATCTCCTTTCCTTTCCTCTTCTTCCTCTTCTTCCTTTCCTTTCCTTTCCTTTCCTTTCCTTTCCTTTCCTTTCCTTTCCTTTCCTTTCCTTTCCTTTCCTTCTTTCCTTTCCTTTCCTCTTCTTCCTTTCCTCTTCTTCCTTTCCTTTCCTTTCCTCTTCTTCCTTTCCTTTCCTCCTTTCCTTTCCTTCTTCTTTCCTTTCCTTCTTTCCTTTCCTTCTCTTTCATTTCTTTCTTTCCTTTCCTTCTCTTTCCTTTCCTTTCCTTTCCTTTCCTCTCCTTTTCTTTCCTCTTCTTCCTTTCCTTTCCTCTTCTTCCTTCTTTCCTTTCCTTTCCTTTCCTTTCCTTTCCTTTCCTTTCCTTTCCTTTCCTTTCCTTTGATGTAATGATGGGAATGAGTCAGCAAGGTGTTTGGCTGTTATCCCTTTAAGAGCCTATATAATAAGAAGGGGCCCTGTTAGGGCATCTCTCTCTCGCTGTGTCTTTTTCCCTGCTGTAATTGCTGATTGTTTGACCTCTGCCTATAGTACGTGTATGTATAGTATATATTCTTTTGTAAATAAAACCACTATTTATTACAAACCTGTTTGCTGTTATTGCTCCTGGGTTGTCTCATGTAGTAAAGCTGTGCGCACTGTGACATACATTATTGGAGATATATTGATGCACCTCTCTGTTCCATTTCATTTTGTTTAATTTCATTCTTACTTTCTTTTTTCTATTTTAAAAGTACAATCTGTCTCCTATCCTTTTATGGCTTGAAAGATTTGCATGTGGGATCAAAATGTAAGCATAGATTTATTTGAATTTTTGGGCTTGTTTTTAGCACTCCAATCCTAGTAGTTTCTGAAGTCATTATTTTTGGTATTAAAAACACATCTACTGCATATTCAACATATTGATTGGAATGTTCTATCTATCTATCTATCTATCTATCTATCTATCTATCTATCTATCTATCTATCTATCTATCTATCTATCTATCTATCTATCTATCTGAAATAAAATATCTGAAAAGCTTTCTAAAGTTTATATTAAATTGAACACAAAGTAATTGTACAGTAATTGCCATATTGTTTTCATATAATTCATAAGGAAATAATTCTGGAGAATTCCTAAGAGATTACCTCTTGGTAAGTGATATTAGATTATGCCATTGAGTGTTTCTACTTTTCCCAAGGTAATATAAACTATTGTTTCTCTTTATGCTATTTTATGCAATTCTGTTATTTTGTCTTCTTAGCTGATCTTTGTTGTTCATATCAGGCCTTAAAACTATGATATAACATTTGGGAAAAAATATGCAAATCAGTAATCCAGCACTAGAGGCTATAATGGAGAAGATCTCCACAGCAACCATATATTTTCCTTTTGTGCTCAGATATGTTGGAACAAAGGACAACCACACACTGCAGAAGACCAACATGCTGAAGGTTATAAATTTGGCTTCATTGAAGGCATCGGGCAATTTCCTTGCTAAGAAAGCCACCATGAAGCTAACAAAAGCAAGGAAGCCCAAAAAGCCCAAGACACAGTAGAAAAAGGAGTTGGATCCCTCATTACACACCAGAACTATTTCTTGTGCAATTGAATCCATGTCAGCATCTGGAAATGGGGGAGAGCTTGTCAGCCATGTAGCACAAATAATTTCTTGAATAAATGAGCAGCCTAACACTATGAACATGGCTAATTTTTTCCCCACCCATTTGGTCATCATGGACCCTGGTTTGGTGGCTATGAAAGCTAGAACCACAATGAAGGTTTTCGCCAAAATACAAGAAATAGCCACTGAGAAGATGATGCCAAAGGCAGTTTGGCGAAAAACACATGTCACTTTGTTGGGTTGCCCAATGAATAGAAAAACACAAAGAAAGGATAACAGAAGAACCATAAGGAGAGCATAGGTGAGATCCCTGTTGTTGGCTTTGACAATGGGAGTGTCCTGATGCTTAATAAAGATCCAGAAGACACCAACTGTAACCAAAGAAAGGAAATGAGCTGAACTGGTGAAAATGATTCCCAAGGTTTCTTCATACTTCAAGAATGTTATAACTTTGGGGAGACATATATCCTGCTTGTCACTGGGGTACTGATCTTCTGCACACTGAAAACAGTCATCCATGTCTAGAAAATAAAATAGTACTCTATAAATTGCATAAAAATAATCAGAATTCAATAATACAATGTTCAAAAAAAGTTTTTAATGTCTGAAAATCAAATGCATTGGTATAGTTGCCATAATTGTTATAGTTGTTATATAATTATATATAATTATATTATATAATTATAATTATAATTGTTATAATTGTTATAGTTGCCTTCCATTGAGAACCTGTATACTGCACAAGTCAAAAAGAGGGCCGTGAAAATATTTACTGACCCCTTGCATCCTGGACATAAACTGTTTCAAATCCTACCCTCAAAACGACGCAATAGAGTACTGCACACCAAGACAACTAGACACAGTTTCCCCCCGAACTCCATCACTCTGCTAAACAAATAATTCCCTCACCACTGTCTAACTATTCACTATGGCTGCATTACTATTACTATTAGTCTTCTCATTGTTCCTATCACCCATCTCCTCCCACTTTTAACTTATTGCTTGTATCCTTACGATTTATATCAATATTGATTGTTTCCTGGTTGCTTATTTGTACCTTATGACAATCATTAAGTGTTGTACCTCATGATTCTCGACAAATGTATCTTTTCTTTTATGTACACTGAGAGCATATTCACCAAAGACAAATTCCTTGTGTGTCCAATCATACTTGGCCAATAAAGAATTCTATTCTATTCTATTCTATTCTATTCTATTCTATTCTATTCTATTCTATTCTATTCTATTCTATTCTGTTCTGTTCTGTTCTGTTCTGTTCTGTTCTGTTCTGTTCTATTCTATTCTATTCTATTCTATTCTAAACTTCAGCAGTGCAAAATTATTTATTCAGGGATGTACTACTTATAATCAAAATCTAGGCAATTTATTTGTTTGTGTCCGTGTTCCATTGGATCAATTTGCTATGTTGACTACTTAATCTTCTGCACAATTTTCTAAAAAAATTTCAGGCACATTCTTTACTCACACATTGATTTAAATGTATTTTAAGTGAAAAAAAAAAGAAATTGTATCTTACCCTCCTGGTTGGATATTTTGCCTTGTGGACATTTATGACAATTATAGCAGCAAAATGGCTTCCCTTCTATCTTGCTCTTACTGTAACCTAAATGGCACTTCCCATTACACAGAGATAGTGGCTGGACCTGCTCATAAAAGAAAGAATAGAATGGTTTGCTTTGGAGAAGTTTGTATCTAGTACCAATATATTAGGAACTGTCTATCCAGTCTGCTTCCTTACCACCATGTGTTTTTTCAATAATAGGTGATGGAGAAAGATGCTTTTATAAAAAAGTGATTTCAGCAGGAGAGATACCTCAATTAGCTCTTCAATAAACTCACACTTTTAATGCAAAATAATGTAATTTTCATGAGGGAAAAAATAGGATTTTTTTGTAACTGTGGTAAAAATCTAAAGTCACTTTGTTTTATATTTTTCTTTTCTTTTTTCTATTTCTTTTTACATTTTTTAACTTTTTCACTTCACATTACTCTTTTGCTTTTTTTAAATCCTATCTTTATATTATTTTATCTTTTATTTCTGAATATTTTAATAAAAATCATATAGATTTTAAAAGAATAATTCTAATTTCAATTGATGTTTTTGAGATGTTACTCTCTTTTTTATTCCATGCAAACTGGCTGAAGTTTTTTCTTCCTTTGTTGGTATTTTCTGTGAAAATTCCTTTTTGGACAGTTAGTTCTAATATAACATTTGGCAAACTTGTTTCAATAGGACAGAGCTTGCAATAGTGGAGTAACAGGCAGGAAAAAGAAAAAGGAAAAAACAGAAATATTGATGAATACTTGCAGTGGGGAGATGAGTGTTTTTGTCTCAAATGGTCAAAATATTAATCTCCCTCCACAAAGATTACTTCATATGAAGTCAGATTGGCAAAGTGTTCATTGACACATCTTTCCTTTTGCATGTTGATGTGGCTTTCTTCATTTGAAATGTTTCCCTTTCATTTTGAGTTCTGAGTCAACAAAACTATACTGTTTCTTCATATCTCTAATACGATGGGTATTAGAGATGGATGCCCTAATTAAATCATGAGCCTCAAGCCAAGCTTCAAAAGAAATCCAGTTATTTATTAGGAGCTTCATGTCGGCATGTTCCCAAGTGAAGCCAGCTCTGACCCTAAGTAATTTATGCCCCAATTATGCCCCTGTTTTCCCCCTCCCCCCAGGGTGTGTCATAAATCACATTCACCAACGAAGCAACTTCGTGGGTTGTAGAGATCACTCCGCTCCAACTGCTGTGGGTAACCCTTGGATACAGCCTTGAGAGAGATAAGCATGGAATGTGCATCTGTCTTTGGCTGCTGTGCTGTTTCGCCTGTTTTCCAGAGCGAAAGAGCAGGCTAGGGATGCTTTGCAAGTTGACACCTCTCTTGACACATTTATTAATCCTAGCATACTCCCATTGGATCTCTAATGGAAATGGTTAGCTAAGCCAATATTCAGGGACAAGTGTAGTACTCTGTTTCTGAATGTCAACCTGGCTTCCAAAATAGTTTTCAAAACAGTGAAATGATGATTGAACACAGGCCAAAAGATGAATCAGGGATACCTGATTAAAGCTATGTGGCCATACAATAGCATCATCAATGGTTAGCATTTTCTCTTGGGAACCAATAGGATCTGTCTTCCCAACTCTGATTCTCAGGAAAGACAGATTTGAAAAGGTGATCCAGTTCATAATATCAAATCCAGTTTCTAACTCTCCATTTTGGCTGAAAGAAACTTTTTCTCCTGCACTGTTGTTAAATGAGACACTTCTCACAAAATGGTTGAGCTAAATTGGAAAAGAAGAAAAGTCAAAAATTATTTCTCAGAATGAAAAATTCTTGAAAGTGTATAAATAACAAACTTTACAAATGTTTTATATTGGACAGTTGGTGATATTACAGTGTAATTAATTAATACCTACCATTGCCCAATAGATCATTATCCTGATTATAATGCATCCAGAAAACAAAATATGGAACAAAGCATTTAAAGGAAAGGTAAAGAAATAATAGATAATAGATAATAAAATGTATAAATTTCAATCTATTTTAAAGAGGATAAAGATATGAAACAGAACAATTCTATGACGATGAACTGATAGAAATTGCAAAAAATGGCAGTGTCATTCTGATTACAAAAATAAGTTTTTCATATTAGCCTTTCAAGAGACTCAGTTCTGATTATTCAGAAAAATGAACAGTTTTATTCAGTTGCTTCACGGCACATTATCTATTACTACTTTGTGAATCCTGCTTTCTCCATTTAAAAATAATCCCTAGAAAATAAGGGCTTATTAACTGACCATAGTTTTAAAACAATAGTAAAAAAAATCAAGGAGTCATAAGAGTTTATTTTTGCCTCATGAACCAGTGACCAATAATCTTTCACTTTTGTGTTTTAGTTTAGTTTAGTTTAGTTTAGTTTAGTTTAGTTTAGTTTAGTTTAGTTTAGTTTAGTTTAGTTTAGTGTCATTGCACATGGTACAACGAAATTAAATGTCATCTTCAGTGTACGTTATAACTATAAAAATAAAAACACAAACATACATCCTTTACATTCTGTATAATTGAAATTGAAAACCCGATATTGCACTATACGTAGAATTCAATATGGTTACTGCCCTGGGATAGAAGCTGTTTTTCAGCCTATTTGTCCTTGTTTTTATTGTCCTGTACCATCTGCCAGATGGTAATAGTTCAAAAAAAGGGTGCCCAGGATGAAATGGTTCTTTAAGAATGTTTTGAACTTTCTTAAGGCAGCGGGAGCTATAAAGCTCTTCCAAGGAGGGGAGAGGGCAACCAATGATATTCTGGGCAATGATGTTTACCCTCTGGAGTGCTGTTCTATCTGCCTCTGTGCAATTGGCAAACCATACACAGATGCAGTAAGTTAAAATACTCTCTATGGTGGAGCGGTAGAAGGACACCAGCAGTTTTTCATTCAGTTGTTGTTTCCTGAGAAGTCTCAGGTAGTATAATCTCTGCTGGGCCCTTTTGACCAGTGCTGCAATGTGAGCGCCCCAGGTCAGGTCCTCTTTTATGATAACACCCAGAAACTTAAAACTGGCCACTTGCTACACTTGGTCTCCATGTGTGACAGAATAGGTGTTTCTATTCCCATATCTTTAAAGTAACCAAGAGAATTTTTCCAAGGACAAAATCTGTGTGACGAGATTCGTATCTGAGATGTTTTCACATAATCATTTTTTAAAATTAGTTTGAAGTTGATATCTTTGACTGGAGGATCATTTACATATGTTGTGTGAATTATATTTCATTTCTTCTTCTTCTTCTTCCTCCTCCTCTTCCTCCTCCTCTTCCTCTTCCTCTTCCTCTTCCTCTTCCTCTTCCTCTTCCTCTTCCTCTTCCTCTCCCTCTTCCTCTCCCTCTCCCTCTCCCTCTCCCTCTCCCTCTCCCTCTCCCTCTCCCTCTCCCTCTCCCTCTCCTTCTCCTTCTCCTTCTCCTTCTCCTTCTCCTTCTCCTTCTCCTTCTCCTTCTCCTTCTCCTTCTTCTTCTTCTTCTTCTTCTTCTTCTTCTTCTTCTTCTTCTTCTTCTTCTTCTTCTTCTTCTTTTCTCTCTCTCTCTCTCTCACTGTGTGCATATGTGTGTGTGTGTGTGCGTGCAATTCTGTGGGAAAGAGATTTGAGACAGATCATATATTTGCAAAGATAAGCACAACCACTCTTCCCCCAGTGAGCAATACACAGATTTAGCTTTAGACCATTCTGTAACTTTATTCTACTTTATTCTACTTTTCAGATGATGAAATGAAAAAAATGGCATCATATGACCCCTTATGAGATTTGATAGGGTTCCTGGTCCCCTTCCAAAGTCCATAATCCTTCAGTCTGAATTAATCAGAGTAGATACCTGAGATAATGGCAGTAGAGACCTGGCTGAAGATTTCTCTCATTGTACTGAAAGGCAGAAAAAGCAACATGATAATATATTTAAATTATATTTTAAAATTCTGATCGGATAAAATTTTGGAAGGAACAAGCACATAAGATTAAATTCTAAAAAATAAAATTATATGTAGCGTAATTTCACAACATGGCACCCACACCAACTATCACTACAGATATGATGAAGCCACCAGAGTGTAAGCTAGGACATCACCTTCCATAATGGTTGCTTCAGAAAATTCAGTTTGGTTTCATGATCACCTGCTCTGTACTTTCTTACAGATGAATGGAAGTCATGCAAAGCATGTGCCACCACATAGGCTGCATTATAGATGCTGTAGCTGTGGCCAGTCATCTGCATTTCAAACACAGATGTAGGAAGGGTCTCCAGTTTCTCCTGTCCATTGCAGATGACCTCATCTTCCTCTTCAATCATGTTGATGCGGAATGAACATTCAAATGCATTTTTCCAGAAGACTCTGAAAAGGCCATCTTCTTTTTCCAAGGTAGGGTTTTTTGACTGAAGAAATTTCTGGAATCCTAAAATCTTCTCTGAGTGAATTGCAAAGGATAAAGCGCCCTGGAGGAAGACTAGGTCAATATTTCTTATAAAGGGAACTGATGTGAAATCCATTTGGGCTGTCATAATCCAGACTTTATTTTTGTTCCATAGTGGTATGTTATCATCTTTCAACCTGTTGGAAAGTATTCGTAGAAGTATTATGTGATCAGTTTCACCATGAAGAACCACAACATTAACAGTGCTTCTCATAACTTCATAATATACTTTACTTCCTTCTTCCAGCGAATCAACCAGACCATTGGAATAAGAACTTTTGGGAAATTTTTCAATAAAGGCAAAGCAGATGCCTCTCTTGGCAAACATGGGAACTACATTTTGCACAAACCTCTGCCCATTCTCATTATTTACAGTATATGCACCAATCCATGTCCATTTGAAATGAAGCAATAATTTGATTATACCCAGGTACTGATGTTCTGCACTTGGGAAAATCTGTTGGTAGAAAGCATTCTGATTTTTGATATCTGTTTCTGGAACAAACCCATATATGATCTAGAAATAATAAAGAAATAAAAAAGATATATTTTCAGACAAAATATTGATAGTGACTTTCACTATCTTTCAACACTGTTGCTCCATATTAAAAACTAAGTTACAATTGATATTTCAAATTTTGAATCCAGTTATATTTCATGCCCTATATGAGGAGGGCTTCGTGAACTAAAAATATGCAGAATTTCCCCATGAGCCTTTGAATGAATAGGCCTTTAAGAAATGGAACGAGTAAAGTAAAGGGTAAAGGTTCCCCTCGCACATATGTGCTAGTCGTACCTGTCTCTAGGGGGCAGTGCTCATCTCCGTTTCAAAGCCGATGAGCCAGCACTGTCCAAAAACGTCTCTGTGGTCATGTGGCCGGCATTACTAAACACCAAAGGCGCATGGAACGCTGTTACCTTCCCACCAAAGGTGGTCCCTATTTTTCTACTTGCATTTTTTATGTGCTTTCGAACTGCTAGGTTGGCAGAAGCTGGAACAAGTAATGGGAGCTCACCGTTAGGGATTTGAACCACTGAACTGCCAACCTTTCGATTGACAAGCTCGGCATCTTAGCCACTGAGCCACCGTGTCCCTCATGGAATGAGTAGATATGACATTTTAAAGCAGGGGATAACAGCTGCATTAGCAAAACTGATCTTTTGTATTAGTGATTGACCAACTTTTCTAAGCATTACATCTCATGGAATTAAGACTTCCCATATCATATTAATAAACCAGAATTTAGATAATTAGATAATTCCTATTGCAGGGATTTTCTGTGCCATTATCTCAAAATAAGGTACTTGACAGAATCTTCTTTATTACCATTTTCAGTTCCAGTTACTTTGATAGATTATGATAGAATATTGATGTAATCTTAGTGAGAGAGAGGACAAAATATATACAGCATTTATAACTGCTATAAGGAAGACTGGAAGCCACTTCTATGCATGTTTTTCCCCTTTTCAATTGTTGTCTCTTTTCTCTCGTTTCACTCCTGTTTACTTATCATTTTTGTATTACTTGATCTTTTGTCTTTAAATTTATATTGCTTTTACTTTGCAAAAAACTTTTTTCATAAAAATAATTTTAAAAAATTATGATTGAATATCAACATCTATTTTTACATACACATATAAAGAGAGAAGAGAGAGAAAGAGAGAGGGGGAGGGAGAGAGAAGGGAGAGAGAGGGAGGGAGGGAGGGATTCATTTATCACCAAGGCTCAATTTCTGGTTCTAAAACTGTCTGGGAACAGTTCCAGCATTCAGTGTTAATAATTCAAATATATCCTGTCCAGATAAAAATGCAGTGCTTTGAAATCACCACCACAACCACCATCACCACCATCACCACCATCACCACCATCACCACCATCATCATCACCATCACCATCATCATCATCATCATCATCATCATCATCATCATCATCATCATCATCATCATCCTTAGAAAGATCTTGATAGGTAGACAAAAATGCCAAACCCAGTCTGAACATCTGGCTGACTGTAATGAACAACAACAACAACAACAACAACAACAACAACAACAACAACAACAACAACAACAACAACAAGGATTCTGTCCATCTCTTTGGCATCTCTTTTTAAGTTTGTAGAAGATCATAAACCAAAATTAAGGTGAGGTCAAAGGGTGAGGACAAAGCATTAATCTTCTACTCTGTTACTTCAACATACTACAGAACAAATATTTTACAGTTTCTGAAAGTCTTTATGCCAATCATAATATTTTTCATTCTGGCGTCATAAACGATTTACAGTACCTGTGGCATCTTGTACAATGATAGAATTGTAGCCATATGCAGAGACACTTCAGAAGTTGGGCCTCCAATGACTGCTGTTGGTCTGTTTTGAATTTCACAATTATAATTAGGGATAAATCTGCTTTGCGTAGAAAAGAGTTCCAATGAGGCACGAAAAGTCCAACCTGGAGAGAAATATGAGTTATAGATATGGAAGCCTAGGGTATAATTGGGTAAAATACGGGGATTCTCATTGATCTCCTTGATTGCAAACTCTAAGGCTAGGATGTGTTGGTAGAGTGGAGTCATAAACCTGAAATGAAAATTACACACTATATCACAACCAATTCACTTCAAACTTTGATACATCAAATAATTGAGTTTAATGGAATATTTCACATACATAGGCATGACTAAATATTGTTAAAAGTCATGATGACTTTTCTAGATCCAGAAGTCTAATACTCAAGGTCTTTCAAGAAATAATTTAAGATTACTCATGTAAACTTGATTTTGCAACCAATTTTTTTCTAGTGAAAGCTTTCCCAAGGACACTAATATTTTTCTCTGCACTTTGGAGTAAGTTCCTCATAGATGGTCTAAAAACGGCATTGAAGTGTGTGGAGGAATGAGTTTAATATAAAATGCATGCAAAGTTTATGAGTCTTTTGTCAACTCTATCCTGTTCAATATCCCAAATGCAAACATGAAAATATGCAGCATTGACACTAGTGAAAGACACACTTTTAAATGTATGGAGAAGATACTGGAATATACAGGAATATGCCTACAAAAGGTTTTTTTTTTTATGGATAGTTAGATTTATGCCACTATACATTTTTGTCTATTTCTTTTTTTAAGGGAAGGCACCATAGTATACCATTTTAATTTCCTGTGTTTATGAATATGTTTTGCCATACATAATCTGACAACAGTAATATTCTTGGTTAAGAATATCTTATTTTCTCACATATCAGCTAAGCATTTCCTTTGCCTTTGTGATATTTCCCTGCCTCCCCTCGAATGCACATTTCTATTTGTGCAATTATTTAACTATGGCAAAATGTGAAGAGGACAATGTAATAAAAAAGGAATATTTATTTATTTATTTATTTTTATTTATTTAGTTTGTCAAACATGTACGAGACAACAGGTATAAGTATAAACATGGACATGAGCACATGAAATGAGTACAAGTAAATGGGGACAGTGGGACAGGGACAGTAGGCACTCTAGTGCGCTTATGAACACCCCCCTTACAGAGTTTTACAGTTTCTTACATATGAGAAACTGATGATGAAGATGGTGATGGTGGTGGAGGAGGAATCAGATGCTAGTCAGCAAAAGTAGAGTTGATATTAGATACAAAACTTTGCTTCAATGGAACCAAAGGTAACATGAATTGATAAATACAATTTGATAAAATCAATACATTTTCTGTGTGTTTATGGCTGGGTGCATCTTGGTTTAAAGACCTTACACAATGTCTTCAAAGATTTCCTTGGAGGGACGTTCTGTGAAGTTTATCATTGCATAAAAGATGTAGATCTGAGAGAGAATGTCCACAACAATAAGATCTCCTGACTGATATTGCTTGTGAAGAAAAGGTAGAGGATCACCGATGCTGCATTTAGCACTGGAAATCATGCACACCGCTCGGGGCAAAAACACTAAAAGAAAGGCTGCAAATACCACCATCTTGAGTAAAAACATTTTTTATCCTGAAACCCAATTCACCTGTCCCGACATCGTCCTTCTTTAGCATAGCATGGCTCAATTGCAACAGCTACTTGGGCAGTAATGTAGTTTTTACTGGGCAGTAAAAATAATCTATGAACCCATTCCTGAAGACCAATCACTATAGCTCAGAAATATATTTTAAAAGTGAATAGTTCTCCTTGAACTGCCAGCTAAAGGAGCTCTCCTGGGAAAAGGAGGCGATAATTGCAGTGGAGAAAATACCAGGTCTTAGAGGTCTTTGAATAGAAAAACATGTTTTTCACAACACTATGTGACAATCAAGAGTACAGAAACACATAAAATTGTTTAAATGGTATTCATTTAAAAAAGCAACAACTCTAGGCCACTTAACTTTTTAAGTGGAAAGGAAGGAAAGAAAGAAAGAAAGAAAGAAAGAAAGAAAGAAAGAAAGAAAGAAAGAAAGAAAGAAAGAAAGAAAGAAAGAAAGAAAGAAAGAAAGAAAGAAAGAACCAGTATTTGAATAGGAAAAGAGTTTTTTGCTATTTTTGTTCCAGGAAGAAAGAAAAGAAAAATATACTAATATGCAGGATATTAGATAATACTATATTCTGAGTTGACCAAATTATGACAAAAGGATTGTACATGCCAAAAGAACAAATAAAGGCATATGAAACAATCAACATCTTTAAAGGAAAATAATTAATAAGGGAAGAAGAAAACAACACACTATCTTTCCTGGATAGCAAAGCATTAGCAGAGGAAGAAGCAGGAAATTAGAAACAGAAATATATTGAAAAACTACCCACAATAACCAAGTGGTCCACTATTAAAGTAACAATCCAACCTCCACAAGAAGAGTTCTGGAAGAAAATTATTCCAATGAGGGTAAATACACTGCAGCAACTCAGAACACCAGAAAAAGAAGCAGACCATCATTATAACATCTTCCAATAAAACGGATACCAATGCAATTTTAACAAAAAGTCCCTCTCCACTTCATTAACTATAACTATAACTGAGCCGTGGTGGCACAGTGGTTAGAATGCAGCACTGCAGGCTACTTCTTCTGATCACCGGCTGCCAGCAGTTTGGCAGATCGAATCTCTCCAGGCTCAAGGTTGACTCAGCCTTCCATCCTTCTGAGGTTGGTAAAATGAGGACCCAGATTGTTGGGGGCAATAGACTGACTCTGTAAACTGCTTAGAGTGGGCTGTAAAGCACTGTGAAGCGGTATATAAATCTAAGTGCTATTGCTAAGCGCTATGACATAACCAACGCAAGCTGTGAAAAGTATAACACTGTCATACATTAAAAAATATCTCAGAAACAACCAACAGACTAATTATAACTACATGATATCATCATAACACATAAACCAACCTTCTGAAATAAGCAAACCAGAAAATCTAGAAAGAAGGAGAAGGAGAAGGAGAAGGAGAAGAAGAAGAAGGAGAAGGAGGAGGAGGAGGAGGAGGAGGAGGAGGAGGAGGAGGAGGAGGAGGAGGAGGAGGAGGAGGAGGAGAAGAAGAAGAAGAAGAAGAAGAAGAAGAAGAAGAAGAAGAAGAAGAAGAAGAAGAAGAAGAAGAAGAAGAAGAAGAAGAAGAAGAAGAGGAGGAGGAGGAGGAGGAGGAGGAGGAGGAGGAGGAGGAGGAGGAGGAGGAGGAGGAAGGAGACATGATACAGTGTAAGGACTGTAATGACTATAATGAAAACAGGGTGAAGATCACAGGTTGAGATATTATCAGTATACTGATATTATCAGATATATTGACCCAGCTGTATATCTCAATCCATATTGAATTAAGTGA
Organism: Diadophis punctatus similis; assembly: GCA_023053685.1. Lineage (NCBI taxonomy): Eukaryota > Metazoa > Chordata > Lepidosauria > Squamata > Dipsadidae > Diadophis > Diadophis punctatus. The sequence continues at coordinate 2,812,932 of JALIGW010000046.1, forward strand.
TGCTGTGATCTCCGTCTCATAGTGCCTAGATCAAGGGTTCCCAACCTTTTTGTGATCGAGTACCACTTGGAGGTCCCGTACAGTCGCCGCTTTAGTTTCCAGAGAAACTAAATTCGATCAGATATCACTTTATTTCCATAATTGTACCGTTCCTTTTTTGGCCCCGCGCATCCAGCAACTGGATTCTCGGACCGCTGGGACCAGGTGGGTGGCGTGTGGCAACAGTTGCAAATCGTTGCCAGATTATCTTGTGTTAGGCAGTAAACATTTTTGTGAAGTAAAAAATAACTAACTAAAAATCGTTCATGACCCCGAAAGTGTTCGCGTACCACCTGGAAGGCCCTCACGTACCACTAGTGGTACATGTACCACAGGTTGGGAACCACTAGCCTAGATGCTATTAAGGGTTAGATTGGAAACAATAGGCTGATACTGAACCCTGAAAGACAGAATGGCTTTGAGTTTGGAGTTCTTTGGTCCATGGAGAATTGTCATCTCTGGTCTTGGGTGGGGTGGCAGTACCCTCAGACAGATCCAGTGCATAATCTGGAGGTCCTCCTGCACTAATAACTGCTGTTCAAGGAGCTGGTAGCAGTTGTGTCCAAGAAGGCCTTTCCACAATTGTGGATTTTGCACTAGTTATGTCTTTTTCTGTACCAACAATCCTTGCTCCTAGTTACCCATGCCTTAGACACATGCTGTCTTAAGTATTGCAATGGTCTGTGCATGGGATTGCCTTTAGAATGTATCCAGAAGTTTCAATTGGTTCAAAATACAATGGCCTGCAAGGTTTTGTTGAAGCCTAGATTTCATACGTATGACCTCACCTGCAGGAGCTGTATTGGCTGCTGATCTGGTTTTGGGTCCAATTCAAGGTACTGGTTATCACCCTCAAAGCCTTCAGCTATATGGCTTGGGACCATGTTTTTTGAAGCATCATCCTTTTCAAGTCATATCTACTTGATCCACCATGGTGGGGAGGCAGGGAATGATATGGTAATCTCTCCAAAGGTCCCCCCAATTTGTGGGATCAAGAAGGGCCTTATCTGTAGTGGCTCCTTCCCTGTGGAATGTCACCTCTACAAAGATAAGATTGGCCCCCACTTTGGCAGTCTTTTTCAAGGCCCTGAAGACATGAATTCTGCCAATGGGCCTGGGGATCTCAGAGTGATATGGATCCCACCAAGTGGATGGTCTGATGATTGTCTCCAGGGGGTGAAGGTAGTTGGTTTTGTATTGGAGTTTTATTTTTGTAATCTGCATGGGGTCACTGAGAGTGAGTTGGGTGGTCATGTTAATTTTCTTGATAAATAAATAAATAAATATTTTCCTGTTGGAACCCCAAGACATAGGTGATGTAGCTGTTATCCCCTCCCAAAATACTTCATTTCTGCTCTGCCAAGTTTCTTTCATTTGATAACAGCTTCACTGAATTTTGCTCTGAAGTTCTGCTCATATCAGACAATTTTTCATAGTATGAGCTACAGTGGGTTAGAGAGTTGGTAAGTTTTATAATTGCAGACTGATTTGGAAATCAAATTATTGTTGAAGGAACACAGATATGCTGTCAGAGTAGTGCAGATTGATTACACCGTTCATAATTTTTTTATCAGCATAGAAATTGTTCAATGGCCAAAAATTTCATAAATGATGTGCTCTAATATAATGGTTTTTCCAATTGAAAGATATCATTTTCCTCAGAAATATGATTTCTGTTTTTCTACTTTTTTTCCCCCAAGTGCATTTCCCCTTCATTTATTTGATGGCCTTTTTGAGTTTCCTTTATTGCTGGAGGTGTAACATTTGAAACTGCTAACTTTTAACACACGTGTAAACAAGTTTAACATACTGGAAGGCAATAGTTTCTACTGAAATCTTTTTCACATTTTCATTTAACCAAGAACACTTGGTTAAAACACATCCAAACAATTATTGCAAGATCTTCTTGGTTTCCCTAAGAGCTATTCTTAATATCCTTTAAGAAACAAAAAGGATAGACTTCCGGTTTTGGCTCCGACGGCGTCGCTGGCGCTCCTCGCAGGACGTCCTTCTAACCTCCTGTAAAAGCCACCAGAACAGCTGTCTGGTGGCTTGAAAATCTCTCCCTGGGCGAAGGGGAGAGATGAGAGTGAGATAGGTGGGGTAGAGCCCCCCTAGTGCCCTAAAAGCTAACTTAGGGCGCGTAGGGTGAGGGCTCCCCAGGTAGCCTATCTGCTGCTCCGGGAAGTTGGAAGCCTCCGCTTAAAGTGGAGCAACATGCCGCGACCACTGCTGCTGCTGCAAAGGAAAGTACAGTTATTTTAAATTTATAGAGAGCAGCCAGAGAAAGGCAGGAGTCCAGAAGGGCATTAGTTTGATCTTTAACTCCACTGCTGGATTTTACTTTGGAAGCAACAAAGTAGCTTAAGAAGGAAGAAGCAACAATATGGCAATTGGAGATGTTGGGTGTGGAAGAGAAAGTTATTTTCGCTTTGTTACCAGCCTTTTCCTTTGGAAACCTTTGATCTGAAGAATGATTTATTCTCCTTTTTTCTTCTGAATTAATTTATAGCTTTATAAAAGATAAAATTTAACTGGCTTTGGACTTGGAAAGAATTTTTTTTAAGTAAAGATCTGGGCTTTTTTCCCTCTCTTCTTTGTCTTTCTTTTTTGAAAACATTGAAATGGCTTCTAAACTTGAAAAGACTGTAGTGAATAAAAGAACTGAGTACTCCTTTGATCATATTTTAAAGAAGCAATCTATGCCTGATTTAACATCATCAAAGTCTTTAACACCTGAGAGTTTTCTTAACACTTTGAAAGTAATGAAAAATGAGCTGATTTTGGAATTTAATTCAAAAATTGCTGAAATAGATAAAAAAATGCAGGCTGCTATGGAGAAGATGAATTTACAACTGAGAGCGGATGTGGTGAAAGTTTGTAAAGGATTAGCAGTAAATATGGAGATTTTGGAGAAGGATTTGGAAAAAAATAAGCAAGATTTGACAATTTCAGAGAAATACATAACCAAGGTTCAAAATGATATACTAAATTTGGAAACAGAGGTGATGATGTCCCAATTTAGAGAGATGAAATTTGCCATAAGAGTGAGGGGCTTGAAGGAGGAAAAATTTGAAAATTTGAAAGGAAGAATGACAGAGGCACTGGAGCAGGTGTCTGGATTGTCTAAAGATGAATTGGCTACGCAAATTGATAAGATATATAGAGCTAATTCTTGGTATGCAAAACAAAACCACTTGCCAAGGGACATTGTAATATATTTCACTACTAGAGCTCTGCGGAACAGAATTACACAGGCGACTTTTAAGAATAATCTTCAGGTAAATGGTCAAGAAATAAGGATATGGAAAGAAATTCCTTCCAAGATGCTTAAAGCTAGAAGAGAATATTCCTTCTTGGTCGAGGAATTAAAAACACGAAATTTACAATACAAATGGAATGCACCAACAGGAGTAATCGTGAAATTTTTGGGAAAAAGATATGGACTTAACACAATAAAGAAAGCCACAGAATTCTACATCAATGTTTTAAAGGCTGATATTTCTAAAATTCCAGTAGAAAGAAGCATGGAAATAATGGAGGAGGAGAAGAAAAATCCAGACATACGTGGTCAAGAGGAAATAATTCCAAAGATTCAAAGTGATTGGCAGAGCCAGATAGATGTTTGCGACGTGGAAAAGGAGACGGAGGATTGGGATCAGATGAGAGCTGAATCGATAGATTTGAAATTGCCAAAGGACAGATGGTGTTGAAACTTATATGATGGTTGGAAAGATGAACAAGATTGTAAACATTTTTTTTCTCTTCTTTTACTATTATTATAATATTGTTTTTGATGGTATTTTTTTAAAGATTATTTTATATATATATATATATATATATATATATATATATATATATATATATATATATATATATATATATATATATATATATATATATATATATATATATATATATATATATATATATATATATATATATATATATATATATATATATATATATATATATATATATATAATATATTTGGGAGTTATAAATTTGATATAGTGTAATATTATGTTATTAATATTTTGAGGATTTTGGGATTAAGTTTAAGGTTTTTGAGGCATAAGGGGTTGGTTCTTACTCATTTTATTATTATTACTATATACTATTATTATTATTATTATTATTATTATTATTATTATTATTATTATTATTATTATTATTATTATTATTATTATTATTATTATTATTATTATTATTATTATTATTATTATTATTATTATTATTATTATTATTATTATTATTATTATTATTATTATTATTATTATTATTATTATTATTATTATACAATTGTATCACAGCGGCCAGTTGTTTCGCCGGATTTGGCATTGATTACTAGTCGAGCCCCACCCAGGGGCCTAGGAAGTCGTAATGTATTTTCGAAGTATATGTGCAGAACCGAGCAGTGCGGCTTTCTGCATTTGACTGATGGTGATTTTGTCAATTTTGAGCTGTTTTAAATGTAATTCCAGTGCTTTTGGGATAGCACCCAGTGTTCCAATCACCACTGGAATTACCACTGCTGGTTTGTGCCATAATCGTTGGATTTCGATTTTTAAGTCCTGGTATTTTGCGATTTTTTCGTGTTCCTTTTCATCGACCTTGCTATCTCCTGGTATTGCAATGTCAATTATAGTCACCTTGTTGTTCTCGACCAGCGTGATGTCTGGTGTATTATGCGCCAGTAACTTGTCTGTTTGTATACGAAAATCCCACAAGATCTTGACCATCTGATTTTCAGTGACTTTTTCAGGCTTGTGTTCCCACCAGTTTGTAGCAGTATGGATGTTATAATTTTTGCATAAATTCCAGTGGATCATTTGTGCAACAGAGTTGTGACGTAATTTGTAATCAGTCTGCGCGATTTTCTTGCAGCAGCTGAGCACATGGGCTACAGTTTCATCAGCTTCCTTGCATAATCTGCATTTAGCATCATTTGAAGATTTATCAATTTTGGCCTTTATGGCATTTGTACGAATTGCCTGTTCTTGTGCGGCCAGGATCAATGATTCTGTTTCTTTCTTTAAAGTACCAGATGTTAACCATAACCAAGTTTTTTCACTGTCCACTTTGTCTTTTATTTTTTCCAGAAATTGGCCATGTAATGCTTTATTTTGCCAACTCTCCATTCTTGATTTTATCACATTTTTTCTGTATTCTTGTTTCGTCTGTTGGACCTTCAGTAGATTTTTGTTCTTTACTTCAATTAATAGATGTTCTTGACTTTATTATTATTATTATTATTATTATTATTATTATTATTATTATTATTATTATTATTATTATTATTATTATTATTATTATTATTATTATTATTATTATTATTATTATTATTATTATTATTATTATTATTATTATTATTATTATTATTATTATTATTATTATTATTATTATTATATATATTTTGAAGTTGATACCTCAAGGTATAGAAATATTGTTATTAATGTGTTTGATTTTATGATTTTATGTTTAGAAGAAATGTTAGGTTGACTGAAAAGGGGTTTATTTTTGTCCCTCTTTTATTTTTATTTCTTATTTTTTCTTATTTTTTCTTCTCTTTTTTATTATTATTAGTTTATAGGTAATTTTAGGATTAAGTTTAAGGTTTTTGTTTTATTATTAACATTATAATTATATATCTTGATTATTATTAAAGTTAATAATATGATATAGTGTAATATTATGTTATTAATGCTTTGTGGAATTTTAGGATAAAGTTTAAGGTCTTTGAAGTATGAGGGGTTAGGTTTTACTTCTTTTTTATTGTTATTATTATTCTATATATTATATATTTTGAAGTTGACATACTGTAATATTGATATTAATATTGTGTTTAATTTTATTATTTTAATAATAATAATAACAGAGTTGGAAGGGACCTTGGAGGTCTTCTAGTCCAACCCCCTGCTTACGCAGGAAACCCTACACTACTTCAGACAGATGGTTATCCAACATCTTCTTAAAAATGTCTAGTGTTGGAGCATTCACAACTTCTGGAGGTAAGCTGTTCCAATGATTAATTGTTCTAACTGTCAGGAAATTTCTCCTTAGTTCTAAGTTGCTTTAGGATTAAGTTTAAAGTTTTAGAGGTATAAGGGGTTACTTTTTAAATATTTAAAAATTCATGTTTTGAATTTTTTTTAAAAAAAAATTCAGAGTTAAAGATTTTTTTATAAAAAAGTGGAAATTAAGAATTTGCTTTAATTTAATTTAAATTTATTTTATTGAATTTTATGCCCTGTACTTTCTCTGGGAAGTCCGGGGGGGAAGGGGGAAGGGAAGGGGGTGGGTTGGGGGTAGGGGGGAAGGGGGGGGGAGAAAAATGAAAAAAAATTGTACTTTGTACTTATAAAACTTTTTGAATAAAAAAAAGAAAAGAAACAAAAAGGACCAAAATGCAAGAATCAATAAAGTTTTTGAATGTTGAGATAATTATTTCTTCATCACTCATTTCAGTGAACAGAAAGTATTAAACACAATTTATACTTTAAGTTTTATCCATGGAAAGTAATCAAGACTATGCCCAACTGATTCCAATTAAGTATATTAATTGTAAATGAACTGCAATATATTTTTTAAAAAAACTATATTGAATAGTAAGTATATCCGTAAGGACTTATATTAAATACATGGACACAGAATTTAGGTCTAGAAAGATTCTGTTTTCTCACCCCAATTTATATTAATCTGTTGTCTTATTTTTTTAAAAGTCCTTTGTTGTTCAGATCAGGCCTTAGAATGATAATATAACATTTGGGAGAAAAGATACAAATTAATAACCCCCCACTAGAGGCTATAATGGAGAAGATCTCCACAGCAACCATATATTTCCCTTTTGTGCTCAGGTACGTTGGAATAAAGGACAACCACACACTGCAAAAGACCAACATGCTAAAGGTGATAAACTTGGCTTCATTGAAAGCATCAGGCAATTTCCTTGCTAGGAAGGCCAGTGTGAAGCTGATAATGGCAAGGAAGCCCATAAAACCCAAGACACTGTAAAACATGAAGACTGATCCTTCATTACATTCTAAGATTATTTCTTCTGACATGAAATTTTTGTCAACGTCTGGGAATGGAGGAGAGATTATCAGCCATAGAATACAAATACTACTTTGAATAAATGAGCAGCAAAATACTATAGACATGGCTAGTTTTCTCCCTACCCATTTGGTCATCTTAGACCCTGGCTTGGTGGCCATAAAGGCCAGAACTACAATGGTGGTTTTGGCCAAAACACAAGAAATAGCGACTGAATAAATGATGCCAAAGGCAGTTTGACGAAGGAGACATGTCACCTTGTTAGGTTTTCCAAGAAATAACACAGTACAAAGAAAAGACAACAGAAGAGAAACAAGGAGAATATATGTGATGTTTCGGTTATTGGCTTTGACAATTGCAGTGTCCTGATGCTTAATAAAGATCCAAAAGACTCCAACTGTGACCAAAGAAAAGAAAAGAGCAGAATTGGCTAAAACTATTCCTAAAGATTCTTCATATTTCAAGAATGTTATAACTTTGGGGAGGCACAAATCCTGCTTCTTATTAGGGTACCCATCATCTGGACATTGAAAACAGCCATCCATGTCTAGTAAACAAAGTAGAAGATTAGAAATCAGTTAGTCCAAAAATTGTTTTGAAAATAAGAAAGATGGAACATACAGTATAATGCCTAGAATACAGCTTGCTAGCTCAAAACTGAAAAGAAACCAAATTTATACAGTACTTCTTAACTATATTTCTAACATTCTGTGATAAAAAATGGCTCACTCTTGTACAAAAGAAGATAGAGAGGATTGTATTTATAAGGAATTACATTTGTTTTTCATCACAGCACTCCTTTTTTCCACATTATGTATCTATTTTACCTTTTCCTTGGGTTATTAATTTCCTTGGGTTTTCATAATTTTAGATTTGTCTAAAACATTTGTCTAAAATATCAATGATTACTAATCCTAAACATTTTTCCTGGACTTACCTAAATATCATTTGGGGGGGGGAGTTATCCTGTGAAGTTTCATAAATATTTCAATGTACATCCTCTCTCAAATATTCAGTCAGATGTCCTTTAATTAAGTATGTCTACAAAATATGTTCTTGGAGTTTAAAAGAAATAATTCAAACAAACAGAAATGGAGGTAATGGACATGCAAATGTGGAAACTAAAAAGAGATTGAAGGTAGATATTGATGTCCATCATGATTGGGGACATGGATCCTTAAATCAAAATTAGGGCAGTTATAGGTACAATTCTTACCTTGTTGGTTTGCAATCTTCCCTTCTGGACATCGAAGGCAATCATAGCAGCAAAATGGCTTCCCTTCTAACTTGCTCTTACTGTAGCCCAAAGGGCATTTGTTATTACACTGTGAAAGTGGCAGGGTCTGTTCACAAATGAAATAAGAAAATGTTTTTGACAATATCATACCTCAATATTTACCAAACATTTATTATTAGATTATATTTTGATTATTTTATAACTCAAGGTGGCATATATAATGCTCCTACTTCCTATTTTTCTCAATAGCAACACTATGAGGTGGGTTGTGCTTAGATAGATTGACTGGTTCAAAGTCACCGAGATAACTTTCATGCATAGGGGAGGACTAGAATTCACTGTCACCCAGTTTCTAGGTCAGCACCTTAACGACTTCAGAAAATTGGACCTTTAAATTTTTAACATTATGTTTTCTAGTGTTATGGATGGTCTGCCTAATGTTTAATGGTTTTTTTTAAAAAGGAGGAAGAAGATACCCAATGATTTCATATTTGTAAAAAAGGGAATTTTATTTTCTGTAAAGGTTAAGATGTGAGGTTTCACCATTGGAATCATTATCTACTATCATTTGGAATTTATTTAGACCTTACCTGGTTAAATATGCTTGGCCACACAATAGATTTCTCAGAAGTGGAGAAGATTTCATTTTGGGGGTTCATGGGGTCTATCCTTCCAACTTTGACCCTCTGGAAAGACTGGTTCGGAAAAGTGATCCAGTTTATAATATTAAATCCAGTCTCTAACTCTCCATTTTGGTTGAAGGAAACTCCCCCCCCTGCACTATTGTTGAATGAGATGCTTCTCATAAAGTAGTTCAGCTGAATGGAAAGATAAGTGGGAAAGAGAAGTTCATGACAAGGAATTTATACAATTGTACAAAATTCTGTTTCAAATACTGTATATAGAGAATGGATCTTTGGGATTCTTTGATATGGTCAAAAGTTGATAAAATACTAGTATTATTACTTAATACTGAATTATGTGATGATGGTTATCTTTCATTTATAAAGGGAAACATTTAAAACTAAACATAGAAATTAAAGGATACTAATTAGTATCCTTTATGAATCTAATTTATTAGATTCAATAAAGAGCCCTGTTTTACACTGCACTTGAAAAACATGAAACAATTCAATGGGAAAAAGAATTGTACAGAATCCCTCTTTCTAAATTTTGCATCTTCTATGAGTTCTCAGGGTCAGAATTAGCTTTATAGTCTAAAACATATAAAGAATGGTTGCAGGAATTGTGCATGTCTAGTTTAATGAAAAGAAGGACTAGGGGTGTCATGATATCAATGTCCCAATATCTCAGGGGCTGCCACAAAGAAGAGCTATTCTCCAAAGCACCTGAGGGCAGGACAAGAAGCAATGGGTGGAAATTAATCAAGGAGAGAAGCAACCTAGAACTAAGGAGAAATTTCCTGACAGAACAATTAATCAATAGAACAATTTACAGTACCTCCAGAAGTTGTGAATGCTCCAACACTGGAAGTTTTAAAGAAGAGATTGCATAACCATTTGAAATGGTATAAGGTTTCCTTCCTAAGCAGGATGTTAGACTAGAAGACCTCCAAGGCTCCTTCCAACTGTTATTCTATTCTAATTAGGAAACTTAGGAAACTCAGGAAACTCTTGAGGATGAATTGTCTTTTGATTAAGGAGATTTATACCTAAAGGTGATGGATGGCTACATGATGTGATAAGAATAATGGATCTGAGTAAGAAGAGAAACCTTAGTGGCATGTTCTTCTGTTCTTAAGTGATAAACTGCAAAGGAGTATCTATCCTATGTGGAGAATTGAGTTGATTTCTTATAGAAGATTTGGGGGAAAAGTCCCACGAATTACTCCCATAGCACTTATATAATATTATTATTATACCCAGCACATTTTGAGGGGAACTGTGAATACATTGTTGGTTTTTCTTTTTTAAGTCGAAAAGCTAAATAAGGTCTTTTAGGCAATGTTCTTAGGGGAGAAAATAGCACTATTTAGTGTGAAAAACTAAAATATGACAACTATACAAAGTAATTCTAAATATATTTTAATGCAAATTAAGTCACATTTTTGTCATACTGCCTCCTTCAGTAAATCTATGATCTAATCCACCTATGTTCCAAGGAGCAACAAACACTACAGAGTAATAGTAAGGATATATTATAGGTAGCTCATTTATTGTAGATATATTGGAGAATCTATATAGCTTACTGAGAGGTAAATAATGAAAATTAAAGGAGGGAAAATTAATGTTGTGAAATAGGTTTTCAATTAGAAGGATACATTTGGTGTAAAGACATCACTATTCTACATCATTGGAAGCTTTCAAGAAGAGACTAGACAGCCATTTTTCTGAAATGGTATAGGATTTCCTGGATTGGGGATAGGACTGGAGAGCTTCCGGGGTTCCTTCCAACTCTGTTATTCTATTCTATTCTGTTCTGTTCTGTTCTGTTCTGTTCTGTTCTGTTCTGTTCTGTTCTGTTCTGTTCTGTTCTGTTCTGTTCTGTTCTGTTCTGTTCCATTCTGTTCCATTCCATTGATTTACAACCAATCCAAGTAACAATTCCTTCACTTTCTAATCCCCTTTTGGAATTAATCCTAAACAAAAGAATTGTTTATTTATAAGCTTAATAATTTAAAGAATTTGAAATCAATAACAGAAAGCTAAATAAGATTTTGATCTTCAAAAGTAGTAAATGTATTTCAGGTCCAGATAAAATTTCAATATCACAATAAGATTTTGGAAGTCATTATAAAGTGCAAACAGATTCATATGGGAAATAGATGTTGTTTTGGATTTTACAAGACATAACAAAGATAAGGAATTTCATGATTTCAAAAACTAGACTCTAAAGAGGACTTAATATTTTAGGTAGATGAAAGATATAGAGGCTTGAAAGATGGTTATGACAACAGAAATACTGAAGGAAACGTTTGAAGAATTGAATCAGAAAACAGTAGCCACAATATCAACAGTGACAGGAATGAAATCTGCTTCTGGGTATATCTCAAATGTGTTTTTTCGAAAAGGCAACTGGACTTTCTTGGTTTTTTCCTTTGAAAATGCTTTCCTTCTCATCCATGAAACTTCTTCAGAATTGAAAGTCTAAACCCAAGAAAGCACAGTTGCTTTTTGGAAAAAGCATCTTTGAGACACCCATGACTTGGATCAGAGGTGGATTCTTCCCGGTTCGGACTGGTTTGCCTGAACTGGTAGCAAGCCACTGTTGATGTCATGATGATGTCACGTAACTGGTTCTGTGAACACCGCCATCTTTTTGGGGGAGATTTTTTTTAAAAAAAATTCTGGATTTTTTCTTCTTCTGCGCATGTGCAGAAGCTGAGTTTCCGGCACTGCGCATGCATCGCCATCTTGTTTTCAGCTTTTTGGGGGGGATTTTTTTATTTTTCGGCACTACGCATGTGCGCGTGCGCAAAGCATGTATGCACCCACAAGACACAGCCACGCAGCGCGGGAGGAAGTAAACCGGCAGTGAGGTAAGTTAGAACCCACCTGACCTGGATGATTGAGAATCTCCATAGATGCTTCTATGGATACTCTATGTCCAAAAGAAGTTATTGAAGAAATGTCAAATGTAGAACAAACATTAATTGTCAAGACAGTGATGGTATCAAAACTTGATTTAGAGCAGATAGTCCAAAAGAATGATTTAGAAAAGGATGTTTTACTGGTTGTGCAAGAGAAATTGGCTGAGGTTTTAAAATTTAAAAAGGACATATAAACAAAACACCAAGAAAGTCACCTGGATTTTTTTTTCCTATTGGATGCACAAAAGAGGCTTCTTAAAACTATGAAGAACTCAATGATGGGACAAAAAAAATTAAGAGAAATCAAATCCTGTGACAATATTTGAATAGAATAAGATTAAAACTGTTAGAAATAAAAGGAAGCAATAGAAAGTTGGTTTATTTGATCAAGGCAAAAATAAGACATGTAGTTACTTCTAGATGCCATTTTTGGATTTTTTTTAATGACACCAGGACTGAAAAATTTATGCTATGATTTATTTACAGATGAGAGATGCGATGTGGGATGAAGAGATAAATGTTTGTAACTTTAAAGAGGGTAAAGAGTTACCAAATTTGTTTATACTTATTGTGATGAAGGTTGGAAGTCACATCTTTATATACTTTTTTCCCTCTTTCTTTATTACATGGTTACTTTTTCTTCTTTTTTTCTTTCTTTTCCCAGCACTTTTACTCTTTTTCTCTATTATCATTTTTTCTCTAATTTTTATTTTTATTAGATTTTACTATGTATATTAAAGAAAATGGAGAACTAGGTGCTTTGTTTCCCTGACTAAATAAGGAAAGAGACAAAACTACAAATTCAATATCACCTCTCTTTTCCACTAAAAATATCTGCCATGCTTTTTTTAGCAGAGCAAAACCTTCATACCTTCAAAGTAAGCAGGACTATTAAGACAATTCTGCAACCTCTTTGCACAAATATCCACAATGAACATGTGGAATTATTCTTCAATATGATTTTGGATGGAATTATTTCCTGAATGATGTCTTAGAATGATATATTGGGAAGGACGTCTAGACAATAATTTTATATTTGTAGATCGTTTACCCTTTAGATACTAACGACAGCTGACAGAATGAGTTGTGTCTACAGTAAATTTTCCATACAGTTTAATCAGGCCATTACCTTCCATAGCTTTTGCTTCCTGAGGTTCAATTCAGTTACATGATTTCCTGCTCTGTAATTCAGTACAGATGAAAAGAGATCACCCAAAGCGTGTGCCACCACATAGACTGCATTGTAAATATTGTAACTCTGACTGGTCATACGCATTTCAAATATAGATGTAGGAAGAGTCTCCAGTTTCTCTTCTCCAGTACAGGTGATCCTGTCTTCCTCAGCTGTCATGGAGTTAGGAAATGAGCATTCAAATGCATTTTCCCAGAAGACCTTAATAAAGCTATCTTTTTTTGCCAAGGTAGGGTTTTTCATCTGAAGAAATTCCTGAAATCCCAAGACTTCCTCTGAGTGAATTGCAAAAGATAAAGCACCGTGCAGGAAGTCTATTTTTGCAGTCTTCAACAAAGGAAGTGATGTGAATTCCATCTGGGCCGTTAGAACCCACAGTCTATTTTTTCTCCATACTGGCATTTTTTCCAGTTGGGATATAAACGGAAAAAATCTCAGAAGAATCATATCATCCATTTCACCATAAACCATCACTACATTAGCTGTGCTGGTCATAACCACTTTATATGTTTCAGCTGCTTCTCCTATCAATTCATCAAAGCTGTTTGAATAAGTCATTCTGGGTAACTTTACAGTAAATGCAAAGCATATCCCTCTCCGGGAAAACATAGGCACGACATCATGTATAAACTTTTCACCATTCTCATTATGTGTATATAGTGCCCCTATCCATGTCCACTTGAAATGCCGTAGTAATTGGAGAATTCCATTGTATTGGTACTCCACATTTGGAAACATCCGTTGGGTGAGAACCTGATGAGTCTCTGAAATTATCTCTGAAGCTGAACCATAAGTAAGCTTATCAAAGAAAGACAGAAATAAGGGAAAGGGGAAAAAGTAATTTACAAATATTTGCTTGTAGTGCCTGATTTTCTAGAATAATCTCCTATTCCCATTTCCAATTTACATGTAACTATCTTCTGGAAGCATTAATGCAGAATTCTTCCATTCGTCCATTGAATGTTGAATGTTGTGAAATTCAACAAAAATAAGAGTTAAACAATGGAAATAAAATGTATATTACTGAAATTATCCACTCTGCCACAGGAAATTCTGTGTGAACAAGTATGATTCATTGGTGCAATATTTCCTTCAATATCTAAAGCTCTTATGTCTTTTAATCTTTCGTGAAAATACTCTGATATCTGGGATATCCTGTATAGCATCTTTCTAAAACAATGTTGCACATGGAGACAGTCAGGTACAATACAAAGTCTGGGATAGAAGAAATGCATCTGCTCTTCCATACATGTCCATTCATTGATGGTGAACCTATAGCATGCATGTCAAAAGTGACACACCATGAATGTTGGCTTCACACACACGCTTTTTCTGAGCCCTTTTTTAACCACAAAAGCACCCTTTTCTGCTTGGTTATCTATCTTGGAATTTCCAGGTAAACCACATCCAACACACCACGAATGTTGGCTTCACACACCAACATTCAATAACACAACTATCCTTGAAAGCACATTCTAGGAGCCGAGGTGGCGCAGTGGTTAAAGCAGCACTGCGACCTTCAGCTGATTGCTAGTTCAGCAGTTCAGCTGTTCAAATCTCACCAGGCTCAAGGTTGACTCAGCCTTCCATCCTTCCAAGGTGGGTAAAATGAGGACCCAGATTGTTGGGGGCAATATGCTGAACTCTGTAAACCGCTTAGAGAGGGCTGTAAAGCACTATGAAGCGGTATATAAGTCTAAGTGCTATTGCTATTCTGTTTTGATGACATTTTCAGAAGCTGATGAGGTCATGTGTGAATGGGATATGCCCTCACATAACCTTTGGACTCTCTGAATATGGCATGCTTTCACACTATTTTCAATAGCAGCAGAGGCTATGGAAGAGCATTCTCCAACATTATCTAGCATTCTCATGCAACCCATAGCAGCTGCAGGAGCCTATCAACAGAAAGGGAATATCACCTGAAGATAAATCAGGGGCGAAATGCTACTGGTTCAGCCCGGTTCGGACGTACAGTAGCAGCGGCTGCCAGTGATTCAGAGAACCGGTAGCGGCAGCAGCATGAGGCTCTGCCCACCCACACGGGCACCACCATTTTCTTTTTTTAACCCTCTGCACACGCGCAAAGCCTTCCGAACTGATAGGGAAGGTAAGTAGATTTCACCGATGAGATAAATGGTACACAAAAGATCTTGAAGAGCACTGAGCCATGGAGGTAATTGTGCTGTTCCCCAAGAAGCAATGGAAGCAGTGGTGCTAGAGCTGAAATCAAGGCCCAGCCTTCATTAAAAAAATCAGTATTTAATATACACAGTATTGTGCATTCCCTGATAACCTCTGTAGCTAGCTAGCTAGCTAGCTGGACCCATAGACAAACAGACAGATAACAGTGTTATGACAAATCATATCATGGATCAATTTGCAACATCTGTTGACATGGGCATATTCACCAATAAAAAGATTTGCTATCTGCTGACTTTTTATACATCTGATACATATGCACACACACCTCAATCACACACACACACGCACACAATTGTTGCTTATTGTAGTATTTATTTAAAATCCATGTAAATTAAAAACAGTGAATGATTGACTTGCAAATATAAGCACTATACCTGTGGTAACTTATAAAGGGACAGGATAGTAGCTATGTGTAGGCAGACTTCAAAGGTTGGACCTCCAATAACTGCTATTATTCTGTTCTGGATGTCACAGTTATAATTAGGAATGAATCGGTCTTGTGCAGAAAACAGTTCCAGAGAGGCATGATAGGTCCAACTTGCACTAAAATAACTGTTATAGATGTGAAATCCCAAGGTGAGGTTGGGTAAAATCTGAGGATCTTCATTGATCTCCTTGATTGTAAATTCCAAAGCCAGGAAATGCTGATAGATGGGAGTCATGACTCTGAAAAGGGAATCAAATAATCTTTCACAGAGCCTTCACTGCAAATGTGAGATGCAGGGATGGGTTCCTCCTGGTTCAGACTGGATCGCCCGAACTGGTAGTGACCCGCTGGTGATGTCACGATGGCGTCATGGATCCAGTTCAGTCGGTGCTGGTCCGTGGGCACTGCCATCTTTTTTTGGGATTTTTCCCCGAATTTTTTACTGTTTGGAAGTTTTTTCCTCTGCTGATGCTTGAAAAAGGGCCCTCCTGCCCACCCCCGAGTTTATACTTACCTTTATTCCTTCGCCCGAAGCACAGCTGATCAGCTCCTCAGCTGTGTTTTGGGCTGATTATAGCTACTGAGCATGTGCGGAAGCAGAATTGCATAAGGGGATGCGTGCATGCGCGTGCGCAGAGCGAGCGCGCACGCAACATCGTGATGCAAACCAGTGGTGAAGGTAAGTGGAACCCACCCCTGGTGAGATGCATTATATTTCAGTACATTATATTACAAAGGATTCGTTCAGGAGACATGACTATGAAAATATATTATAACTGGAAAACTTGAATGATTTATTATCAATCATAGGAAATGTAATCATTCTCCTTTGTGAATTGTTAAAAGATTCTTCAGTTCCTCATTATATCAAAAGAAGTTACATTATCATTGTAACCACATTTTCAGTGGACTAAAATTAACACTAGCCAAAATTCTCTAGGTCTTATTATAAAACAAAATATTGTGTGTAAATACTGTACATGAACATGAGTTGAGCTTAATTTTGGATTACTGTATCTATGCAGTTGTTGGTTGGTTAATTCCCCCTTCCGCCCAATATTATATATAAAAAAATTACCACAGCTTTTTTCTGAGCCCTTTTTAAACCACAAAATCACCCTTTTCTGCTTGGTTATCTATCTTGGAATTTCCAGGTAAACCACATCCAATATTAACCAGAATTTCCAAGATCAAATAGATCTATGAGTCTTACCTGCTAAAACATTGTAAGTGCTGTTAAGGAGTTATTGTGCTGTTAAGCACATACACAGCGAAATGTGTTGTAGTAATGGTGTTGCAGTTTGATATGAATGCTATTCAGTCAATAAACAGAATATCTTTAGTATGTACAAAATAGTTTTTACTTGAATAATAGAAAAGTTAAATAGGAAGTCCAAGTCATACACAGGTATTCAGTCAATGCGAAGTTTCTTCTTCTTGCCTATCTTTGTTTTAACTCACAAACAAAGATTACAATTATCACTTAATTCTATACTATCACTCTTCACAGCAATTCCACACAGTCATAAAGTAATCTACTCGTCAGTAAAGCAGCAGAGAGTTTTCAATCTGGAACATACCTTCAAACACCACTCACCACACTAAACCACACTGAACCATAAACCAAACCACCAACCACATTGAGCATGCTCTCTTGCTTGCTTATATAGCAATCATCCACAATGCATTTAAAGAAATATACACATAACATTGATTTGTGGCTAAATCATATATTAACACACCCAATCGTTTGAACAGGGTCCTAACAAGTGCACTTTAAAAACTTACAGAATTTCATCAAACAGATCACTAGATGGTGCTTTCCTGAAGTCCATCATGTCATACAATATGTAGATCTTAGACAGAATGCCTACAATGATGAGGTCCCCTGGTTGATATTGCTTGTGAAGTAGAGGTAGAGGTTTACTGATGCTGCATTTAGCACTGGAAATCTTACCCACAACTTTGGGGAAAAGGACCAAGACCAGTGCTTCAAAGACCATCATACTGAATGAAACTGTTCCTTATTTAAGTCATTTTGCCTGTCTTAGCATTGGCTTTCCTTAAATTGGATAGTTTGATATAAGGAACCAGAGAGCTCTTTTTTATTGAATAGAATCAGTGGTCAGATATTACCATTCTGGAGCAATTATAACATCCCTGTATTTTTCCCAGATCTTGTTATTTTGCTTTTGGTGCAGGGAAGGTTGTGCATGTAGTTATTGCTTAATTCCTTTGAGAATTGATCACAAGTTGCCTTTGCTAAATAGATGATTACAGATGAAATTAAATTCTTTTTTAAATGCTTGTTATTTCTGAATAGAAAGATTACTTAATTCTCTTTGTGAAATAGTCAGAAATGTGAAAAATTATTTGCAGGTGTACCTGTGGTTAAAGTTGTTGAGTTAGGAGATGAAGTTGAAATAAACATAATTAAGCAGTTAATTATAGGGGAGACATTATCCACTTTGAATCAGAGGTTCAAGGAAATGCTGAAGAAAAAAATATGTTGTTCAGTTCTAAGCACATATCAACAATGGTTTTCTTTAATGGGGTAGGAAGATAAGATAGAAGCCTTTAATTACTTACTGCAAGAAAAAAGTTTATGTTGCAACTTAAGAAAGGTTTTTAATTTCCCTGAATTTGTAATAGGAAATAAAGAAGATTTTTTCCCACCTTGTTTTTAATACTTAACATACAATTCTGAGAAATGTTATTCTTCTAGACAATCAATACCGGTCTGTCACAGGTGTGAACAACTTGAGGTTGCATTTATTTTATTTATTTATTTATTTATTCAGTGCTCTTATATGCCGCCCTACTCCCTGGGGACTCATGTAGGAATATGCATGGCTTCTGGGCTTGTGCATTGATGTTCGTCCATTGTGTTCAAAGAGGACCTTGACATCTATGAGAATCGGGGGTGGTGGTCAAGACTTGCATGTGAATTGGATTAAAGTGAGGGAGAGGTGTGCATAGTCCGCCTCACTCTCTCTTCCCAGATTCTATCTTGCTCCAAATAGCAGGACAAGAGTCAAGACAGTTGGAGATGGGCTGGGTGCAGTGGTTGACCAGGCCGTCTTTTGTGTCTTGCCGTGCTCTTAGTGTACCACATCGCTTGCAGAGACTGCTTTCATGACTAGTAGATTTCTAGTAGATTACATCTGCTCAGTCTGCCGGAATCTGTCTTCACATGCTCGAGATAGACAAGTCCCTATCTCACCAAAGGTCAAAGACGCTGACGCAATGAGAAAATAAATCTTAGAGGTGATGAATCTTTTCCTTTGGATCTAATTCTTAACAAATGAAACTCGACTATAAAGTCTAAAAATAACAAAATATTTATTTCACTATAAAAGAATATAAAAACCTAAGAACTACATTTTTACAATCTAAGAGATCCTTCTTCCAGGAAGGACAGCAGCAGAAGAGGTAATGGAGAATAGAAAGGAATGTGCATATGCGCAGTTCACTCTTCACGTGACTGCTTTGCTTTGCTATAAATCTCTAGGTCATAAAGTCTGACATATGAGTACAGCTGACAATCTAAAAATCACATTATGACAGACCCAATGGCTACTCTCAACCTGGTTTGGTCAGCCTGTCAAAGCTGTTGCCCGGAGTGTGTCTGCTGCGCATGCTACAGCTGCTAGGAGCCACAGATGAGAGCTGACTGACAGGTGGGGACCAAAGGTGAATGACTGCCCTAAAAGCTGCCCTAGAATGAGCTGTCATAAAAGGACACAACATGCCCCTACACCAGAGGTGCTACCTCTCCCTGAACGCCCCACACACCCCGCTTGTGCATTAAACAGAACAACAAAAATCATTTGGTTGCAAACAAAAGCAGAGTGCTTTGTCAAATCATTTCCAGGCAAAAAATGGTGTGGTACTGCTAAAGCTAAAATGAAAGCCCTCTATGACTCAGGGTCAAGTTATTTCTGCATACTCTGGACTGAATCTGCTCATCTTGTAGAGTCTGAGAGACAGATTCTGCTGAAGGTCCCATTTTCAAAGGAATCGTCTATGTAGATTCTCTGTCGTCCAGGTCATGGTTGTCCCAAAGGTGCTTTTTCAAGAAGGAACTGGACTTTCTTTGTTTTTCCTTGAAGACGTTTCGCTTCTCATCCAGGAAGCTGAAGAAATTTCTTGGATGAGAAGCGAAACGTCTTCAAGAAAAAACAAAGGCCAGTTGCCTCTTTAAAAAGCACCTTTGGGGTTCCAAAGGAATTCCATCTATTGCAGGGGTGGGTTCTAACTTACCTGGTTGCTGGTTCGCTTCCTCCAGTGCCGCATGGGCTTTGTGCATGCCCGCATGCGCAGTGTTGAAAAATAAAAAAATCCCCCCCAAAAGCCAAAAACAAGATGGAGACACATGCACAGTGCTGGAAACTTGGCTTCTGTGTGCATGCACAGAAGAAAAAACCCAGGGGGAAAATTCAATTTAAAAAAAAAAAATTCAAAAAAATTTCAAAAAAAATCCAAAAAAATAAAAATAAAAAAATGGCGGCATCCAGCACTGGTAGAACTGGTTCCATGACAGCATCGTGATAACACCAGCAGGTTGAACTGGGAGGAACCCATCTCTGAACTATTGTGGTTCTGGAGGAGAGTATTCTCTATCATGATGTCATGCCATCATGCTCCCAAGTATAAGAATCATTTCCCCTCTACTGGATGAAAA